>PITA01001029.1:0-217619 GCA_004023965.1 Spilogale gracilis | reverse complement strand
TTCATTCATTTATTTATTTTTTAAACAGATTTTCAAGATTTTATTTATTTATTTATTGACAGAGATCGAGATCATAAGTAGGCAGAGAGGCAGGCAGAGAGAGGAGGAAGCAGGCTCCCTGCCGAGCAGAGAGCTCGATCCCAGGACCCTGAGATCATGACCTGAGCCGAAGGCAGAGGCTTTAACCCACTGAGCCACCCAGGAGCCCTATTCATTTATTTTTAAGGATTTTACTTATTTATTTGACAGAGAGAAACACAGCTAGAGAGGGAACACAGGCAGGGGGAGTGAGAGAGGGAGAAGCAGGCTTCCCATTGAGCAGGGAGCCTGATGCGGGGCTCAATGCCAGGACTCTGCAATCATGACCGTAGCCGAAGGCAGATGCCTAACGACTGAGCCACCCAGGCACCCTGCCCCCCCAAATTTATTTAAAAATTAGAATTTTAGGGGCGCCTGGGTGGCTCAGTTGGTTAAGCGACTGCCTTCAGCTCAGATCATGATCCCGGAGACCTAGGTTCGAGCCCCACATCTGGCTCCCTGCTCGGCGGGAAGTCTGCTTCTCCCTCTCTCACTCCCCCTGCTTGTGTTCCCTCTCTCGCTGTGTTTCTCTCTGTCAAATAAATAAAAAAGTCTTTACAGGGTTAGTGAGAGAGGGAGAAGCAGGCTTCCCGCCGAGTGGGGAGCCGGATGTGGGGCTCGAACCAGGGTCTCCGGGATCATGACCTGAGCCGAAGGCAGTCGCTTAACCAACTGAGCCACCCTAAAAATTAGATGTTTTATACAATTACTACTTTCTATTATTAAAATCGGCAAGGGTCTGAGAGGACACCAGCAAGGTTTAAAAATTAATAAGTTTCTTTAGGTGGTCATGGTTACTTAATAGCTTCTGGAAACTCCTCTGAGACTTTTTAGAAAAGAGTTTAAGGTGCAGCCATGGAGAAAGTATATTGTCCCATATTTCCTGTTAGCTAATTACGGTGATCAACTTGCATCAACTATGGAAAAAGAATACCAGTCACATGTTCAGATTAAAGCATGGATTTAGTGGCTGGATCTATTTAAACCTGGAGTCCAATAGACATGCAGTGAAAGAAACTGGCCTCAGATAACATGATCCAGAGTTAGATCCCTTTAAGATTTATTTCCCCTTTAATTTTGATGGCCGATTAAGTCGGATCCAGGGAAGAAGCTACTCACAAGCATTCTGGAAACACAACCTGGCAGGTGTGCTCTGATGCCATCTTTTAAATGAGTTGTTCCAGTGCACTTCTCCAGGCTCCTGTCCAAATTCTGTCTGAATTCACGTTCACTGGGACAAAGGAGGCAGATGGAAAACCTGCCCTTCTCCTGCATTTCCCTGCAGGAACTTATGTCCCAGGCCGATTGCCATGCTCCTTTCCCTAACCACACAGCGCCCTTCCCAAACCTGCACCTGCCTATTCACCTCCACCATGCCAGAAACCTTCTTTTGTACTCCACCTAGGCTCTAACCTCGCCTAGGCATTCGGCAGGATCCATTTCAAATAAACACAATTTGTCTCTCTAGTTTCTCTGTAAATGCTCATTTGTCTAACTGAGAGAAAAAGCCTTTCCCAGCAAAGTGATCTCCTTTTCATTTGGTCTGTCTATAGACCCTCTATTTCATTTGCACCTATTCTGTGCTGTTATATTGTAACATTTCTTCTATTTTGTCATTTAATGCATCCAG
This sequence comes from Spilogale gracilis, assembly GCA_004023965.1. Taxonomy (NCBI): domain Eukaryota; kingdom Metazoa; phylum Chordata; class Mammalia; order Carnivora; family Mephitidae; genus Spilogale; species Spilogale gracilis. The sequence continues at coordinate 215,911 of PITA01001029.1, read as the reverse complement.
TTTTCCTTTGGGGTTTTGACTTTCTGTGCAGACGTGTGTTGCGCTTTGGCTAGATTCCACATCCCTAGAAGCAAGGAGGTGGGTCGTTCTTGATATCTCAAAACAGGTAGCAGGTCGCTATTCACACAGAAGTTTCCTAGTTAAATTGCAGAAGCTAAGAGATAAAAGAAGGTGGAAATGGATTAAGGAAGAGAGAGGAGGAGGGAGGGAAATGATAAAGAAAGGGAGTCCATGTTGTTCCTGAAACCCCAGTCTACTATAAGGCTTGTCTTAAAATAGACGCAAAATACATGCTTGATTAATACAGAGAAATACTCAATCTTGCAAGAAGTGTTCTAAAGTTGCAAATGCACTCCTGCTGCTTCTGGTTTTCGTCATTTTTCCACACATACAAAGCATCTGTTCAGACTCCACTTCCAAAATGCGTAAGGATGCCAGTCCCAACTAAAAGACAAAGGCTTTAATAAAAAAAATTCTAATCAGTGCATGGGCTGATCTTCATTCCTGCAGCCTCCAGAGCTAATGAATGGTGCATGTTTTATGCCCGTGTTAACCACATCATCACCGATTTAGAAGTTGTCGTCAGAGCTCATATTTGATAACAAGGACTTATAAAGTATGATATCTTAGAGTTGAAAACCAAAGATTGATAATATTTTCATCAGAAATATATGAATATATTTATTAAGGAGATAGACCATATAAAACTAGTCCAAGGAGAGGAATGTTCTCGACTCAGTGAACTATGTTCTCATTGCCCTCAGTTAGGAGCAAACTGGCAGAACTAGATGCCAGTGAAATAGAAATGGAAGCTTCCTTTCAACCTCAAAGTCAATGCTTCATCAGGAGAGACTCACAGACTTTCCCAAACCCAGAGGGGTGTGTGTGTGCGTGCGCATGCTCCTGCCTATATATTTGTTCCACTTTAAAAATAAAAGGATACACTTGCAGATAGGTTTTATTCTTTTGTAGCCCCAGTGGATGAGATTTCAGGGTGAACAAGACAAGTCATTTCAACACTTACTGAGTGTTCAGCATGATCTTGAATGTGGAACATAAAAAAGAAGATGAAACCCAGTGTTTCTTTTTGTATGGGCACTGCCCATCAACACCTCCCCCGCCCAGAGCAATGTGGGCACGCACCCACTCAAAGCAATGCTCCCATTCGCCTGTCCCATTTGGGGAAAACAAGTTTCACCCCCTAATGCAAAGGTACTGTCTGCTCAATGCAGTCAATTTGTCGCCTCTATAAAAGTACACAGGTAAAACTGACGACCTATAATCCTACCACCAAAACGAGCCTGCTGTTTCTGTTATTTACATTTTGATGTTTGTGCTCTGGTGGTCTTTAAATATAATGTCACAATTTTCATACAATCTTATTATTCTGTAGTTTTAATAGAGGATATGGCAGAATGTTTTTGCTGGTTGTAAACTGGGGATTCTGTCTGAGTGATGACTGAAATGATGGGCCTCTGAGCCTCAGGTGTGTGCTTTCAGGAACTGACGCGACTGGGGGGAAGGCGGTTACTGCACTGGGGCCAACTGGGAAAATGGGGAAATGGAGAGTCTTGGATGAGCCTGTTTGAAGCTCTGAAGTTACGTAAGAAGTGCTCTCCCTTAGATTACAAAATAGTTTATTGGATGGTCATTAGGTAACATGATAGTTTTTATGTTTTGCAAGTAATCCATCTGGTATGCATTTTGTATATGGTTTCTGAAGGGATTCCATTTTCTGTTTCCCATTTAGTGAGCCAGTCTCTAAGCACTATCCACTAAACAACTCAGTGGATAGTGCTTGCTTGCTGGCCTGTGAGGCCATATCTGTCCCCTACGATGGTCCTGTATACACGTGTGGATCTTCCTCTAAGCTCTCTCTTTGGCCAATTTGTCTGTTCCTGTACCAATCCTGCGTGTTATGATTATGGCTTGATAATGTCTTGAGAAGTGTGCTAGACAAGTTCTTACTCTTTCCTGTTTCAAAGTTGAGTTATCTGTTCTTGGATCTGTATTCTTTCATATGAAGTTTAATCTAATTGGTGAAATTAAAAAAATACAACTGGAAATGTATTAACATTACATTTAATTTGCTGATTAATTTGGGGAGAATTTACGTCTTTGCAATACTATATCATTCCATGACAAAGCAGCTCTCTGTTTAGTAATAAAATCTTCTGTAGCTTTTAGCAAAATGTGACAGTCTTTTCCCTAAGGGTCTCATATATTTTTGTTCGATGTGTTATTACAAAATTTTCAAACATACGGGAAATATTTTTGCAATTTTGTAGTGAATGCCTGTACACTCACTGCTTAGATCTTACCATTAACATCTCACTTTGCTTTTTTCTCATATATCCACTCATATATCTGTCCATCTATCTCTTTTATCCATATATTAATTGATCTCATTTTGGGTGAATTTAAAAGTAAATCACAGGCATCAGTACAATTCTCCATAAACATTTCAGTGTGAATATCCTCAAATAGAATCAGCTTATTTACAGTTTTTCTTTGGATGACACCATTTGTGCGGAAACTTCCAAATGGGCAAAACTTGATGCAAGGAGAAAAAATCATAACAGAATCAACAGGTGTACCATTTTGCATAATGCTGCTTTCGCACAACATAATGTCTTCTGAGATTCATCATGATGTGGGAAGTCCTCCTAAACATTAATTACTTTTTATGGTAGTGTCTTATTCCATTGTATGAATTTACTAGGTCTTTTAGTGTTTGGTTTTCCCTTCTCTTGTTAATGGACACTTGGGCTGTTTTCAGTTTGGGGCTTTTATGAATAAAGCTGCTGTGAACATTCTTTCTAAAGTCTAAGTCTTTGGTGAACACATGTTTTCATTTCTCTAGACAGAATGGCTGGGATGTGATTGTCCGTTTAGTTTTATGTTTTTTAAAAATTGCCAGACCTTTTCCCAAAGTGGTTGTATCATTTTATTTCCCCACCAAAAATTAATGAGAGTTTCAGCTGTTCTACAACCTCAACACATTCAGTTTTGACATTTCAAGAAACATAATTAGCCATTCTGTCAGTGTAGAGTTTGTATCCAACTGTGATTTTTCCATTTTCCTGATGACCAATGACATAGAACAGTTTCTTTTTATTTTAATTAAAGTATAACTAACATAAAGGGTTACATTAGTTTCAGGTGTACAATATAATGACTCAACAATTCTATACATTTCTCGGTGCTCATCACATGAAGTCTACTCTCAATCTCTTTTATCGACTTCACCCATCCCCCCACCAACCTCCCCTCTGGCGACCACCAGATTGTTCCTTGTATTTAAGAGTCTCAGCACATCTTCTTTATCCATTCATCTATCAGTGGACACTTCCATGTCTTGGATATTGTAAATAATGCTTCAAAAACATAGAAATGCATATATCTTTTCATATTAGTGTTTTGGTTTTCTTGGGTAAATACACATAGTGGAATTACTGGATCATGTCTTAATTCTATTTTTAATTTTTTGAGGAAACTATACCATTTTCCAGTGGCCACACCAATTTGCACGAGGATTCCATTTGCTTCACATCCTCATCAACACTTTGCTGTTTCTTGTCTTTTTGATTCTACCCATTGTGACAGATGTGAGGTGACACCTCATGTGACTTTGATTTGCATTTCTCTAGTGATAAGTGTGTTGAGCATTTTTTCATTGTGGGTTGGCCATCTCTGTGTCTTTGTAAAATGTCAGTCTGGGTATGATAAATGAATTCAGTATCATCTCAGGAATCAAAATTCAACTAATATACAGAAATCTGTTCCATTTCTATATATTAATAATGAAGTAGCAGAAAGAGATTAATAATCCCATTTACAATGGAACATTTTTTTCACATGTTATTGACCATTTATGTCTCTTCTGTAGAAGGTCTATTTAGATCTTTTGTCTATTTTTCTTTTATTTATTTATTTATTTTTAAAGATTTTATTTATTTGACAGAGAGAAACACAGCAAGAGAGGGAACACAAGCAGGGGGAGTGAGGGAGGGAGAAGCAGGCTTCCCGCGGAGCAGGGAGCCCGATGTGGGACTCAATCCCAGCTCTCCGGGATCATGACCTGAGCTGAAGGCAGTCGCTTAACCAACTGAGCCACCCAGGCGCCCCTATTTTTCTTTTAATCTGGATAGGACATGTTCACTGAGTGTAGTACTAGATGAAGGCTATGACCTTTCAGTGCTTCATGATAATGTTGCATTTCTATCAGGCTGCACTCATTCCCAACCAAGAAGTGAGGAGTTGATCTTACTGTTGTCGTTTTGTCATTTTTTTTTTTTTCTGTAGATGGTTTAGAGATTGTTCTCTTGCTCTTTGCTTTTTAGGATTTAACTGAATGAGGTCTTTGTGTTTATTTGGAGGGTTCTTAGAAATTCTTGAATTTGTGGTTTGACGTTTTTACAGGATAGAAAATTGTTTGGTCAATGTCTTTTGAAATAATCTTCCTGTCACCATTATAAACAGATTGTGGCTGTATTTCTTTCAGAAATTATGTCCGTGTTGCTCACTACAGTCAGAGGTTACACTCAGGCATATGTGTGGATGTGAGTTCCTCTCCCTATTCCACTGTTCCACTTACCAGACATTCCTTTGTACCTTTTGATGTTTTTGATCTTTTTTTTTTTTTTTTTTTAAAGATTTTATTTATTTGACAGAGAGAAACACAGCTAGAGAGGGAACACAAGCAGGGGGAGCGAGAGAGGGAGAAGCAGGCTTCCCGCCGAGCAGGGAGCCCGATGTGGGACTCGATCCCGGGTCTCCAGGATCATGACCTGAGCCGAAGGCAGTCGCTCAACCAACTGAGCCACCCAGGTGCCCCTGTTTTTGATCTTATAATCTCTATGGTCAGAGAGCAAGATTTCCTTTACTTCAGATTTACCTATTCCACTTTTCCCATTGTTTTTCTGTGTCTTCTCTATTTTAAGCATTCTCTTGCAGATAATTTACACTCAACTTTTGTGTCTGTTAAACCCAACCTGAAAACTTTTGCCCTTTGATATGTGTGCTTAGCATTCCACGTATATTTGCTAAGAACTATAAGAAATTGTTACTGTCACTGTATTTCATGTACATTTTTTTTTTGTTTTCTCCATTTTGTTCTTGTTTTCTCCTTTCCTGTTTTCTTTTGGATTGAGTTTCCTTCTGATGTCTTAAAAGCTAAACATTCTGTTTTTGTTCATTATGTGTCCTTAAACCCCAAATTGCTCATGACTATTTAATCCTATTAATTTTTTTAAAGATTTTATTTTATTTATTTGACAGAGAGAAACACAGTCAGAGAGGGAACACAAGCAGGGGGAGTGAGAGAGGGAGAAGCAGGCTTCCCGCTGAGCAGGGAGCCTGATGTGGGACTCGATCCCGGGTCTCCGGGATCATGACCTGAGCTGAAGGCAGTCGCTTACCCAACTGAGCCACCCAGGCACCCCTTCCTATTAATTTTTTAAAGACAAATTCAATGTTTTCATCTTCCCACTAATTAGTCAGTATTTGGGCACATTCTCTTATCTTTGTGGTTCCCCCATTCCTCCAGCCCTCTCTCCCATCAAGTTACCATTATCTGAAATTCTAGCTGTGGGTTGTAATGGGTATTGTCTTTTTCCCATTTTCTCTTTTTTATCACCTTGTCACTCCTGATAGTGCCCTGTTGATGCCAGTGTCCGGGACTATTGCTGCTGACTTACTGGAGAAGGAATAGACGAGGGAGGTCTCAGGACAGCTCAGAGAGAGAGTGAGAGTAGAACCTAATTTTTCCCTTCCCATGGCGTCGCACCTGTACTTCCAGTCATCTGAGCCACACTTACATCCGTTCAGAACTACCTTCACTTGCCACAGAGCTTTGCTTGCCTTTTAAGTTTTGGAGTCCATACTTCCCCTCTAGCTTCTTTAATTTTTCTAAGAATGATCCTGAAAAGAAAGCCGGCATCAGATGCTTTATGAGTGCAGAAACCTGAGGGTCTGTCGTAGAGGACACGTGGTCATGGCAATGGTGAAGTAGCTACTCAACTACTTCAGAGGAAGACAATAACAGGGAGATAGGAATGGAAGGATAGTTGACAGCTTGTTTGTTTGTTTTCTGAATATGTTAGAAGTCTCCTGGGAATTGCACTTCAAAGAGCAGCGGGCAGCCTGTTGTGGGTTGGGGGGTGAATGTGGGTAGGATATTCCCCTTGATGTTCTGCAGCTAGGCAGGCAGGGGCGATCAAGTTTGTGAAATTTGAATACTCTTATATCATTAGTCCTAGTATGTATTAGGTATCTTCTAATTATTCTCTGTATATACTTTTTCTCCCTTCCTCCAACCTCCTGCAACTAGGTTAAGGCTCCAAGAAGTGCAGGATCCTTCATGGACTTACCAACTTCTGTCCCTAAGTCTGACCCCCGCACTTGGCACATATTCATATGTGCTTAATAAATAGTTGTCGAAATCGTACTAAAGTTGAAGTTTTTCTTTACTAAATTTATGCTCCTTTCAGTCATGCCTGAGAATGACTGTTTTCCCAAACCTCTGAGAACACGGGTTATTTGTTCTTTGTAAAGATTGTAAATTAAATAAATACAAAAGGACATCTCATTTTTATTTTGATTTGCATGTTCCTGATTCTTGCTGCGATGAAATATTTATCACAGATTTCATTTTTATTTGAACCACTTATGGATTTCTTGTTCATGTCTTTTGTCCATTTTCTATTAGTGTTTTCATTGCTTTCTTACTGATTTGAAGAGCTCTTTCTATAAGGATAAGAAGCATTCGTTATACATCTATTTTGAAAAAGTTATTTTTCTTCCTGCTGATCATTTGCTTTTTAATTTTGTGTTTGGTAAAGTTAGTTTTTGACATTGTCACATAGATCAAATGTTTCCTTTATAGTTATGATCCAAATATATATTCCAAATATATTTTCTTTTTTTAAAAAAAGATTTTATTTATTTGATAGAGAGAAACACAGTCAGAGAGGGAACACAAGCAGAGGGAGTGAGAGAGGGAGAAGCAGGCTTCCCGCCGAGCAGGGAGCCTGATGTGGGATTTGATCCTGGGTCTCCAGGATCATGACCTGAGCTGAAGGCAGCCACTTAACCAACTGAGCCACCCAGGTGCCCCCCAAATATATTTTCTTGAATTAATCTTCTTTCTTTCTTTCTTCTTTTTTTCTAACATTTAACACATTAAAATATCTTATTTATTTATTTATTTAATTTTATTTTTTTAAAGATTTTATTTATTTATTTGACAGAGAGAAACACAGCCAGAGAGGGAACACAAGCAGAGGGACTGAGAGAGGGAGAAGCAGGCTTCCCGCCGGGCAGGGAGCCCAATGTGGGGCTCGATCCCGGATCTCCAGGATCATGGCCTGAGCCGAAAGCAGTCACTTAACCAACTGAGCCACCCAGGCGCCCCAAAATATCTTATTTAAATAATCCATCAGCTATCCTGGCACCACTTTTCTTTGGTATAAGTTCCCCCCATCCATTACTTTGGAATTCCAATTCTATTCTGTTCTAAATGCAACAAATTGAAACTTATAATTTTGAATGAAGCAATGGAATCACAGGAAGAGTAAGTATGTCCCAAGTGATGAAGGTAGCATTTGAACTTGGCCAGGCAGCCTCGATCGCCTGCACTCTTTGCTGAAATCAGAGAATATTGTTAGAATGAGTGAATGTACAGTGTGTTTTGAGAAATTTCTGGAAGAAGATAAATGAACAAATACAATGACTTAACCGTACATAATGTTCTGTTCAGCAAACAGAACCCTCTGCTTTGGTGGTCTTTTAAGACAGATTGAATTGCATGCCCTCTTTTGTGTGCTGCTTCTTCTATTGCTTGTGGCCCCAGCAGATGTATGTCAATTGTTTTCTAAGTGTCTTGTCTGAAAGACATATTCATAGCTACAGACAGTGGGTAGAACAACGCACTAGGGCAAGGTACATCAGAATTTAGAACAGTTTCAAAGAAGAAGGTAATAAGAATTGGTGACAGTTGGTGTGACAAAGGTTGCAATTTGAAATAGAAATGCAGGCTTCCAGAGCCGTGCTCTGGATCAGCTCTGGAGGGAAAGGGATTTCAGATGGCTCAAGTGTCTCAGGCAGCCCTTGACATACCGGAGTAGACAAGCACTTGGGTTCACACAGAGTGGTCCAAAACCTGCTTCCTCCCAAAGGTCACAGGGTTTGGACAAAATATTTTCTGGTAAGAAAGGCCAGGGAAAAACACATAGAGGTAACCTCTGAAGATTTTGGTGGCCTCCCTGGCATCTTGACAATAACAAAGTGAACAACGTGCTTCCAGCCTGGGACTACCTTCCTGCAACTGTCCTAGGCATCAGCTTCTCCTAGAAACCTCATACACAGAGTACCTAGCCCTGCTGGCTTTGTTCAGAAAGGGGCAAAGTATGAGGCCCTTCACCCAATGTATTTTGCAGCCCTTACCCAATGTATGGCTTTCCATTAGCATGACTGATGGATGAGCTCACAGATGTGAGACTTTGCGGTCAGAAGGCCAAAGGCAAAATGCCCTCTCCCATCAGTGCATTAGCTTGGGGCAAGGGTCTTCTCATCATTGATCTCCTGGTCCCAGAAGGAGTGAGGTTCAGGCAAGTGGCTCTCTCCCAGGAAGATTGTGTTACTAATAATCCCTGATGGCTACAGGATACATGAGATTCAAGATCAGGAGGTCATCCCAGCGTGCTGGCACTCAGAGCTCTGTCCAAAGCCAGTGCAGACTAAAGAGCAGAGCAGTGTGGTCAAGAGGGATGGAGCCACAGCCAAAGACGGATTCTTCAACTTGCCCTGGGACACACAGGTAGACCTGCTGCCCTGTTACCTTATAAAGAAGACTCTGTGGTAGAGAATTTGGAAGTAAAGAATCCTAGATCTGCAAGAATATGGTGATAAGTGCTGGCCCAAGTCTGAGGTCTGAAGAGGAAGGCGACTTGCCCAACATCACACGAACATGACAGGCAAGTTTCATTTTAGCAAGACAGTCCAACTTCACAGCACTGTGGGATGATGAGCACAACTGAGAAAGTTCCCTGGACTAATCCCATTGATTGTTCCCTCTTAGGAGAGCACTCAAAGAGGAGCCTACTCTCCCATGGGTAAGCATGAAGCACACGATTGAATCCTAGGGCTCGCCGCTTTGCTACCTACTGACATCCCCAGGGCCTCATCTACTACATCTCTCCCCCAAATATCTCCGCTATTTCTGAGCTCTTGGTTCAGCTCTCTCCATCCTCTCTGAACTCTGCCCTGACCATCTACTCTGACCTCCTCTTCCTAGTGTGAATGATGACGGGCAGGGAAGGTAGGGGAGGGCAAGCCAGGCAGAGAGAACCTCAGAAGCTTCCACTATGCATCTCAGACTCAGCACCTAGGCTCCCTCAGCCCCAGGGTGCCCCTGCTCCCCATCACGGGGGAGCTGGATTTCACAATCCCTTCCAACATCCATCAACAGTTACACCTGACATCTGACGGGTTCACCATATTTTAGGTCAGAAAGAAGATCTTGAGGCCTAGAAGAATAGACACTGTAAATCCCCAAGAGATAATTAATAATGAACACAAGCTTTGACTGTTGGCTCCTTACTCCTGAGCAAAGATGAGAACTTGTTGAGCCAGTGTGGTGGTCAGAGGAGTTAACCACTTCCGTGTGGCTGTGGAAACTCAGCCAAGTCAAGAGAAAGGTCTTCCACGAGGGAGATTCCTTCTTTATCTCATGCAGCTTGAAAGGCTCCCAGGCTTCTCCAGTGAAGTGTGGAGGTGTGTCCTCATTCTGACTGGTCACGACTGAGGTGTGTTCTCGTCCCTCCTCAACTCTTGCATTAAAAAATTACTTATTTTATGTGGAGGGCAAGGGTTCTCCAACTTTACTGTGTGATGGAATCATCTGGAAGGACAATCCACTTCTGGGAATATATTCGAAGGAAACAAAATCACAGTCTCAAAGAGGTATCTGCACCCTCATGCTTATTGCAAAGTGTTCACAGTGGCTAAGACATGGGACATCATTCATTCCCACTGACAGATAATGATGAAGAAGTTGTGGTTTATTCACGTAAAGGAACATTATTCAGCCATAAAAAAGAAAGAAATTGTCATTTGTGACAACATGGATGAACCTGGAGGGCATTAGGCTGAGTGACATAAGTCAGAGAGAGAAAGACAAACACTGTATGATCTCACTTATACGTAGGATCCAAAAAAAAAGCTAAACTCCTAGATACAGAGAACAGATTGGCAGTCAGCAGAGATGGAGAGCTGGGGGAAAGGCGGTCAGAATGGACAAGCGTCCGGTTACAAGATGAATATAAGCCATGGGGATGGAATGTACAGTACAGGATGCAGTTATAACAGTTGTGTCTCTTTGGAAGTGACTGAGAGCGTAGATCTTAGAACCTCTCATCACACACATACATGCACAATTTTGCAATGTGAGGTGATGGATGTGTTCACTAACCTTATTGTTGTGGTCATTTTGCATCATATATATATGATATGATATATATATATATCAGATCATGATGCTGCACACCTTAAACCTATACAATGTTATGTGTTAATTATATCTCAAGAAAGCTGGAAACAAAGAAACAAAAGCACCATCCGAAAGGCTTGTCAGATCACAAAATTCTAGGCCAGCCCTCAAGGGTTTCTGATTCAGCCAGTCTGGGGTGGGGCCTGAGAATTTGCATTTGCAACAGCTTCCCAGGGGAAGGCGATGCTGCTGGCCAGATGCCCACACTCGAGGAAACACTAATATGAATACTGAGCCCAGATTAAATGCCTATTTCTCTTAGTGGGGCTTCTCTCAGGAGCTGAAAAGAGAGGCAAGGTTTCTGGGGCAGGGAGTTTATTCGAGATTTGATCTTGGGAAGCCCTGGGAGGGAACGAGGGGTGAGAAGGGGAAGGGTAGGAAGAAGATGGAAATTGCACAAGTCGCCACCTAGAGCCACCTGCAGCAAAATCCCCCTGCGGGGTCCTGGCTAGTGAGCTGACCTCCAGGCTGTCCTGCTCAGGGTGGTGGTGGGGACATTGGCAGCCAGTGGGTGGGGGCTTCTCCTGCCCGCTCAGCTACCTGTAGGCCAAGAACTGGGGCCTCAAGCATTGGTCAGGGGTGTTTGGAATGGGAGGGCCTTGGTCAGGATGCTAACAGGCCATCACCACATAGACCTTCTAGTAACTTCTATTCCATTTGGGGAGATAAATTATACACACAGAAAGTTTTCGTAATTGTAGATAGAGAACATGAAACATTTAAATTACATCCCACTTTCCTGTGGGATCTTGAGACATTGGGTCAGGTTTTGTTTTTGTGTCCAATCACTTCAATTCTCTGGGAAAGAAAGGCACCTGCCCTTGGCTCTGGACCCTTCCATTAGAGGTTGGCCACCATGGAAACAGGATACCTGTTTCCAAAATTAGGGCAGAAACCGTGAAGCCCTCCTGACACCTCTCCCCACCCCCATACACATCACCATGCCCACGGTCACTGCCACCACAGATGCACACACACGCAGACATGGACACCCTGCACACGCACAGCTCCTGGTCTGGTTGAGCTACTTCCTTCTATTTTCCTCCATGCCCAGTCTCTGTGGCTGATCAGGTTCTTCTAGCTCCTTCCCTCCCCATGCCCAGGGCCCTGACCTTTGCACACCACAGTGTTCTCCTTTCCCCTATTGCCCACCCTGGTGCAAACCCGGACTTCTGTGGTTTGTGGGCTGCATGACCTTCGGCTATGTCATGTGGCCTCTTAAACTTCACATTTCTCCCCAGTGAAGTGGAGAGAATGATTGTTCTCTATTTGTGGAATTGTTACCAGGATCAAATTAATGCCTGGGACTTTCTACGTGAAATAGTAGCTCCTAAAGCAGCGAGCCCCGTTGCACAGAGCTATTGGGAGGATTCCCTGTGATCAGGCTTAGGAAGTGGCCAGCAATTCCTGGCTCACAGGAGGCCCTTAGGAGGGAGCAGATGTAATGAATAGGCATGACTCTCCAGGAAATGTTGTAAAGTATTGGCCCAGAATTGTGTGAAATTCAATGCTGGATGATTCCGATCCTATATAGGACGTGTGCCCTCGTAGAGTTGCTCCGGCTCCTTTAAGCCAGGACTGGCTTCTGCCTGAGCCCCAGAGGATGTGGGCAGTGTTAGGAGGCCTCCTGATGGGTGGCCAGGGACCCCACCACCCTCTCTGCTGCCACCATCCCGCCGGCAGATAGTAATGCCTTGTTCATAACAAATATGCTTTTGCTTCGTGAACACAAATAGCGTGCCTTCTCGAGTTAAACAAACATTCCACTGTCTTTGCAGACCATGAAATTACTCACGTTTTAATCTACTTGTTATTAAGAAATGAGGCTTCTTATTTAATAGGTTCCACAAAAGTAAGTAATTTGCAAACACGTTTTCAAACTCTGAAGGCAGATGAAAGAGTGAAATGATGTTAGGAAAAAATCTGCCCAAGTCACAGTTTGGAGATTCAGGGCGAGAAGACTTTCTGGCCCTCCCCAGCAGATGGGGGCCATAACGGGACTGCCTTATAAAGCAGAGCCTCCTCTGGGGGGTTCCAGGTTCCTGTCCCCTGAATGATATAAGATGAATTCCTCGTTCTTTCAGGGAAAATGTGAGCTAGATCAAAATAAGTACCTGCAAATCCCTATCCCAATGGCAAATGATGGTCCTTGATGAGAGACTTCTGGTAGCCACATTACAAAATTCAGAAGGAAGAGATGTTACCGTATTCTTCCCATATCTCATTATGTGGCAGAGATATGATCAATATCTGCTGAGCAGCTGAAGATGTCTCCTCTCAGAGACACATGAAATGCTTATACATGCGTCCATGGAGGGGCCATGGAGGGGCCATGCAGGGGCCATGGAGGGGCCATGGAGGGGCCATGGAGGGGCCATGCAGGGGCCATGGAGGGGCCATGGAGGGGCCATGGGGCGTGTTTAGGCTTCTGTGACCCCTGCAGATTGCTGTGTTGATGACTGGAGGGATGGTTCAAGATATTAATTGCCAAGGGGGATCTTCAGTCTATTTGTAAGGTGTAATTTACAGATATGAAATACACATATCTTAATGGTGTAGCTGGATGATTTTGTACCCACCTGTGCGGCCATTACCTAAAGATTTGGATGATGTCCTTCACCTCAGAAAGTTCTGTCAGCTTCCTTTCCTGACAATTCCACCACTCCACCCTCCCAGGTAGCTGGTACTTGGCCATCTATCACTAAAGTTCTCGAACTTTGGGATTATATAGTGTATATTCTCTTGTGTTTGGTTTCTTGTGTTTAATATAATGTTTTTTCAGATTAACTCCTCTTGTTGCATGAGTCAGTAGTTTCTTCCTTTTTATGGGCTGAGTACTATTACATCATGTGGACATGACACCGTTTATCCATTTACTAGCTGATGGACATTTGGTCTTTTAATTTTTGTCTGTTATGAATAAAACTGATGGAAACTTTCTTGTATAAATCCATTTTTGGGGAAATACACATTCATTTCTAAGAGTGATTATTGCTGGATCATATGGTAAGTATGTGATTAGCTTTACAGAAACTTCTGAATAGTTTTCCCAAATGGTCACACCATTTGACATCCCATCAGCCATATACGATAGTCCCAGCCATGCCACATCCCTGACGAGTCAAGCCTAGCCAGTTATTTATTTATTTGTTTGCTTGTTTGTTTATTTATTTAAAGTTTTTATTTATTTATTTGTCAGATAGAGCAGAAGCAGGGGGAGCAGCAGGCAGAGGGAGAAGCAAGGTCCCTGCTAAGCGAGGAACTCAATGTGGGACTTGATCCCAGGATCCTGGGATCATGACCTGAGCCGAAGACAGACACTTAACGACTGAGCCACCTAGGCAGCCCAAGCCCAGCCATTTTAAAGATCAGTTCCAAGGGGCACTTGGGTGGCTCAGAAGGGTAAGCCTTTGCCTTTGGCTCAGGTCATGATCTCAGGATCCTGGGATTGAGTCCCCGCATCGGGCTCTCTGCTTGGTGAGGAGCCTGCTTTCCCCTCTTTCTCTGCCTGCCTCTCTACCTATTTGTGATCTCTCTGTGTGTGTGTCAAATAAATAAATAAATTAAAAAAAAAAAAAAAGATCAGTTCCGGGTCCATTTCCCAAGTTGACTCCATGTGCCCGAAGAAAACACTGGCCACTTATGGAGAGTCGCCTAGTAAATAATTTTACTTTGAATGTCACAACAACCCTACCAAGGAGGTATTTTCATTTTCTGTTTACAGAGGAGGAAAGTTAAAAGTGCTTACGTTCTCACAGCTAGTAATGCTTCTCCGTGGGGATTCAGTCTGCACTCTTAACTCTGAGGTACAGCAGCGAAGGGCCTCTGAGAGCACCTTTACATTCCTTTTAAACTTGCTGGTCCAGAGCAGGGACTGAGACATGATGGCTCGTGTGAGGCCACAGGTTTAAAACCTATTTATAAAGCAGCTTGGCCTCATTTCTCTCCATAGTCAGACATCGAATGAGGTAACCTGCAAAGAAGAAAGTCATAATTTACATGGCTTATTTCTTTTCAACCTGTGTGAACACAGACTTCAGTTCCTAATATCATGCTGAAATTTTGTTTTGCCACTGTGGGCATAACTAAACAAAAAGAGAAAGAAAGAAAAAGACAAAGAGCAAGGAAAAGTGAGATAACTTTGTGTAAAAATACTCTGAGAGCTCCCCCACGGGCCCTTCTGGGCAGGTGGGTTTCCATGTTGTTTACAAAAGAGCCAGGATGAGAGTCATGAACAAGTGGGTTAGGAAGGCTAAAAATTTCCCCTAATCAGTGCTTCTAATTCAGGTCAGTAAGGAGAGGCTGCTTTCCCGTAATGGTGCGTTAGTCAGGCTTCTCCAGAGAAGCAGAAGCAATAGGAGGTATATATAACGATGCACCACGAGGAACTGGCTCATGAGATTATGAAAGCTGATAATCTATACCCACCACCTGCCATCCATAAGGCAGCGCCCAGGAGAGCAAGTGGCAGAGTGCAGTCTCAGAAGGCCTGAGAAGCAAGCGAGCCAAGGGTGTGACTACTTGTCCCAAGGCAGGAGAAGACCAATGTCCCAGGTCCAGCAGACAGACAGAGAAGGGACAGATTCTCTCTTGTTCCATCTTTCATTATACTCAGCGATTGGACGGTGCCCAGCTGCACCGCGGAGAGTGATCTGCCTACTGAGTCTGCAGATTCGAATGTTCAGCTCATCCAGAAACAGCCATGCAGACCACCCAGAAATAATGTTTAATTGGATACTTGGGTATCCCTTGGCTCAGTCAATGTGACATCATTAATAAATTCTGCAGCAGGTATGGCCTGATCAGGCAATGTTCCCCTTCTAGGACATATTTGGTTTTCTAGATTATTTGGTCAAGACAATATATGATACAATTTGGGTTTTGTGTTTGTTTGTTTGTTTTGAGAGAGAGAGAAAGAGAGAGAGAGAGAGAGCAAGCATGAGCATGCAAGTAGGGGCAAGGGAAGGGGGAGAGGGAGAGAGAGAATCCCAAGCAGGCTCCATGTGCAGTGTGGAGCCCAACATGGATCTCGATCTCACAACCCTGAGATCATAACCTGAGCCAAAATCAAGAGTCATCTGCTTAACCGACTGAGCCACCCAGATGTCCCAATTTGTTTTTAAAACATGAGGACAGATCTGACTTTGTTCATCAACCCCTAAGCACCAGGGACTTTCACATATCTTCTCATTTAATCTCCAGCCTGGCCCTTCCTGTGAGGGAAGGATTTTTATCTTTCTTTCTCAGAGGAGGAAGTTCAGGTTCAGAGAGGTCAAACAATTTTTTCATGGTCACACAGCAGGTACAGAGATAAAATTTCACTCAAATTATGTCCAACTTCAACACAAGAACTCAGCTCATTATACTAGTCTCCTTTTTTAAAACAGAAGGTTTTATAACACATTTAGATAAATTAAGGTTATTTGCTTAAAAAATGAGTGTTTAAATAGTCACAATTTCCCATCATATATGATATGAATCAATGTTGGGAAAAAATTATACTTAATATTCTCTGGACACCCTTTCTGACTCTTATAAGGTACTCTCATGTCTATGGACTCAAGAACCTGAAAAACAGTATTAGTTTAATCAGAAAATGGATCACAAAAAAAACTTCACCTGTCTATGTTCCAACTAATGAAGACCCTCCATTAACCAGTCCTCTTTTATACCCTCAATAGCAAATTACAAAAACGAAAATCTCAGTTCCTAGAAGGTATCAGGATCTGTCCATGTCCAGCTTCTATACCTTCTAAGTCTACATGAACAATCTTATAATCAGCATCCGGGAATAATGGCCTAGAATTACGGCTGAACTTCCTGCCCTCAAAGAAGGATTCCACCATGCTCACTCCTCTGTGCTTACAAGCACAGGAGAATGGCCTAGTTCATTTTAGAAATGCTTCCAGTCCCAGGGATCAAAAAGGATTTCTTTTTTTTTTTTTTTTTAAGATTTTATTTATTTGACAGAGAGAAACACAGCCAGAGAGGGAACACGAGCAGGGGGAGTGAGAGAGGGAGAAGCAGGCTTCCTGCCGAGCAGCGAGCCCGATGTGGGGCTCGATCCCGGGTCTCCAGGATCATGACCTGAGCCGAAGGCAGTCGCTTAACCAACTGAGCCACCCAGGCGCCCCCAAAAAGGATTTCTTACTTAACTCTCAGTTACCTGGAACATAAAATTAATCAAAACTACCCCATGGTCCAAACATTTCTCTTAATCAAGTTTTGCTGGGCTCCCAGACTGGTTTTGTGTGTGTGTGTGTTTTGGTTTTTTGTTTTTTTGTTTTTTAAATCAAATGTATCATTCTGGCGACACTGACAAATACAGAAGAGGAGGCGGAGGCTGACTGTGAGCTGAACACATCTGGAGGGAAACCAGTCACTGCAGGTTCTCGTGGAGGGGAGGTTTGGGAAGAGGCCCAATCCAGCACCAATTATCCTTCCAGAATTATTTACCCGGCCTTGGCACTAATTATTTTTAAGATGAAGAAGCACACATCGTCGCATTTATTTATGGTGAACTGCCACCGAAGCTCCCCTTTGCCACCGAGGAGGGGACAGAGCTGGGCTGCCTGCCCGTGCTTGTGACGGCTCCTCCTCGGGGAGCCCAAAGTTGGATATTCTGTCTCAAGAGACTGACTTTGTGTGTTTGCTACTGCTGTTTGTTTTATAATCGGAAACATGAACTCTGCTCATTTCTAGTTTGTAAAGCAAAGGAGGAATTTTGGTTCAGATCCTCTGAGGAACAGAGGCAGAAAGGAGGAAATGGAAAATAGGTGAATCTCACCCACTGAAAACAAACATAATCTTGCAAACCTAAGCTCAGGACATGATCCTGATGCAGCGAGCACCTGACCAGGCAGTGCCCTTGGAATAATTAAAATCCATGGCTCGTTATACTTCTTGGCGAAGAGGATTCACCCAGGGACTCAAGCATCTTAGTAAGTTTTATCCTGGCTTTCAGGCCAACTAAATAATTCAGTGGAGTCCTGAAATGGTAAGTTACTGATGCTCTTGCAGCAGATTCAACAAAGCTGCAAATATTCCTTAAGGATGTGCTGTGTGCCAGGTCAGGTGCTGGGACTCCAAGGACAGAAGGCCCAGGGTCCCAGACCCCAGGTGCCCAGTAAAGGAGTGCAGCGATGCTTACTGGGCTGAGACCACCGGTCCCAGGAAGCTGGCCTTGCAGAGGCCTTGTCCCCGTGTGGGACTTCAGGGCACCACACAGAGCTGGCTCACAGGCTCCAGCAAGGGATAGGGCCAGACCATTTTACAGATGCGGATAAAAACAAACCCTGAATACCCTGAGGGACACCAGGACCCTTGGCACCACTGGTCACAGTGTAAATTTATATAGGCTTTTTCAAATACATGGCATTTTTCTCCATCAGAAAGGATGAATACCCAACTTTTGAAGCAACATGAACCAGATTGGAGGAGATTATGCTGAGTGAAATAAGCCAAGCAGAGAAAGTCAAATATCGTATGGTTTCACTTACTTGTGGAGCCTAAGGAGTAACATGGAGGACAGGAGGAGAAGGAAAGGAAATGTGAACTGGGGTAAATCAGGGAGGGGGATGAAACATGAGAGACTTTGGACTCAGAAACTGAGGGTTTTGGAAGGGGCGGTAGTGGGATGGGTGAGCCTAGTGGTGGGTACTGAGGGCACATACTGCATGGAGCACTGGGTGTGGGACATAAACAATGAATCTTGGCACACTGAAAAAATAAAATAATGTAACAAAATAGAAAATAGAAAAAAAATACATGGTAGTTTGGTAGTATTTAATGGAATTAAATTTGCCCAGACTTATGACCAAGTCATCTGACTCTTGCCCCCATACCCCAGAGCAATTCTTGCTGATTTTATAAGGGAAATCTGTGTTGGATTTCGTTTTGGCATTGCGTGGGAAGGGGGAGTGGATGATTACCTTGTGTCCACCGTCAGGGCAGTGGACAGGTGACAGGGGATGGACCCCTACTATGGAATACTTTGCAGCTTGGAGAAGGAACAAACCAAATGTGCCTAGAGTCATATGCAGAGAATGGCGCAGGAAGAAAATAATTCTAAGACAATTTAGGAGGCAGAAGGAGAATTATAGCACAATACTAATTATGTAAATTAAAAACATGCACTCACAAAAACATCTTACAGGGACACATGCATGTTTAAGGATAAATATATTTGGGGAACAGGATGAAGGGGTAAAAAATAAAATAAGCACCTGCATATACCAGTGTTGGTAATACCGAAGAATGTTATAATGCCCAAGGGAGGAGATTAAGTCAACCTTCTATGCCCAAGGGTGCTGTGGGAAAGAGCTGAAATTTGAAGATGTGGTCCCATCTTCAACATGATCCAATCAAACTTCTGTAGAGGTGTCCTTCAAGGGCGATTGCTGATATTCTGTTCCTGCCCTGCGGAACTCTGAGGTAACCGTCCTTGGATAAAGAATCCAAAGTAGGCTGGATTATACTGATCTTAGGGGTTCCAAACAACCTATGCCATGTTTCCATCACAGCGTGGCTGGGGGCTGTGCGCCACATGAGGCTGTGCGCCACATGATGCGCCACTATGGGACCAGGTCTAGACTGTGGCAGAAGGAAGGAGACCTCAGGTGAATTGCATACTGGTTCTCACAGCCTCCGACCAAAAGGGACCCTTAGCACTCCCCCTCACATTCCATTGGCCTGAGCAAGTCACATGGCTAAGCCCAACTGGAGAACAACTGGAATGATGGCAGCCAAAAATATTTGGTGGGAGCACTAACGTCTACCCTCCTCTTGTTTGTTCTCCCAGTTTGTTCTTTTGAGCTCTGTGACCTTGAACAAGTTACTTAGCCACTCTTCGTGCCTCAAGGTTCTTTTCTGTAGAATGGGGATTCTGTGACCTAACCCGGGAACTTTCTGTGAGCACAGCTAAGCGGGTACAGTGCATGCGTATAACAATGGGTTTGGCACCCAGAAAGCCTTCAGCACACTGTAGTGGCCACTCTTATGCTGATTGCCCCTCCTCTCGCTGCCTCTTCCTATCCCTCCCTCATATCCATTCTCCACACTGGCCCTGTCTTAGTCTTCCCTAAACCTGACTCTCCTCATGTCACCATGAAGACCAAAAGCATGCATTTGTTCCCCGTTGGTGTAGTCTTTGCTTCGGCTCCTGCCTGGGGGTAGCTTTCCTGTTTTGGGGGCCACATTTCCATCTGTCTGACCTTGCTTACAAGCTCACTGACCTGCATCTAAGGCTTGCCAAAATCAGGCTTCAACCTTACTCTACAACCTGAGTGCCCACGACTGTTTTCCATCCAGGCTAAACTGTAGGCAAACACAATTTACTCGATCCTCATTCATTTCATGCATTTTTCAAGGAGTTTCAAGAATAAGAGCACCTTTCTGTACCCATCCATTCATTCATTTAATGAGTACTTGGCCTACAGCAGGCATTATTCTAGGTATTGAAGATACAGAAATGGAGACAGAGAACATACGGTCCTCACAAAGCCTACAGTGTGCAATAAGATAATGAAGATCATTCTCAGTGACATGCACCATTGAGACCACTTCCCATGGTGATACAACAGTGTCTGAGCAGATTGGGTAGGTTATCCAGGGAAGACTGAATGATCAAGTGAAGAGGAGAAGCCTCATAAATATCTGGGAGAAGAGCAGTTCAGAGAGATAGGGACAAATCTCATGTCAAGGAACAGAAGGGAAGGCTGGAGTGAGTCCAGCTTAGTGGACAAGGAGAAAGTGATGAGAGAAGAAGCAGCAGAGAAGAACGCAGGGACAGCTCCTTTTTCAAGAATGTAGGACAATGAAAAGCCTTTTGAAGGTTTAACGCTTTTGCTCTTCTATGCAAGACACGAGTCTTCAATAACCGTGTAACCAGACTTTATCACTAGTTGGATCCAATTCAAAAGCACTTCTCCACAAGACCTTTCCTGATCTCTATCTCTCCTTTCCTCTGTCTCCTGTTAAAAGGAGTTTGTTTCCAGCTTTAAACTCACGGGGGGATTTTCCCACCCCTAGGATTTGCAACTTTTTGCTTAGAGAAACACCTGCCCAGAGGTTCCAAGATCTCAGTTCCACAAAACGCAACATATACCGTTAAAAGATATGTAGGCATTAGACATTTCTTTAGTCATAGTAGTAAAAGCAGTAAGGCTCACTACTTATAACTTTACTCCAAACTCATAGAGGACTAGCTTCAGGAAATCAGACAAAAGCGTTCCTAGAAAATGGAACACGTCATTCAACATCTTTGGCACAAAGAGCTGGAACAAGAAAATTACTTGGTACGGATAATTCTTTTCAAAAATATTTTTGCCAGACCCCATGTCGTATTCCCCCTCAAGCCATTATCCTGTTGTAGATTTCTGAGTATTCAGCTGAGTAATAAAACCCAGCTAAAACAAAATAGCAGCCACACGGTTTTCTGTTGTTGTTTCTGATGACTTTCCTTTGTGGCTGTGTGAGAGAGTTAGGGTTCTCTACCAAACACAAAAGAAATAAAACAAAGAGAACCCAGGAAAATTAAATCATCCTGGACATTGCCAGGCCTGAGTCTAAAAGACCACTTCATTGTTCTTATGTAGTGTGCTAGCTTTCTGATCTCAATTAATGAGCATGAAAATCTTAGGAATTTGTGGCTCCCTTTCTCTGGTTGCATTGTGCTAGGGTCTGGGCTCCCATGCTCAAGAACGTAGTTGTTATTACTTATCAATATTCACTGAACATCAGCCACGTGCTTAGATGCCACCGAGACACCAGAATTAGCTACAGTCCCTCTCCAGGGCATTCAGCCTCTGGAGGCAACAGGATGCAAACCAAAGGAGCCTATTTCTGGGAAGCAAGGATGACATCATGACACAGGCTTGGGGGGAGTGGGGCACTGTGTGCCAAGCTGTGTGGATCTTATGGTGTTTCCAGGTAAACAATTTGATTGTGCGTAGTTTCAGAGGGAGGTATGAAGAGGTCTGCCGAAGGGAGGGGACGGTGGGTGGCGTGCGAATCACATTCTCTTAGGCGCAGAGCGAATGCTCTCCAGCCTTGCTGAGAAATGGACCCTGAGTCTAGGGATTTCATTACATTGTGTCTTGACAGTGGGTGTGCTTGGAGTGAATGAATGAATAAGAGAGAGCAGAGGGGGGAGGGTGGGGGGAATCCTTTAATGTCAATCCTTTGACAGCACACAGAAGGAGTTGGAAACAAGAAGAGGGGTTCTCGAAATGGAGGTTAGGGTTTGAAGAGATACAAGACAATAGTAAAACGTCTGAGAAGGGAAAAGGTTTGTTTTGGAGAAAGATTGTTTTTAGGGAATGACAATTTTCAGAGAATTTACAGATTTTAAGTGTACAAGTTCAGTGAGTTCCAACAAAGGCTTACGTGCATGGAAATCACACTCTTATCAAGGTCTAGCATATTCTCCCACCCCAGAAAGATGCCTTGTGTCCCTGGCTGGTCAGTCCCTACTCTCCACCCCTTTCCCCACCTCTGAGCACACCACTGCCTGGTTCTATCTCTGTAACTTCCTTTTGCCTGTTCTTGAACTTCACATAAATGCAATCACATAGAACATGTGATGTCTCTGGGGCACTTGCGTGGCTCAATCGGTCTGCCTTTGGCTCACGTCATGATCCCGGGATCCTGGGATTGAGCCCCAAATTGGGGTTCCCACTCAGCAGGGAGTCTGCTTCTCCCTCTGTCTCTGACACCCCCTGCTTGTGCTCTCCCTCTTTCTGACAAAAAAAAAATTTTTAAAGAACATTTGACATCTTTGACAATTGCCTTCTTCCCACAGCATGTTGTTATTTGGATTGTTCCTTTTTTTGTCCAAATGGCATCCCATTGGACTGCTCTATGCTCTTTTCAAATGTATTCTTCCTCTCATGGTCACTTTTTTTTTTTTTCCAGTTTCAGCTTCTATTAAGAAAGCCACTGCAAACATCCTTATACAAGTCTCCTTTTTTTTTTTTTTTTTGGTATATGGTTTTATTTCTCTTGGGTAATACCTAGAAGTAACACTGTTGAGTATAAGATAGTTATATTTTTAGTGACATAAGAAACTGCCAGAGAGTTTTCCAAACTGGTCCTACTGTCTTACACCTCAGCCAGCAATGTGTGAGTTCTGGCCACTCTGCGTCTCACCAGCTCTGAGATTGTGTCGTCTTCTCAATTTTCATTCCCTTAGTGAGGATGAACTTGAATACTTTCTCACGTGCTTGTTGGCCATTTCTCTACCCAAGGCACTTTTTTTTTTGCCATTTTTATTGATGTTTTCCTATCTTACTATTAAGTTGTTATGAGTTCTTTATGTATTTTGTATACATGTCCTTTGTCAAATATTTCTAAGAGAAATATTTTCTTGATGGTTTATGGCCTGTCAATTTCTTTTCTTCATGATTCTTTCTTGTTGAGTAGAAGGTTTAAATTTTGATCAAGCATGATTTATCATTTTTTTCTTCTATAATTTATACTTTTCAGGTCCTAAGAAATCTTTCCTTGCTTCAAGACCACAAAGATTCCTATGTTTTCTTTGACAGCCTTGGAGATTTGGCTTTTGTGTCTAGGTCTCACTTAATTTGGGGTAAAAAGGTATTATCCCAGGATGCCTGTGTGGCTCAGTTGGTTAAGCACCCGACTCAATTTTGGCTCAGGTCATGATCTCAAGGTCACCCGAGAGAGCTCCATGGGAGCTCTGTGATCAATGGAGAGTCTGCTTGAGGGTTCTCTTTCTTCCTCTCTTTCAGCCCCTTCCACCCCCCACTCTTGCCCATGCTCTCTCTTAAATTAATCAATAAATCTTTTTTAAAAGTTACAATCATAAAATAGGAGTTAAGGTTTCTTTTTTTTCCCCCAGATTGATTTCCAGTTGTTCTGACACCTCTGTGGGAAGACTTTCCCCATTGCTTCATTTCTGTGGAGCCTGGTAAGGCCAGCATTTGATGAGGAAAAAGTCATTGGTGACCTCAAAGGAAAAAAAAACAAATGAACCAGAGTCTGGAGAGATGCCAAGATAAAGGGAAGGAAGGGCCTTAACAAGACAGGAGAGGAACCTAAAATAGCACCAGATTATAGAGGCTAAGTCAGGAAGCAAATACAACAGAGGGAGTAGGTATAGATCATGTGTCTAAGGAGCTGGGCTATGAAGAGTAAGAAGGGGATAGTAATTTCAACAATCTTGTCCAGGTCAAGAGAGCACAAGGATATTTATTAGCAGGCCATGGGCTGGGGAAATAATCACCTTAAACTGGAAACATAAAGGCTTTGGGGTGGAGAATGGCTCAAATGATCTCCCTTTTATGGAGACCTGGCCACTTCCAGAGAGAGCGTTCTCTGGCATTACAGTGAACCCAGAGAGACTTGCTGGGGAATACGCATTTACTGTGCAAGCATCTATTCCACACTATAAGACCTTACTGGTGAAAGGGTTGTATAGGGAAGTAATGCAGTGAGTTAAAGGCTGGTCTGCTAGATGGGCTGAGAGCAGACCACCCGGGGGCTGCTGTGTCCCTGTCTTTATGAAGAGGGTTTGCACATTCCCCTCGGGCTAGAGGAGTGTTTGAATGACTCAGGGCCCTCAACCATTTCACATTATGGCCAGGAGACAGACCAAAAGTCAGCTATCACCACTTGATTTTCTCTTAAACATCTAAATGGATGAGGAGGACAATGCGACTATTCATGTTCTGTAGACTAGTGCTGCAACCCTGA
This sequence comes from Spilogale gracilis, assembly GCA_004023965.1. Taxonomy (NCBI): domain Eukaryota; kingdom Metazoa; phylum Chordata; class Mammalia; order Carnivora; family Mephitidae; genus Spilogale; species Spilogale gracilis. Next base: position 191,649 of record PITA01001029.1, on the reverse strand, counting down.
TCCCAGAAGGGAGAGTTTGAGGGCCTATTACAATTTGTTTCCCAAAGCAGTGACTAGTAAGAAGGAAAGGAAAGAATAACAACATTTATGAATTATTAACTGTGTGCCAGGCAGGATTGTTAGACATGTTGTACAGGTTGTGCACTGTGCAAATGCATTATACCAGAAAGACACCGTTTTTACCCTAGCTTGGCATTGTGAAATGTAGCGACCCTGAGAAATATTGCTCTGTGCTTTTTACAAAGCAAGTTTCCTGAGGTTTTGCAACCACCCTGTGAGATTGGCATTATTATGTCCATTCTGTAGATGAGAAAATGGAGGCTCAGAGAGGTAAAGCCATTTGCCCAGTATCATTCAGCTGGTAAGTAGCAGAGACATAACTTGTATACCTACTGATTCCAAAATGCTACATCTTAGTGGGCTTAAAATATTGGCCTGATAAGGCTCATCTTTAGAAGGCAAGTAAATAGAATATTTGATATGGAACCAGAAGCCTTCTGGAAAGGTATGGAATGAAAAAGGCCATCAGGGTGAAAGAACAAGGGACTGGAGGAATAGGAACATCCAGGGTGGCCAGAGGGAGAGAGAAATTCTGGGCTGGCAGAAGCTGCAGGAGCAGATGGCCCAGCAAGCTCACCCCACCCCATGTGGCAGAGAGGAGAGCCAACTATAGAATACCAACACTGGCTAAGTCATGAGTGGCTTGGGAAAAACCCAGTTGGATTGATCCACTGGATTCCAGCTAAAGGCTAGAGGGGGCCGTCCCATTGCTCAGTAACCAAAGCAGAAATACTGCACGCTTGCCAGGGACCCACTATGTTGCTGCAGGATAGCTGTCCAACTCAGACACAAAAATAAATGTTTACAGTGGAGGTCACGCTCTGATTCCCACATTCACCTTGTAGGAGACTTTAGGTAAGTTACCCATCTATCTCTAATCTGTAAAGTGGGATTAGATTATAGTACCAACTGTAAAATCATCCTGATGATTAAACAGGATAATATAACTTGTGTGCACAGTCGGCATTTAATAAACATCAGTTAGTTTGTGGCTCGGGACGTATATGATGTGACATGATCACAGTGATAACAGTTTACTTACCCAACTTCGAAGCTCCTGGCTCAGGGGCCACTGTATTGGCCTGTGTCATCCTTCAGATCCGGCACTGGGGAAGACATAGGAGCTCAGCTGTTGCCATTCTCCACCACAAACTCTTTATGCTCCTTTTAACTTTTATCTTCATCTGTCCCCACTCTATCTCTCTTTCCAGGACACCATGCTCATGCAGACAGTGTTCTACAGTGGCCCCGGTGAGATGCGGAGCTGTGTCATCTGAACTCCTGGCCTGAGTGATTTCAGCTATGAGTTCCTGGGAGGGAGGAGCTGGGGCTTGTTCACTTTTGCATCTTCAGAATTGGAACCTCAAAGCCCCTCCATAAATGTTGAGTTGACGTCTGGCCAGTCGGGGCCCACACTTGTCTGGCACCTGCGGTTTGGATCAGGAATGGACCTGGAGCTGGTGAGTTTCCACGGACGTGGCTGAAGAGGCGCTGCGGGCCAGAGGACCGCGGTGGGGTGGGCGCCGTGGACGTAGCGATGGGCTTCAGAACCAGAATTTGATTAGAAGCTATCCCTGGTGGGTGCTTTTTGCATGTGTCAAAGCCATCCACTGGATAAGCGATGACTGGCGCTAACGGGCTGCCTGTTTTCAGGCGGCAGCCATGCCCCGGGGGCACCTGAAACACACATTCCAACATCGCACATGAGTTTCTCTGTCAGGCACAGACATAAACCTTTCCTTTTGCCTGGCAGTGAAAGAACAGAGATTTTGAAAAACGATGGAAAAAAACAAATTAAACAGTGCTACACTATGAGTATGCTCTCTCTCTCTCCCCTATCTCCTCATAAACCACGATGAGACTGGCCCTGTTTGTTATTCCATCTGAATTAGTCTCTGGTCGGTGCCAAGGTGACTAGTTAAATGCATGAGGGAAGAGGTGAGACCCACAAGGTTAAGCAGTAAAACTCAGAGGATATCTTCCAATTAGGAAAGAGGTAGGAAATGAAGAATGCTTTTGGATTTCCAGTAAATGCAATGCTAAAATATTCAGCCATTTGTATATTGCCATGTTATCAATCCAATTAACCTTGCTCCATGCTCCCAACTGCACTCAGTGATACTGATGTGCTACAAATCAATATAAAATATCCCACTGCTGATTAGAATCCTAGGCAATAGAAGAAACCCAGCTTTTGAGTTTCAGAGTTTTGGAAATCAGTGAAATGTAACTCTCCAGTGATGAAGGCGGTGATCACCTATGATTTGGTTGCAAACAAATACGATTTTCATTTTACCAGCGACATAAATTTGTCAAAATCGTCAGCATGTGGGCTCTGTGTTCCGATTAACGGTGATAATGGGAAATGAGTTCTAATATTCTGTAGTTGAAATGACCCGTTAGTAATGAAATAAAATTGGTACACTGAAATGTTTTCTTAAGCAAAGGTTATATTTTGAATAATGTCCGCTGAATTTTATTATTTTTTCGATTGCTTTATAAATAGAGAAACAGATGTTTCTTTTACAGCAATCCTGCATTCTGAAAATTACCTTTGTGGCTAAAGGTAAGAAGTGTAAGGGGCAAGCCGAGTCTATCATTAGTCCCACGTTTTCTGTGTTTGAACATTTACCGAAGTTGGTTTTGTAAGTATTTTATTATCAAAATAAGACATACGGGAGGGATATTGCCAGAACATCCTGGTATTGGGTTTCTGTTTTATTTCCACTTGTTTTACCTATTCATGTATTTGTCTCACTGTATATGTAACAGGGACATTTCTCATAATTCACTGAATTGGTAACTGTCCCACAAAAAAAACCCAAAAAGACTGTGGCTGAAATTATTATTAATATGTCCAATCTTGAGGTTTTACATGTAAAACTCATTAAAATTTTGGCAAGATAGGACAGCATCCAGAAGAAATTCAATTTCATATTTCTGTTTCAATTAAATGTGATTTCAGCAGGTAATCAGCAATCCTCAACCAAAACCAAACTGGAAACTTTCAAAAATATTTCCTAAAGTCTCTGGAATTTAAATCTTTGAAGGGAAGAGGAAGCGGTTCCCATTGATGTTTTCCAAAGTCACTGGAAAATAAAAAATAAACCTATTATATTGTGTTACTTATTACAGGCTTAGGCAGGAAACGGCAGAGTTCAACCTTTTCTCTATAAAATAGTATCCTGTAACTTTTAAACCCAGCTATTACTACTTATGGAAAATGAGATATTTTCATGACGTGGTTTATAATTTAAGTATATGTTAGAGTCAGAATGATTTGAGGTTCTGAGATAAATCACTGCAGCTCTGGCTTAGTAATAAAAGGAATTTATTGAATTAGGTGGGTGACTTGTGCTAGCGAGCCTGGCTTTGAATAACAGAAATGTCAGTGTGCCTTTATAGTGGGAACATGTGCCACAGGAAGGAAGCATTTTCTCCATGAGCAGTCAGTGATGAAGATGCAGAGGAGACCCAAGGCAGGAAGGGAGAAGGGGTCAGACCAAGGTTGCCGACTGTCAACAGGATGCTTCCTGGCTCAGTGACTCGTGACTTCTAAGGCTCTCCGCCCCAGAGCCTTGTGTGGGATGGCCTCTGTGGGATCCACGCCCTCTACCCATGTGCGAGCTCTACTTCCCATTTAGCTGGGAGATCCTAGAGGCCAAGAACTTTAACTGGAAATGCTGGACACATTACAATATTCTAGAGTAAATATGTACTGAGAATTTTCTTAGGCATTGTAAGGAGTAAAAGAAGAGATTTCTGACCTATAGGAGCTGTGACTGAGTCAGGGAAAGAACACAACCTGAGAGGATCAGTAGCACAAGGTATAATGTGGCAAATGCCTGAGTGATTGGAGAATGGGGAGAGGGAGGGGGGGAAGGAGTCAGCAAATGCTGCCCAGTATGACATAAAACATTTGTTACCTGCAACAAGATGACAGCGTCCAGGTGTGGGAATTAGCTGCTTTAAACAGTAGACAGGGACTTCCCTAGGGTGGAGACTAAGTCGTTTTTTTCCCCTTATGTCTATATTCAACCTGTAATTCAAAAGCTAACACAAAGCATCCCTGTGAAAATGGGTAACTGTAGAAGGAACGCATGGGTGTGTATGGATGGACAGTTGACTCTTGGTGATGTACAAGGGGTTAAACTTGAAGGTGAGGGTTGGGGGGGGACACAGCTGAAGGAGGATTTCTAAGCAGAGAAAAACCCAAGAGGAGATGTGAGGCGTGCTAAGGGAGCTGCACAAAGATGCTGGAGGGGAGGGTCAGGGATGGGTTAGTCTGGCCAAGGACAGGTTGTAGAAGGTTATGATCCTCCTTGTCACCATGATAGAGTCCATCCCTCCTTAGGCCTTGCTATGATCTGTCCTCCCTCCTCAGAGCTCCCCTGTCCCAGGCTGGGCTGTCCTCCTTCCTTCGTCCACTCATCCCACAGGTCTGCCATGGCTTATCTGCTGAGTCTTCCTATTGCCTGGGGAACTGTGGCTCAGGGGAGGGGGCCTGAGCTGTTCTTCCCCTGCAGAGTCTTAGCACCAACAAACAGCTGTTGAGTGAATGCATACCAGTGATGGGTGTTCCACTGACATTTTTGAGAGCAAAAGGTGTGATGGGAGCTTTTTTCTGGAAGGTTTACTGAGGGAGGAGACAGGTGGTGTGCTAAGGAGGAGAACCGTGAAGGCCGGTCCATGAAGCAAGTCATAATAAGACCTGAGGTTAAGGTGGTATGGGCGTAGGACTGTGCAGAGAGCCTGGGAATGATGCACAGGGCACGAGCGAGACACAGCAAGAGAATCAACAGAACTCTGTGACTGAGAGCAAATGACAACAGGCCCACATACGAGGCCCAGGTAGATGGCCCGATTGCAGCAGTAAGCGAAGGCAGAAGAGCAAACAGGAACCAGAAGGAGCCTGGGGAATCTGGGCAGGAGAAGGAGAGGGTCAAAGCTGGAATGGGCAGAAGGGATTTGAACAGAGTCCGCTAGAATGCACCAGCTACTAGCAGATGCGTGGGAGGGACAGGCATTCCAGGTGGAGGGGAAGGACGGAAACTACATGTCCTGGAGGTCATGTGGCCAGAGCCTGGACTAGGTGAGAAAGACAGCCCACCAGTCCTTCCACACAGAAGCAGCCCAGAGTGACCCCCACCCCAAAAGGATAGCTGCCTTTACCAGTCAAGACCGACTAGAAGCCTTATCATGATCTCTGCATCTTAATAGGGAACAATAAATAACTATAATTTCCAAAAGCTTGTTTCTCTTAAGGGAACATACAGAAGATTTCTATGCCAATGTATCGTTAATTCATTCTAAATTTCTGCTAGAACATGGAATAGGAAAAACCAGTGGGTTTATTTTTAGTTCTTACAGGGATGAATGACCACAGCCTGTGGTTTGATGATTATTTGAGTACCCCTTTTGGCAGCAATCTGCAAAATAAATCTATGGTTAGTACAACTTAGTTTGTTCAAAAGTGATCATTTTAACTTATATTTTGGATGCGGGAGGCAATGGACGGCCCCAGGGAAGGAGAATGTGCCTCAAAGCCCAAGGAGTAAAGGTTTCAACCATGCGTGGGTGTCATCTGGTTCTGGACTCTGAGAAGGACAGATAGTCTCTCTGCAACATCATTTACCCATCTGTGAAATGGGACACTCACTGCCTGGCCCATGCTCCCCTCACAAAGAAACCTCAATGATGCATATATCCTAAAGGAGGGTTCTTTCTGCCCAGTCCTTAAAAAGAACTGCATGGGCTGGCTTGAAAAGATGTTCAGGATAACTAGGAGGAAAACCAAGTTGTTAAAAGCACACACACATGTTATGATCCATTTTTTAAAATAATGATAATTATTATGTAAATATTGATGTGTGCATAAAAACCCAGGAAAGTCTATGTAAAGTAATAACTGTTTATTTCTGGGGTATGTGATTACAGGGAACATTTGCTTTTATTTCTCCTATTCTTTACCATTTGCGTTTTTACAGACTTGCATCTCTTTCAAAGTCAGAAAAAGAGTGTGACGCAAATGCAAGTAGATAAATGAAGAAGGTTCTCTACCTGTGGAAGCCCATTTTCTCCATCAATTAATGGATCCTCTGAACCACACGCTGTACCATCTTTGCAAAAACTTGGGACACCACCAGGGTTGCAAGACCTCAAATGGCCTCTGCCCCTGACAATTTATTGAGAATGGTCCTTCTGGGGATCTCAGCCAACTGGCTGTCGGTGACACACTGACGTCAGCTCATGCAAGAAGACTGTGCCTGGCTTTAGTTTGCTCATGTTTTAAAGTCCACAGGAATTTTCTGTAACAGAAAAATACCTCCTCACTAGGAATAAGCAAATATTTTGAAAAACACCTTTATTTGTCTAAAAATAGCCAGAGAGCACCTTATCAGGGGACTTAAAAAAAAAAAACCCAATATTCAAAAATTAAGATCTGGCAAAATTTACGTTTCTTCAAAAAGGAGATGGTAGGCATGTGCTAGGATACTGGGGACCCACGTTTGGAAGGACCCATGGAGGGCTTGATCCTGTTTGGGCTCAGGTTTCTGCGGTTTTCTGGCTCTACTGTGAGTTGGGGTACAGTTATGATGAGCAGCATGAAATTTGCTTGCCAATTACTGATGAGCAAAGTGAATTCCGGTGTGTGGTAACTAGGCCATAACTTTTAGGATACTTAGGAGAACGATAAAAATGCACACTTATCTACACTCTGGGTATGTGAAGGATAGGTTGGAAGGAGGGGCAGGAAACTCACTCTCAAAATCCAAGCCCAGTTTGCTCTCTTAAAATATTTGAATCTCGCTGTTAACCTTGATACATGATATTTAAAATTCTGGGCATTTCTCTTACGCTTCATTTAGTTTGACTCATCAAGGAACACTGCGTCTTACGATGTTCAGGTTCTTCGTAGGCTCCAGAAAGTTTGGTGCTCAGAGTTGCATGACATCTTTCGTCCGAAATCTCGAGAACATTCATAAAGCATTAGTAAGAGCTGGTGATCTTCACGGGAACTCCTAAGAGGGTTCCGTTTCATGGTAGATTTAGTGTAAGTTATTTACTGAAAATAACCTTTGTACAAAGTAATGGGCATCTCTCTTGGCCACCAATCTAGTCTCCCTGTGCCAAAAAGACAACACTGTCAAAGCATGGGATCTTCTAGCACAGAGCTACCAATGATCTACTTTCTGACTCCAGGCTCTGCGGGCTATTCGAGGCAGAGGTGATTTGCAGCATGTCCGAGAGAGATGAAAGAGGATGTCACTGGGTCCACAAAAAGACAGAAGCTCAAAACTGTGAAGGGGCGGGGCATCTGGGTGGCTCAGTTGGTTAAGCGACTGCCTTCTGCTCAGGTCATGATCCTGGAGACCTGGGATCGAGCCCCACATCGGGCTCCCTGCTCGGCGGGAAGCCTGCTTCTCCCTCTCTCACTCCCTCTGCTTGTGTTACCTTAAAATCTTTAAAAACAATAACAAAACAAAACAAAACAAACTGTGAAGGGGCTCACCACAGGTCACACAATTAGCTACTAGAAGGCCGGGAATGGAACTGACCCATCCGCTCTCAGTCAGCATTCCTTCCCCTTCTCCCAATTGCCTGCTTACCAGAAGCTAAGCTCGCCCCCCTCTCTTAGGGAAAATTGGCATCTGGACAAGGCCCTTCTGACATGCAAAAATCTAACTCTAAAGACTGATGCCAAAAAAAAAAAAAAATGACCAAGCCTAACCACGGGAATTTCACATCAAGGAGAAATTTCTCAGGGAGACATTTGGGCCCTCAGACCTCCTGGCACTCCCCCAAGTCACTGCCCTGCGGTGACTAGTCTATTTATGTTGCTTTTCCTTGGGAAGTCATTTCTTGCTTTTCAGCTCTCTTAACCTTGAATGAGACACCCTCTATGGGGGCTTTCAGAATCCTAGAATATATACTGCCTTTTCTTTGATTGACAAGAAGGTCCTGTTTATATTGCCTTTATCCGGTTCCAAGTACGGATTTTTTTCCATCACCCAAACCGTGCGTTCAAGGCAGCGATGTGTTGAAGCTGGCTTCCGCCTGCTTACGGGAGCCAAGTCCTTGTCCTGCCCCAGCTCCTGCTCACTGACTTCGCACTGGTATCTTAACATTGGACACGGAGAGAACATTTCCTTCGTAGAACAAGGCAGACACTAACATTAGGGATTGTTATTATTATTTTTTTCTCCAGAAAGCTTGTTCACCAGCACACAGTTGGTGCCGACTTTGCACGTTTCTACTCTAGCAAGGCAATTTCTTCATTCGGTAAACTATTACCCACTTGTGCTGGATGCATAATAAGTACATAATAGACATGTGCAAAGGAATGAATGAATGAATGGGTGAATGGGTCTCTTCCTGATATATTCAGGGCTCCGTGCTACTTTCGGAGACTCAGCTGGTCATTGAAACTTCCTAATTTTGGATTTTCCGTCCCTTTTTGGTCTTTCCTTACATTCATCTTGGTGTCTCAAATGCCCGTTTTTCTAGTGCCTGTTCTTGAGATAAGAGAAAAAGCAAACATTTCCTCTACTAAAATGAGGAGGTAGATTTAATTATCATAAAAAATAAGTTTTACTTTTATGGTGCAATTTAGGAAAAGTTATTTTTATATATTACAGGCTAATTTTATTTTTCAAAGCAGGAGCAAATCCCAACTATAAGAACTAAAGTGACATAGAGTCTCTGGAACATTTTGCCTCTCTGATTACTAGCGCCAGAAATTATAAAGAGTTGCTTTTAAAATTGATGTTCAAATTCAATATGATTGTTCCAGTAAAGGCTCTTGTTGGCTTGCTTGTCAGGGGCCAAGAAAGGCAGCAATTTTTGCTTTGGAAAATCCTGTGAATATTTATATAGTGGCTCTAAGCTGCAGGGAATTTAAGGAGCTTAAAAGAATTTTGCAAAGTTTTTAAAGCAGCGAGTCACTCTAAACTCATAAATAGGAATACATTCATGTCAAACTTGAAATTTGTGAGTGCTTACTGTTATTCTGTTAGACCTGGGCCCACACAGCCTTTTGAATGTTTCTGAAGTAAATTGACATAGCACATTCTACTTACGCTAAAGTATTCTATTCAAGATTATCTGCATTAATAGGTTTAGAACATGTGCTAAACTTCTATTAATAAAGGCTCAGTGCTTTGGTTTTGGCTTTTCATAAACACTTGTCAAAATCAAGCAAAAAACTATAGACCAGATATCATCTCTTATGTAAATTAACCTCAAACGTTTGTTGTCCTTGGTTGAATCTTACGAAGAGTATATTGAATAAAGGAAGTCAGAAACAGAAGTTTATAGACCATAATATTCCATTTCTATAAAATGGAGGGAAAATGAAGCCCACATGGTGGGGACCCTCTTGGGGGACAGTGACAAGCAGGGAGAGAGGAAGTTTCTTTCCTTGGTTGCTGGAAATGTCCTCTTTCGTGGTCTGTGTTCTGGTGACACAGCTCTGTTCACTTTATGCAAAAAATATTGAACAATATACTTAGGGTTTGGGCACCTTCCGGTATGTAACTAATACCTCAATACCGACTTCACTTTTTAAGAATGAACTGTTTCCTGATTGTCTCTGAGATTTTAAAGCATTTCAAAGAGTGAATCTAAGTAGACAAGATCGGCTTTCCAGAGGGTGTTACCTAACCGAGGTCAGTGACTGGAAGGAAACAGAACAGACCCCCGTACAAAGAAAGGCTTGGCCTTACCCTTGAACTCTGCCATTTACCTCTTGACGAAGGAATGAACTTTCCCTTCCTGTGGTTCTGCATTTTTTTTCAGGAGACAATTTCGTGTTCCTCCATGCAAGTGGTTGTTTGTGAATGAGAACCAAACATTATCTTTCAGCTCTTTTACGATGTGACTGAAAACTCAGAAAGACTTTTAGGGGTCATGGAGATAGCTCTGTGACAGCGTTGGAGAACCCCATTCTGGCATCTTTTCACCCACCCTACAATCCTGCTCAGGAAAGCTGAGCTAATTAGAAGTGGCCAGCTAGCGTTTTGTCAATAAATAGCTTGGCTCAGCAGACAGTTAATGCAATGCCAGATCAATAGGGACTCTGAAAATTATTTCTTCAGTTCCTTCTCTGGCCAGTAGAAGCTCATGAAGGACAGAATGTCAGCCTTCCATCAAGGAGGCACGGAGCTTTTCATTATTCTGACAGAAGGTGTTGAGAGGGCGCAAATGTAAATAGTTTCAAGCTCCTTCTTGACGTAATGTCAGATTTTCGTTTTGAAACGCGGAGGAGCCTCTAAGAAGATTTTGTGAGAATAGTCCCCTCTTTTCAAGCAGAAGCCCTTTGTTCTCCTGGAGAGCCCACCGGAAATGGCAACCACACTTCCGGGTGACTTGCGGAAATCCCAGCTCTTAGGAGATGATGCGGAGTTATCTTTTATAATCTTACATAATAAAGGGAAAATTAAAAGAGTATTGAATGATAAGAGGAAACCTTTTGGAGGAAAGATGAACTTTTTTCTAGGCTGCTTTCTAATAATTCATATCGAATGGCTGTTTGGTTTCCAATTTTATGGCTACATGGAATTAACATGAAGCTCTTTTCAGGGCTGTGGGATCTCAAAGATCCTTTCGGCACCAGTGTTCACCGTGACGTGGTGTTCACTGAGAACCTTGAGAAACAGATACTAGGTGGAGAACAATATGATTCCTCAAACAAATTGCCCCTGAAGCCAGTTAAAGAAGACATGATGGAAGTAGGATGGTTGTTTTGATTTTTAAGGGAGGAAAACATCAAGGAAAATGATAGAATCTCAGATTTCTTTGCTTTCTGTGATTAGCCTCAAACCAATAACTGCAATAGATTTTGTTCCCACATACAGTTTGCGAACTCTTTTTCTGAATGTCAGATGTAGAAAGACATCTATACCTCAGGAGCAATTCATGCTCTATTTATTTCCTTGGAACCTCCTACCTCCTGGCAGCAGAGCAATGTTTCCCCAGGGGTAAGCAATCTGGAACCAGAAAGTGGGATTTTTCTTTCTTTCTTTCTTTCTTTTTTTTTTGTGGGGGGAGGGGGAAGGAAATTTAATCACAATGCCATCATTCAGCCCCAAGAAAATGGCCGATCTATCATGTCACACAAGCTTCCCAAGCACACTTGTTCCCTGCAGCGCCACCTCCTGCGCCCCCCCCCCCATAGGTTTTATTCTCTCTGTACAATCCTAATGGAATATTGGCTCGCTGGGAATGAATTCTCAGCATTCCCCCATTTGTTTGTTTCCCCCAAATTACTAAAGACAATGTAATGCTATGTTCCACCAGAGGGAAGGGTCTTCTGTGTGGGTTGGTAGGTTTTCAGATATGTGCACCTTGTGAGTAACTGACTCTGCACCCTTGTAGAGAGTCAAAGATCTCGGCAGTGGGGCCCTACAGTGAGGGCAATGATCAGACTTAACTATTGCTTTTCACTCTCTGTAGTTCTGATCACATTCTTCCCCTGACCTTCTTTTGCACTGCATCTGCGTCTCAGTTACAGCAGACTGTGTTCTTGTGCGTGCTTTCTTCTCTGCCCCCACCTCTCCCTGTCATGCTTCTCCTCACGAGCTGTTTCCAAGTCCAGCTCTTAACTTAAATACCACCTTCCTTTAGAAGACTGTCTTGACCTCCCAGGGGAAACTGATGTCAACACATCCCGTAATCTGGTTAAAGTGTCCCTCGGCTTTTCCTTCACAGAACGACTTCTTGTCCTTGCCCGTTTATTGAGTTGAATGTTTACTGCTGTAATTGGAATGTAAGGGCCACACAGTCTCGGGCTGTCCCTCTTGGTTCACCGTCCCATCCCAGGACCTGGCGTAGTGCCTGCTCTGCGGCAGCCTCTTGGCACGTGTTCGTGGACACGTGCATTTCCTCGACCCCTGCGTGAAGCCTGCCCTTCCCGTACAAGCCAATACCATCAGAACATTCTACCGGCAACAGTTGCAGGCTGGCCAACAATTATTTGACAGACGTCCGCTGCCCTTTTCAAAATCATTATTTTGTATGGGGAAATTCAATTTTAATAATTTTTTGAGGTGACTGAATATGAACCTAAGCCAAAGGTACCAGAACTTTCTTCAAATTTCATCTTTTAGGGAGGGCCAATTCTGTTCCAGAGACTCTCTGTGTTCTATTGTTGATTAAAAAAAATTTTTTTTAAGATTGTATTTATTTATTTGACACAGAGAGAGAGAGAGAGATCACAAGTAGGCAGAGAGGCAGGCAGAGAACAAGGGGGAAACAGGCTCCCCACTGAGCAGAGAGCCCGATGTGAGACTCAATCTCAGGACCCTGAGACTATGACCTGAGCCGAAGGCAGAGACTTAACCCTCTGAGTCACCCAGAGCCCCAAAATTGGGTTTTAAATTCATGAAATAGTAATTTCTGGTAGATTAAGTAAAATGAATGAATTTATATAACTTATGTCCTTCATGGTAATTGGCTTGGCCAGACGAGAGTAAAACACTTACTTCTCTTTTCTGCACCACATCTCCGCATGTTCTTCCTCAGAGCGCCCCTCAGGACTTCCCACAGGTACTCAGACCCTTTTGGGTGTTCTTCCTCTTTTAATATAAAAATTGGTCTTTGTGAATCCTTTACTCACACCAAAGAATCCACTTGTTTTAAAAAAATCATCATCTCGGGGCACCTGGGTGGCTCAGTTGGTTAAGCAACTGCCTTCGGCTCAGGTCATGATTCGGGAGACCCAGGATCGAGCCCCACATCGGGCTCCCTGCTCAGTGGGAAGCTTCTCCCTCTCTCCCTCTCCCTGCTTGTGTTCCCTCTCTCGCTGTGTTTCTCGCTGTCAAATAAATAAAATCTTTTTTTAAAAAAAACATCATTTCTTTTAAGAACATTCATAATATTAGAATTGGATTTTTTGTCCTGATTTGTATTGTAAGATAAAAATATGATGGCAGCACCTCCCCACCATGCACCTTTTTTCCTTGGGGAATCCTCCACTTGGTGGAGCAGGGTCTTGGACTACACTTCCCACTGTGCTGCATGCGCTGGACCCTTTGCCGTCTTGGGACACACTCACACTTGCTTCCGTGTGACGCTGACATCTCCTTCCCTGCGGCCCGGCCACCTGGGCCTTGCTGCCTCCCACGGCTCACTCCTATGTGTTAGATGCCTTTGTATTTGTCTATCTCTCCCTGAGATAATGGGCAGCTTCTCATCTCATTGCCTGGATCTCCAGCCAAGCCCAGGCAGGGCCTGGCACAGCGTAAGATCAAAATCAACAATGCAAATGAAGGGAGCTAATGCCACAAAGCTCCAAGAGTAGAGTTTTGGGGATCAACCAACAGAAAAAAACAAGGTGTTGATTCTTCTAAAACTTCCGAAACTCTTCCTAAGCCGCTGTGTATTTTGTCTGTGTCTTTGGTACATCCACCTTGATGGGACAGGTTTTTTTGGCAATAAATGTCACATATATTTGGAGAGCATACATTAGCGTTTGACCATTAGTCAATCAATAAGCATATTTTTTTATTATCTGCTCTTTGCTCCACCAAGTAATACTGCAGAGACTCGAGCTAACTGCCTCTCTCCCCTGTCTGCCAGAGACTTTCCCTGAAATCATCACTTCGTCCACACTGTGCCTTCTTGGCCAATAAATCAGCCCCGTCTGGCCCAAGATGCCCCTCTTCCTCCCCAGCCCATCTGCAAGTCTGTGAGCAAAGCTGAGAGAATATACCTGTGCTGGATGGCATGTCTTTCCCTCCACAACTGTTGTACCTCCAGGCACTCTTCCTGCTGGATTTACGTAAGCAAGTAGATGAACTGCAAGGAGAAGGAGAGGGTGAGTGTTGGAGATGTTGTTATATCCACAGTCCACTGATGAGCACGTAGCAAGGTGACCCGGAAGGGCCTTGGAGTCAGGAGGGCCTGGTTCAGATTGCAACTTGCCGCCTTCTCTGATCTTGGACACAGTAGCTAATGGCTCTACAGCCAGGAGAAGGGAACTTGACTAGCTCACAGAAAACTTAGGACTCATAGGCAAGACAGTGCAGGGGCTCAGGCAGTTCGGCATCTGAATGCCCATCTCAGCTGAGCGGACACGGTGCTGTGCGCGTGCATACAGCTGTCCGTGCTACGTGCTTTGTCCTTATTCACCTCCATCCCCTATAGGAGGCAGGAACCTGGGTGTCAGATGCCAAGAATTCTGGGATGGGACAACAATTTCCAGATCCGGGGTGCATTTAGTCCTGGACAACGCTTACTTTCTCTACATTTCCCTTACTTTCTTAACTGGGATATCAGTAGCCATACACATCCTAAGCCTGAACTCCCCAAACCTCAAAACCCTCCTGGAAAACCTGTAGCCTCACCGGGGCCCCCTGTCACAAGTCTGCAGTTTCTCAGGGTACATTTCCAGAAGCTAACGAGGCTCTCTCAGTCCTAACCTTTTATGGGTTGGGTTTTGAACCATATGCTCCTCAGGGCAAGAATGTCGTCTTTTTATCTTGTTATGGTTGTTATTCAGCAGCGCTTCATCCATCGTAAGGCGGTGTGGACATTTATGACATTTTATGAATCATGAACAATGACCGCAACCTTGCCAGAGCCAGCAGCTTAAGGAGCCCGGTGTGGACAGAGCCGCACCTGTGTGTGTGTGCACATGCGTGTGTGGGGGGCCCAGAAGGAGGACTAGCAAGTGTGGAAGTGCGTGAGGGCAGAGTGCACGGGGCCCTTGACAGCGGCAGGGACAGACCTACGTAGAAATACCTGTGAAAAAAGCATCTTGTCTCATCTGGGTTTCCATCAAACAGGTCACCAGGTTTTGTTTTTTTTTAAAGATTTTATTTATTTATTTGACAGAGAGAGAGATCACAGGCAGGCAGAGAGGCAGGCAGAGAGAGAGGAAGAAGCAGGCTTCCCGCTGAGCAGAGAGCCCCATGTGGGCCTTGATCCCAGGACCCTGAGATCATGACCTGAGCCGAAGGGAGGCTTAACACTCTGAGCCACCCAGGTGCCCCTAGGTTTTTTTAAAAAAATCTCTTTTGCCTTTGTGGAACTTTCTATCATCGCTGTTGTTTTCTAATCCCGTGTTTGCAGGTGTGCGTTTTGCCCAAGAATGCTCATTTTTACCCACTTCCCCAGCTCCTTCGAGGGTTCAGCAAACTTTTAGTCACCAGCCTGCGGGCTTCTCTTCTGGGGAAGCCTCAGCAGTCCCTCTTTCTCTGTGCCAGGCACTGTAGCTGAAACCGGACCTCCCAAGGCACTTCCAATCCCCACAGCTACAGTATGGGCAAGGCACTGATGTTTTGTTTATTTAATAAAGAAACTTAAGACTCAGAGAGCCCCAGGACGGGCCTGGGTTACAAGACAAGCTGGGGCAGCCCCCAGAAAGACTCCTGTCTTCTCAGCCTCTCCCTGATAGTGTCGCTCTGGAGAGAGAGAAGCAGAGGACCTAGAGCCAGGGTGTGAGGAAATTGGCCACATCCACCCTTGCTTCCCTGATGGAGAGGGGAAAGCCCAGAGAGACTTTCCTGAGGGCAGAGCTAGGACAACACCGAGGCCCGTGACCTGAGGCTACTGCTCTTGTTTTCTCTCCTCACTGTCCTAGTGATTCCTCGGGTCTCTGCTTCTTCCCGTCACTGGAGAACAGGCCTTAGGCTGGCAGGAATCACATCGAAGGGGGTGCCTTGCTTTGATGCGTTAGCCTGAGAACACTCTGCGTCACGCTGTAGACCATTTTACTGACATTTGTTCTCTCGTCTTGTGCTGGTAGAAGTTGTTTACTTTTTAGAGAAAACTCAGGCTTGTAGGGGAGTTAGAGTATAGAAGAGATGTCATCTGTGGAAAAAATAATGGGGATGGGAGCAATAACCCTGAGTTGAATATTTTCTTTACTTATCGAGGGTAGAGAATGACAAGGAGGCTCACAGGCTCTGATCCGCTTCTCTGAGAAGAGTGATATACATGGAGAGGCAGCCTTATTTTTTCCCAAATGTTCAACTTCAGGCTCCTGTATCTTAAGTTAAGAAACAAATATGTAGGAGTCTCCATCCAGATGGCCAAGACTCCCTCACCACGCTGGTTTCCTGCGGACCATCCCACATGATGACAACAATGGCTTCTAGGCTGAAGGAAGCAAGCAACACCCCAAAATGGGTCCCTTTTTCCTGCCAGCGTACCCTCCCCCCTCATATTTAGAGCTGGTAAACTCACTGGGCACCAGATAGAAGGGGATGGATTTATTCTTTATGCTTTATATTATAAACACATACATAGTTACACTGTAATATTTTAAGAACCAAAGGGAAATCTATAAATGATGGCGCTTCTTTTTCCAGCCAGATGTCTGCCTCTTCCCCGCCTCCCCCAGCCTCTCCAAGTACTTCCAGAGGGGGTGTGGACAGCTGGACTTCAGCCTGGGGTGTCTGTGAGCAAGGCGCACACAGAACAGTTGGGGCTGCTTTGAGCAATGACATCAGTGACAGTCAGAACCACTTGCCTTTTTCTATTTTCTTTCCTTTTTTTTTTTTTGATTTTTTAAATTTGAATATGGTCAACACATAATGTTACATTAGTTCCAGGTTATGACACAGTGATTCACCTTCTCTCTACTTTATGCTTTGCTCACCATGAGTGTGGTTATCATCTGTCGCCATTCATCGCTATCACAGTGTAATTGACTACATTCTCTACGCTGCGTCTTTCATTCCACTGACTTAGTCATTCCATAACTGGAAGTCTGTACCTCCCATCACTCTTCACCCATTTGCCCGTCCTCTTAGCCCCTTCTTCTCTGGGAACCATCAGTCCTTTCTATTTATAGGTTTCATTCATAGTTTATTTGTTTGGTTTGCTTTTTAGATTCCACATGTAAGTGAAATCATATGGTATTTGTCTTTCTCTGTCTGACTTGTTTCACTTAGCATAATACCCTCCTGATCCATCCATGTTTCCACAAATGGTAAGATCTTAACTTTTTTGTGTCTCAGTAATACTCCATTATAAAGAAAATACACCACATATTCGTTATCTGCTCAGCTATTATTGGACACTTGGGTTGCTTTCATATCTTGGTTGTAAATAGTGCTGCAATGTACGTAGGGGTACATGTATCTTTTCAAATTAGTGTTTTTATTTTCTTTGGATAAATGCCCAATAGTGGAATTACTGGACCATATGGTGTTTCTATTTTTAATTTATTGAGGAAACTCCATCCTGTTTTCCACAGTGGCTACACCAGTTTGCATTTCTTTCTTTCTTTCTTTCTTTCTTTCTTTCTTTCTTTCTTTCTTTCTTTCTTTCTTTCTTTCTTTCTCTCTCTCTCTCTCTCTCTCTCTTCCTTTCTTTCTCTCTCTCTTCCTTTCTTTCTTTCTTAAATATTTTATTTATTTGACAGAGAGAAACACTGCTAGAGAGGGACACAAGCAGGGGGAATGAGAGAGGCAGAAGCAGGCTTCCTGTAGAGCAGGGAGCCTGATGGAGGGCTCTATCCTGGCACTCCAGGATCATGACCTGAGCGTAAGGCAGATGCTTAACAACTGAGCCACCCAGGCGCTCCACAGTTTGCATTTCTACCAGCAGTGCGCAGTAGTCCCTTTCTCTCCAAATCCTTGTCAGTAATTGCTATTTCTTGTCTTTCTGATTTTAACTATTCTGACAGGTATAAGGTGACATCTCTTTGTGGTTTTGATTTGCATTTCCCTCATCTTTGGTGATCTTTTCATGTATCTGTATGTCTTTGGAGAAATGTCTAATCAGATCCTCTGACCATTTAATCAGATTTTTTGTAATACCGGTTTTTGAGTCTCTTTTGTGTACGGTGCAATTGCTATGAACTTTGTGCATTGCATATTTAATATTTATTTAATTAATACATGTAAACACTTGTTCTTTCCTTTCTCCAACTTCTGTTCAAGTGAAATAATCCCTTTCAAGAATTTTAGTTGTTTCTTCTGGCATTTTTCTTCATCTTGCTAAACACTTTTCTTATAGTTTATTGACTTTTCAGTTTTATTTCAAATATATTGATTTTTTTTTTACTATGAATGATATGAATTTAGTTCTCTCTGCCTCCCCCTGCCATCCAATGCATATTTCCTTTTTTCTCCTGGTGGTTGTGTTATAGTTTCTGGTTAAATAAATATGCAATGCTTCTATTACTTGCATGCATGTTATTATATTACTGAGCTACATAGCATAATTTTACTTCTTTATAATTTTTTTTCTCTTCTGGAGTCAGTAATACCATGAGTTTTTGGTTTATTTTTCTATGGACCTAATAGTAATTCATCTCCAACACAACAGTAAATATCTTCTCAATATATTACAATGAACTGGACAATATAGATTTCCTTTTTTTTTTTTTTTAATTTGAAGGTATTCCTGGTGAAGCCCTCTATCTTGTCATAATTGGGATTGACATCCCTACCAGGCGGGATGCACACTTGCCCTCCTGGGACTTCTCTTACCATCCTCCTTGACCTTGCTCCTGTGTTAAGGTTATTATTTTCAAATTCATTTTCCTTTGCTTCCCTTACCCCCTGCCTTATGCTGTTATTGTGGAATGTTAGCCATGGGCTAAGAAAAAATTGGGGGAGGTAAATTTGGTGGTCTTGAATGTCTGAAAATATTTTCATCTTACTCTTATATTTGATCTATAGCTTGAATATAAAATCCTAGATTGGATATAACTTTCTCTTAGAATTCTGAAGGCATTGATCCTTTCTTCTGATAACTCGGGCATATTAGTAATAATTTCATTGTCTTTTTCTTTTGATTGCTACATTGTATCTATTTCTTCTAAGTTTCTTCCCCCCCGCCTCCATTTGCTTATTTTTGTTTTTCTCCTTCACATTAGTAGATGTCCTTGAATGTCTTGGGATTCTCAGATGCCTGTATTTATTTAAAAGTGAGGCACTAAAATGTTGGTTGGAGGCTCTTTTGTGTAAATGGGAATTGTCAACCAGGAGAATTTGCGGTAGGGACTATGCCATCTGGTTAGAGGACTCCTGAATCAGTGTCTGTAGGTATTTCTTATCGGCTGAGTCTCCTTGAATGGAATCCTACATCCCCTTCCTTGTGGCACAGGCCTGGCAGCCAGGAGTCCAATAGCAGTAGCGGAGAGGAAAGGCTGGGGGGACCATCACACCACAGTATGTAGACTTTGACTTATTTTTCCTAATTTGGCATGATGCTATATCTCACTTAACTCTGTCTGGCATTCCAGTTCCAGAACAACTCTGGTTCAAGCTCTTTAGAGAGGAAACATTCATATTTTTGGTCAAGGACATGAAAAGTGTAGCAGCCTGACTGGAGAGACCAAGGAGAAAATCTGGAGGATTGGCTCTCTCTCCATGTCTCTGTGTCTCTGTCTCTGTCTGTCTCTCTCTTTCTCTCCTCTTAAACCTTACTCATACCTTTGCCTTCTGAGGTACCTACAATTTCTGACTATTTCTGCAAGTCAGGGTAATGAGTCAGCTTGCTCACTATTGATTTCCCCTATGCAGTCTGAGTTTTCAGCCAATTATCTTTCTTCCATGAGCTCTCCAACTTTCAAAAACTTTTAACCATTACTCTGTGCTGTCACTTTCTTTCTTTTAAGTTTATCACCTCTCCCATTTAAAACATGTTCACTGTAATTATAATAGAATATTAGGAAGAGGTAAATGGACTTAATGCCTACCTTAATGTGCCATGTTTAACTGGTTTTATCCTCACTTGACTCAAAGAGATTAAAACCTATATAAGGGCATACAGCTCAGTAAGTAGCATGGCTGGAATTTCAACCTTCTTGAAGGGAAGGAAAGGAAGATAAAGGAAATGAGGGTTGAGACCGTGCATGATGTCCAGTCAGGGGATGCTATGTAATGGGATGTTGTTTGGTCATGGAAGGTGTTGCTCTGAAACCTGAAATAGGGGTGAGGGGACAGCAGCATGTAGCACCCTTGAAAACTGACCTTTGCCTGAAGTCTCCCATCTTCTTTTTATTTGTTTCTCCTTCTATCTTTTCTTTATCTTCCACATCCTCCCCTCCATGAACATGTTGGAGAAACTAGCATGTGCCAAGGTCAAGGCTAAACCCTGGAGACACAGTGGTTCATAAAACAGAGTCGTACCTATCCTCAGGAAGCCCATGATTTCCTGGAATTAAACCATACTGTGTGCCACTTAGCACAGAAGAGAGACCTGGATGCCTAGCTTAATTGGCAAATCACATGGCTCTTCTAACCATTACCAGAGTTCCTTGTTCTTTGACCCATTTGCCCTTCATGTCAATATCCTCTTTCTCACCACAATCATATGATGAATATCTACTATTCATAGAAATTCTATTGTTTGGATGGTAGCATGGTAGATCATGTGTGGCTTATTCAATTCTCACAACAATCCAGCAAGATAACCATTATCAGCTCAAGAAAACTGATACTTCCCAAGGATAACTCACCCAAAGTCACCAGTAAGCAACGTTTCCTAGTCTGCCCCCTTCCTCTGATTTTAGAGTCCCTTCTCTGTGCCTCTTTGGTACCCAGTAAAGGGCATTGTCATTGTGCTTAGTCATCATCAATCTAAATGTTTTAAAATTTGTATATATTCTAGATTGCATGCTCCCAGAAATTATGTCTTACTTATCTCTGTATGCTTAATGCCAAACCCAGTATCTGGCACAGGACTAGAACTCATTTAATAAATAAATGCTTACATAAGGCAAAGTCAGGACTGGAACACAGATTTTTCTAATGACAAATCTCATGCCTTTCCATTGTGTGACATTTTCCTCCCCTTGAGGATTTCCCTCTTCAGTGCTCCTTCTCCTCCTCATTAGCAAAAATTAATCTTTCACCCACTCTTACCTTCTGCCCTATAAATGCTGGGGCCCTACAGAAAATCATCTTCCTTTCTTTGGGAAGACTTATGATTGAACCAAAAATTATAGGCACGTCTTTTTCAAAATCAAATAAACGCCTTTAGAAAAAATCCCTTTTTGCCTTCAAGTGCCATCCTAGCACACATGTGAGCAACAGAACAAAGTTTTTGTTATAAATATTTACTACATATGGACAGAGACTTAGGATTCCATCTGCTCTATGGGATTTTCATTTTAGTAGAATCTTTTGAAACCAGATCTGCAAATCATTGTTACCATTGGCCATGCATGGAAATATCTCGGTTAAACAGAACCTTGTGTTCAAATGGCATCTGTTCTGAACCTTTAGTTTGTCTATTCAGAGCTGCAGAAGGTAGCAAAGATAAGCAATGGCGGGAGCCTGACTCATCGGCAGTCAATCAAGAGGTTGCCTTTCCTGGAAAATGCTCCACCAGTCAGTCCCAGGAGCTTGAAACCCAGGTGAAAACAGATGGAACTGGTGTGGCAGGAAGACCCTGCTGCTTTTCTCCAATTCGTTGCCAGGCTCTTTCCTTCTGCCAGGTGTATTAACTCTTACTTATGGAGGCAGAAGAGCAGAGGAAAAGATCCAGAGTCCGGGGCCACAGAGAGCTGGATTACATTCTGGCTGTGTGTTTGGAAACCATGACCTTGGCAAATTTGAAGCATATGAATCCTAAGTCTTTATTTCTCATCTGTAAAATAGGAGTAATGGTGTTCTAAAGACTAAATGAAAGAACACATAGAAAACAGTAACACATCGTGATCCAGCAATGACTCTTCAGTCCCCTTGAAAGGAAATAAAGAACACACATGGAGATGCCATGAACCCCCCCTTATTCCCAGATACCCTGATTCAGTGTGGGGCCTGGGCACCTGTATATCTTAAAAGTGTCCCAGGGAGGGCACCTGGGTGGCTCAGTGGGTTGCGGCCTCTGCCTTCAGCTCAGGTCATGATCTCAGGGTCCTGGGATCAAGGCCTGCATCGGGCTCTCTGCTCAGCAGGGAGCCTGCTTCCTCCTCTCTCTCTGCCTACTTGTGATCTCTCTCTCTCTGTCAAATAAATAAATGAAATCTTAAAAAAAAAAAAAAAAAGTGTCCCAGGGAAATCTAAGTGGAGAACCCCTGCTTTAAGTGAGATTTGGACCAGCTTTGTCAGCTGAGGCAAAACTTTCGGCTGCCAATCTGGAATTAAGCTAGAGTATCAGGGTCAGGACATAGCAAGAAATATCACCCTCTATTTATAAAACATTTTACAATAATTATGTTTATTCTTTCTATATCCTTGATGACAAGTTTGGCTTTATGAGCCATACTTTCTCCTTGAGGGTACAGAAATAAAAAGGATTAGCTTGGAATGCCAATGGCAGCAGCAGGACTGGAATCCAGAACACTTATCATCCACCATATTGAATACTATGGTCCTTACCCAAGCAGAATGACTAAGGACAATCTAAATAATTTCCTACACTAAAAACTTTGTCAAGTCAGGCTCATGATTTATAGTTTAATAGAAAATTATCAGTTAGTCACCCTGAAAAGCAAATTATCAATCTCAGTGATTTGTATTTAAGAATAAGTTGAAAATTTCAATCATTTATGGAAATTATTAAGAACTAATCTTCCAACTGACATTTTTAATGGGGATAGAGCCAAACTCGGTATGCACAAAGAAAATTGTAATGAATACAGGTTTCCAGGTACAAAATAAGGAAAACTAATAAGAGATCCGAGGAAATTCCAGAAGTTTTTATTTAAATGAAAAAGTTTAAGTGTGCTTTAGTAACTGACCAGGAAACTCTTCACCCAAGCTGCCGATTCTACGCTGACCTCACTGGGAGTTTAATATTTCATGTCTTGTTTTCACAACTGCTTTATGTAAAACACCCAAATTAGAAAAACAACAACAGACCACTTATCTAGACACTATCATCTGCTGGAAATTTTGTTTAAATGTAATTTGTTCCCCATTCTTCTATCAAATAGATGAAAAGCATGGAGACAATGTACAACATTGTACAAAAATCGTTTGCTAACAGTTTTAAAGAGGCTAAAAGAATCCGAATAATAAACCTCTTCCTGTAACACAATTATCTTTCAATGTTACTTTTGTGCCATTCTTCCTCAATGCCACAGAAGGGGGTGAAGAATCGAGCACTCACCACTCTAGGTGTTCCGGCTTCAATTTTTGCCAATGAAATATCATGAACCGTGTCATAATATAGAGGCATTTAATTAGAGTCATTTAACATATTGTAACTCACCAATGATTTTTGCATTCAGAATGTTTCAAACAGCTGAGCTTTAAAAATGTGGAGACTTGTTCACTACTAAATATCCATGGGCATCTGCAGCTGCACAGCCCCTAAATATGGTTTATACATATAGCTTAATGACTCCTCAGAAGCAAGACAGAACCAAGGGAATGGCAGCAAAGAAAAATACCCAACTGGAAAGGGAGTTAACCCAGCCATACAAGTGGGACCCCACAAGTGGGACCCCGCAAGGCTTCTGGAAGATCTCAGAAGGAGCCTGAAAGAAAGCAGGCAGTGAGCCAAATAGAAAGTGGGCCCTGGGCCTTGGGTGACTATTATGTGTACTCCTGTTGCTTTTATCTTGGGTTCCTTGGACTCCCTCCCACAGAGGCTATTTTCTACAGAGACATCCTCCACTGGTCCGAGCACTCTACGAATGGTAGAGTGAGGTCACGAAACAGATCAAGCTGCTATTTCTAGCACCCTTACCATCTGCTCCCATGGCAAACCCTCACCTATTTGACATAAAACTCCCAATGTTGAGGTTACTCCCTTAGCATCAGTGCGATAGGGAAGGCTATTGTCACCAGAAGGAAAGTGTTACCTGAGAGGGACATAAACTCTCCCCGAATTTCTGTTTTTTTCTGAAAAGTATTTCTTTCCTTACCACAAAAATAAAACTCAAAAAGGACATGAAAATCCTATTAATTCCACAGTGCAGATAGAAGTACTGTTAACCCTAAGAAGTAGGTCTTCTCAAGGCCTCATTTTTTATAAAAACATCCTTCTACGTATATTTTATGCGTATCTATTATCATTTCCTTAGGATATAGCCCTACAGGCGATTTCACTGGGTTGGATGCTATGCATGTTTTAAATCATTTTTTATAAATATTACAAAACTGTCCCCTAGAAAACTAATTATTTTATATTTTTATCAGAAGAACATGAGAGTGACCATTTCCTAACACATTTGCTTACAGGGAATATTATATTTAACTTGAAAGGTAGAAGTCATTTCATAGTTGTTTAAATTCACATTACTTTAAAATTCCCCATGAATTTTCACTTCCCATTCCCACCCTCTCGGGGGTTGGTCCTCAGGGAGACTCACCGAACATCCCTTTTTCTACCAGGCTGACATTTTCATAAAGGATGTTACTGCAGAATGAAAGAGAAACAAGAGGAAATAAATATTGAAATTTAAAACAACATAAAAATACTCATATGTTAGGATGTTTGGGTGGCTCAGTCATTAAGCATCTGCCTTTGGCTCAGGTCATGATCCTGGGGTCCTGGGATTGAGCCTGGCATCAGGCTCCCTGCTCAGCAGGAAGCCTACTTCTCCCTCTCCTACTCTCCCTGCTTGTATTCCTTCTCTCGCTGTGTGTGTCTCTCTCTCTGTCAAATAAATAAATAAAATCTCAAAAAAAAAAAAAGAAAAGAAAAAGGTTAACATGTCTGAAGATTAAGCTGGGAACTTTGGAATAGATAGGAGCTTTCCAAAAATCTGTACCCCATCTTGTGTGGATTACTTCCTTTCCAGCTCCCAGGCTCCATGTGTCTCCTGCCCTGTAGAGACAGACTGCCTGAACACTTACTTTGCAAAAATAACACAATTGCTCAAAGCTAATTCTTGTTGCTGCCCCACATTTCCCAAACTCCTAGAAGTCTGTCCTCTCAATTATGGTGTTTTTGTATTTTCTGGGTCAAAACGTTAAACACTTGCTTTGATTGAGCATTTTTAAATGTGGGTCTTTATAGTTACAAACATTAGTTAAACTTTGGAATCATACTTGGTCCCATACTTAACTAAAAGTCTCTGATGATAAGAATACAATTACATGAAATTTTAAAGCAATTCCAGATACAGGTACTGAAAGAAATCACAGAAATTCCATACCTTGAAGGAAAAAGCCATGAATCAATACCTGCATACATTACTTGCTACATAATAGACAGCCATACTTAGAAGGAACAGCCACAGTGGTCAGAGTGAACGTCTGATCTTATATAGGGTTGGGGGAGGTGGGCGTATTTAGGAATTGGATGCACCTGTGTGGAAGGAAGGCTACCTGAAGGAGAGGCTTGCTGAGTGGTTGACTATCAGGTGCTTGTAGTTGTCACTGATTGGCTGACATTCTTAAGAATGTTTAATTGAGTTGTCATGGATCAGATGGGTTCTGGTGAGTGTTCATGGTTTCCAACTACCACCAAAAAGCAATCAGCATTTTTCTTGCTTCAATTTGAGGGCAGGCACACTTTATTCTCATTTGATTGCCTTGTCTTTGCGAGATAAGCTTTTCTCCACTAATAATATGCAGTTCAGTAAAAATGGACAAACTTGAGACCTAAACTGAATGACCAGAGTTATTACGTTGTACTTGAACTTCACCTATCTCTGGAGTATTCTGTGATAACCTTCAGAGTAATGTATTGGAATGACATCAGAGGGTCATAAAATTAGATATTTCTTGGACCTCATATTTGAAGAGTTATTTTCTTTCAGGCACAGAAACTGAAGCCCAGAAAGCTGTCTTCACGTTCCTAGAGGATACATCTTGCCCCAAGTTCACACCCACCTCTACACAATGTGTATTGGGTAGGCTTCAGACTTCCCTGGCATCATGGGATGGGAAGCTGGTCAGTAAATAGGCGGGAAATTATGTCATTAATTTATTCATGCAAAGTAGCTCTATGTATTATTTAGTGAAGTATAAACTAAGTTAAAAAATGCACTATTGACATAATAGATACATTTCCCTTGATCTTCTATACACAAAATATTTCCTCTTTGCCCTTATTTTCTGAGAGGAGAAGAGGAAAGAATAGAAGAGAGGAAGAAAGGGATTTGGAAAGGAATCTGATGTGGAGGAAGAAGATGAGGCCAAAGAAAGAAGTGGAATGAGAGAAAAAGGAGGACATGGAGATGGAAGCAGCCAGAATGGTCCATAGACGATAAAATATGGATGTGATATGTAAAACTGTCTGTTTCTTTTTCATAAGGATGCAGATAAATCAAAAGTAAAGGTGGAACGATTTGGCATAGGGATAACCCAAAATGAAAGTTGATGGTTTTACCTCATCTTCTAAAGAGGTATGCTTCATGCTCCTGTGGTCAGCAACAAAGAAAATGATAGAAGTTTGTGGTGGTTTGCATTTACAAATACAGCTCATATATTTTCACTGCTCTCCATCTCCACCAGGACCTTTCTCCTGGTCAATGTCTGTAACCTCCACCCTGGTCTCCATTTCTTCCCTCCTTCCATCTTCTATACAGCATCCTGTTATCTTTTTAAAAGACATATCCACTCACTCTCCTCCAAAAGCT
Source organism: Spilogale gracilis (assembly GCA_004023965.1). Lineage (NCBI taxonomy): Eukaryota > Metazoa > Chordata > Mammalia > Carnivora > Mephitidae > Spilogale > Spilogale gracilis. The sequence continues at coordinate 165,146 of PITA01001029.1, read as the reverse complement.
TTTTCCTTTATGCTCTTGGCTTAAAATCTGTATCTTTACAGTGTCTGATACAAAAGGAGGATATAGAATATATCATCCAAGTGGAGACACCGTGACAGAGAAAGGGGGGATCTTACCGACAGTGGCAACGGCATTCCCTAGGACAGTCTGGGGCAAGTTGGAGCGGGTGGCTACCCGTCCTCCAGGGCCTTTTGTGATCTTGCTTATCCTTCCACTCTTGTCTTTTCTTCTCCCCCATCTCTTGTCATGCTCTAACAATATTAGCCAACTTTCCATTCCCCAAACATCAAGTCCTTTCCCATTGCATAGCATCAGCATATTCTGTTCTCTCTACCTGGGACACTAGTGCCTCTGCTGGCTAAGTTCTACTCATCCTTCAGGTCTCAGCTTTTGATCTACAACACAAATTTGCTTGACTGCCCAATCTAGCTCAGTGCCCTGTTACACTCTCTTGCTGAGCCCTTTGTTTTTCCTTAGCATTTTTTTGCACAATTAGTAATTTTGTATTTGTGTGGTTGTTTCTTTTTTTAAGATTTATTTATTTATTTGAGAGAGCGAGCATGAGCAGGGAGAAGGGCAGAAGGAGAGGGAGAGGAAAAGAATCTCAAGTAGACTCCCCACTTAGCAGGGAGCCCAACACAGGACTTGATCCCAGGATCCTGAGATCATGACCTGAGCTTAAACCAAGAGTCAGATGCTTAACTGACTGAGCCACCCAGGCATCCCTGTGTGGTTGTTTAATAGTCATTTTCCTTTCTAGAGTGTCTGTTCCCAAAGGCATGCACTGTACCCTTGAGTCCAAATTTTTTAGCAATGTACACAAGGTACATGGCAAGCATTCCAGACATAAGATACACTTGCTGACTAACTAATTAAATAAATATATGGATGAGTGGTTAAGAAGAGATGATACTTAACAAAGTATGTAGGATGAGGCCAATGCAAATACTTTAAATTACACTGCTGCTGGATTTAGTAACAGACTTTAGAATTTTCCACAGAATAGGTATCAGTCAGCTCAGACTCAGTTACACTACAGTAACAAACATTCCCTGACTTTCAGCAGCTGACAGCAATAAAGGTTTATCTCTTGCTCATATTACATTCTTGTTGTAAGTCAGCCATATATCTTCTTCATCTGGGTCCCAGGCATTCGTAACAGTCCCCATTACAGCATTGCTTATCTCCTGGCAAAGGGAAATGAGAGCACGGCAGAGCCATGAGATGGCCATTGAAGCTTCTGCTCAGAAAGACCATGCATCATTTCTGCTTCAAAGCAAATAATATGATATCAATGTGGCAGAAATGTTTAATCCTCTCACAGGGAGACATCTCCCTGACCCCCCATGGAAAGGAGCGTATGGAGAGAAAAGTCACTATTTGAAAATGTAACATTTTCTCCAACATAGAATATAGCCATCTAAAAATTTGGTACATGAACAAAAGGAAATTTTCTTGCTTACATAGTCTGGTAAGGTCTGGCAGATTAAGAGAAATTGTGATAACTCTAATTTTATTCTTGGGGAGACCAGGACCCTACAGAATAAGGCAGCATGCACTCTTGGAGAGTGAATGCCATCATTAACCTGCCATGATGTTGCCCCTCTGTGGGATTTTATTTCCTTTTCACCTAAGCCTGACCCTGTAATTCATCTTGTGATGCTCTATGGTATTTCTGATAGTTTTTGCACTTATAGGAATTTCCTTAATACTGAAGTTAGGCTTTTCTGTGGAAGACAGAAATAAGTGCAAATGGAAAGAAAACTCAGCCTTCTGTTTCTAGTGGAAAAGGTCTGTATTTAATACCTTCTACAGACCATTAATATCTCATTTCTTAGAAGAAAATTGAAGTGTTCAACTGAGTAGGTCAGTCAGTCACTCTTCTGACTCCTGCTTTCATCTAGTTCTGGGTGGACAAGATTCTAATAAGGAATTAAATGCAGGCCTCCCGGGTAAACCTCATGCTTTCCTCGTTTTCAAGTGAAATAGACAGAAATCCTGAAAGATTTAGAATCAGGTGAGAATGCAGAACTTATATAATTCAATTAACACCTGCCTTGTCAGAAAGGGTACCTAAAGTTTTTAGGCATTATTTGAACTTCTCTCTGGAAATGGGGATGTTATTTAGGGAATGAAAAGTGTGTGACCAGAGATGGAATGGAACGTAGCTGAGGCAAAGCTTAGGGCATGCTGAGGAGCTTCTTTGAAAACGCCTATGGGCAGAAAATGTGCAAAATAAGATTTTTTTTTTTTTCTTCTGGCAAGTGAGGATCTGATCCTGTAACCTTCATACATATTTAAGAGCAGTTGACTTCAATTGACTCCAGGTACCTTCAACCCCATTTAACTTGCTTCTATTTTGCCAAAAACACAAAATCAGAATTAAAACCAGAAGAACATAAGGATAGCAAAATAGGCTGAAAAGGCAGGAATCCTGTAATAACAATTCGGCGAGCAGTGAAACTCCACAGCTATGACCACCCAGGGAAATCTTGGAGCAGTGGAATGCCTATCAATCTTTTGGATGTGCCTGTGCTAGGCCACGTACTCCTTATGAAACACTGAACTATTTCTGAAGCTCTAGAGAAAGATGGTCAAACATGTCTTTATTTTATTAAAGTTTCTGTTTTCAGTTTTCTCTGTGTGGTGTTTACTGTCAGAGACATAAGTTACGCTTTCAAGGAAAACCCACTGGAGGGTGGTTATTTCTCTTTGAGACCCGTAACACCCACCAGTGGACCCTGATGTCAAATGGAACAGAAGGTCAACTTTATAATCTAATGGTTACCATTAGCAACTCACGAAGATGAACAAAAGATCAAAGCAAATATGCAGCCAGTTTTAAATGTCTTGAGTAACTCTTGCTGCAACCATTGGTAAGAATTAGCAAAATGATGAAAAAATAAGAAAAATAGAGGCAGGAGTAAGAGTTAAGGAAATCAAGCAAGGTGCAGATGAATGGCATGATGACGAATGTGCTGGCTTCAAGTTGTCATCTTTATTCTAGTGTCTTCCAGGGTTTTTTTGGATGCAAGTGACAGTTTCAAATTTGTAAAGCAAACTGAACTCTCAGACTTCATGGGACCTCTCCCTATTGCTTGATTCTATTGGTAGAAACTACCTTACATATGAGTATTGAAGTTTAGAGGTGAAGCTGGCTTTTTAAAAAGACAAGACATTTAATTAGATTTTACTACTTTATTTGCATAAACACAGTAACATGGTTACTTAAAAACACTGTAGGACATACATATTTTTTCCAATTTATCTTTTTTTTCCTAAAACTACTGAATCGAGCTGTATCATATGTTTCATCTTTCTCTATGCTGTTCTTATTTCCACTTTTCAGGAAATTACATCAGCTTTATGGCCCTTCAGAACCTTAAACCACACCTCCATTCTCCTACCACCACCACCATTGTATTCGGGAACGACGTAGTAACATTTTTTCAGTCTCTCTGTAACTCCGTGTAGCTCTTATTCCATCTCATACCCTAGAATTCTGAGTGCATGATATGTCTGTCTCTTTACCAAAGACATGTTATGCTATATTGGTTCATGGCAAGGACTGGCAATTCTTTTCTGTAAAGGGCCTGACAGTCAATATTTTAGAACTTGCAGGCGACAGGGGCAGCTTGTCAACTCTGCCATTATAATGTGAAAGCAGTCACGGACATGTAATCAAACGGGCATGTCCGTGTTCCCACAAAACTTTTTCACAAAAGCAAGTAGCTTTTCAGATTTGGTCTATGGTGACTCCTGGTGCGGTTGATGGACTTTGTGACACGACTTCATTTACTGGCTCCGGCCCTTGGGCAGAGCACTAACCCCTTTGTGCCTTAGTTTTTCCCTTCTTCATGGGAACAACCATAACACCTTAACAGGTGTTACTGTTTTTATAGGGTTGTTTTAAGGCTTACATTAGATAATCCATGTAAAGTTACTAGATTTGTGTCTGGCCTAAGATAAAATCAATATAAATGTTTGCTAGTGTTATAAGTAACTTGGGAAAAAAGGACCTGTGTTATTTATTTTCATCCTTCTGTACTCCTACAGTGTCCTTACTCTCCATGGTCCATAAGCAGAGTTCAGAGATGCTCACTAAATGTGTGTTGAACTGAATTACTCTGGTTTGCTTTGTTCTTACTTGTTACAAAGACTAACTTATATTTTTTTAAGATTTTATTTATTAATTTGAGAGAGAAAGGGAGAACACAAGTGGGGGGAAGTGGGCTCCCCGTTGAGCAGGGAGCCAGATTCGAGGTTTGATCCCAGGACCCCAGGATAATGACTGAGCCAAAGGCAGACGCTTAATGACTGAGCCACCCAGGCGCCCCTACAAAGATTAAACTTACTAATTTCTCTTCTTATTCTTTCCCTCTGATTAATAGGTCATCTATATTTTTACCGATTTCCTACTCCTGCAGCAAAAATTTTTTTTGAGCTGCTGCCACTGTATTTTTCCCCTATTCATGGTTTAGACCTAAACTTTTAAAGGGCCTTTCTTAAAGATACCAAATCTTTTGTTCTTGCTCAATATTTTCATGGTGGACAGTCTCTGAAACAGCTTCCCAATTATCCCTCCCACTGATAGTCTTGTCCCTGTGTAATACCTTCTCCATAAGCATAAGTAGGACCCATGATTGCTCCTCAATGGTAAATTACAGCAAAGATGGCACGGTATCACTTTCAGGATTATGTCACACAAGATTGTAACTTCCATCTCACAAGTAGGTTCTCTCCCTTGGCTCCTCTTTTGATGGCTGATAGGTTCCATGTTAAGAGATCCACAAGGCAAGGTACTGAGGGAGAGCTCTAGTCAATAGCCAGGAAGGAACTGAAGCTCTTAGTCCAATAGCCTACGGTCAGATCAAGTCAGAAGTGGATTCTTCCCAAGTCCAGCTTCTGATGAGACCCTAACCCTGCCTGTCACCTTGGTTACAGCCCTGTGAGAAACCCTGGACAGAGGACTTAGCTAAGTGCGCCCAGATTCCTGACCCACTGCAACGAGGGTGTAGTCTTAAGCTGCTAAATTTGTATTAATATTGCTATGCAGGAGTAGATAACATAATATTAGTCTATTGGGTTATAACAGCAATTACTGAACATAATTATAATGGTTTCTTATCAATGATTTGGTTTGTCAATCACCAGAGTCATTTAATAATCGATTTTAATAGCATTGTGTTAGGGCAAACCCACTTGGTCCTCTGTCAACACTGTTGTAATGAAGAGCCCACTAAAACACTCGCACCGTCCAGCCTTCTTGAAAATTCAGTTCGCGATGAAAGAATCCTAAATCTAGAAGATTGTGATAGAGAATGAACAAATTCAAAATCTTGTTAAATAAGAGAACACAATTAAGAACAAGTGAAGGCTGAAATATTACAACTGCCCTGTGATTGGGTGGTCCATGACACAGAAGCCGGAGTTAGTCTTGCTTCTGAAAGTGTCGCTATGGTAGCTGTGCGTAACGGAAATCCGTATCAGTCCTATTTCACGTAGACGTGACCTCCTACACAACCGTTTGCTTTGAGCAGGAGACATCTGGCACAGCAATAATCCCTGGAATTAGTATTCTTGACCTAACAGCTTTAATATATCCTAACTTCCTAAAGAGCGAACTTCCCACTGTGCAGTGCTTAAGCCGTGAGGGAAATAGATCCTAAGTAAAGTAGTGGCAATAAGTCGTATTATCTCTTCCCTATGATCTAACATGGACGTGTGTCATCAGAGTTGAATGGACCAAACCACCTTCTGCTGTGCTGGGGTGGTGTAAACACATCTTGCTTGTGCAGGGGCAGTCACATTTCCCATTCCTGCCCCTGGTTTCCCTCACTTTCATAACCCAAGGGATAACAAAGTCATGTTTAAATGGAATAGGGACACTGGTATAGATTCAGGATGTGGGGGTTTCATTATCATAGGTGTGTTTACTCGCAAGTGGGGAAGGGGCCACCAGAGGAGCTGGTGATGTAATAGGAGAGTGATGGCTATGTTTGAAAGCCTGATCCTGTTACATATGAATGGAACATAAATACCTCGGTCCACCTCTCAGACAGCTGGCTGATTTTATGAGGCATCCTGGCATTTTCAAATCCAGGATGATAAAACCCTACTGGACTGGACTGGAGAGTCCAGTGCAGGTGAAGAGCTTTTGTCCTTCCCCTTTTGGAATCTTGGAAGACCCACTCCCAAGGGAGGGGGGAAAGGAGTTACAATAGCAGAATAACCTACAAAGCTACTCAAGGCTTTGTGGAACTTTTAATACTGAAACATCCTCTTGCTGTTAGGTGGCAGGCACAGAGCCAAGCATCTAAGAAAGTAATTTCTTTCATTTACAATGAAAGCTCACAGAGAAAAGTTTTCAACTATGCCTTCTATGAAGTCATTTCTGTGGGTCTGGGATTCTGTTTAACTGATCAATAACTTAAAATCTCCACTTAGCTTCATCTTTTGGGGAAGAAAATACCTAATTGTGTCTCATATTTAATCTTAATTTGGTCCATATCTAATTGGAAGACTTTTTGTCCTTCCGCAAGAATCAGTTACAGTCATGATCCATGGAGTCCTCACATCTAGAGTGTTAAAACTCTACCTACCCCTGACAGGGGCGCCTGGGTGGCTCCGTTGGTTAAGCGACTGCTTTCAGCTCAGGTCATGATCCTGGAGACCTGGGATCAAGCCCCACATCGGGCTCCCTGCTCGGCGGGAAGCCTGCTTCTCCCTCTCTCAGTCCCTCTGCTTGTGTTCCCTCTCTAGCTGTGTTTCTCTCTGTCATATAAATAAATAAAATCTTAAAAAAAAAAATCTCTACCTACCTCTGACAGCATGAACATTGTCCTAGGTGAATACTATGGGGCCGTTCTGAATAAGCTTCAAAGCTGTCCTGCTCAAATTCATTGACTGCTGCATTGGTTTCCTGGTTAATTCTAGATTCAGCAGAGCCCCAACGCTTGTAACGCTGAGCTGATGTTGACTGGAGTCCTATGATTTCTGAAACTGTCTTACCTCTGCTGTCTCTGTGTAACTAGACTGCAAAGGTGCCCTCATCTGAGAGCTGCTATACCCAGAATCCCACTCCCAGATTCACCTGGGCTCCCAGCCTCCTTATTGCGAAAAGAAATCACAACTGGGCCCATTACAACAGGTCCAACATTCCTCTACTGAAGATTATCCAATTCTCTTTCCAACAGCTATCTTGATTTTGGAAGAACGTGCTTCCCATGCATTGTGAGGTTAGCCCAAGTACACGTTCAGATTATTAGAGGTGAATCTGTAGGAAATTTACAGTAGACAGTTAATGTGAGGCTTTGATTATATGTGTATATGGGAAAGCATAAGTTGTAAATTCCAGTTTTTCATGGCTGCAATGGGCTGTAACATTATTTTACAGAGTAATTACCTTAAACACTTCCTGGAAGCAGAGGACTATGAAATGCTTTAATCAAGCACATTTGCTTTACTGCCCTTGCAATCAACCCCAGAGGTCAGGACTTCCTGTGTTATTGCCCCAGCCAGCCTCTCTCAGCGCGCCAGTTACTTCTCTGACACGGGGGTACCTAGTTTTTTTTCGGTACCTAGATACCCCTGATCAACAGCAAACTACCTTATACTACTGATAGGCTGCCTGTGTGCTCGGGTCACCTTCCTATTCCCCAGCATCCACTTTCCTTCTCATCTTTCACCTGGAAGCCTGAGTGAAAAAGTGCCAATAAGCCAATAAAATGAGTGCAATTAAAATGAGAACTTTCACTTGACTCCCACACCCCAGTTAATGGCTCAAAGGTAAGAATAAGCAAAGGCTGTGAGTGGGTTGGGGACACATACTTAACATTTTGAGCAGCTCAGGGACACTTATCTCATAGCAACTAGGGACTCTAAGAAGTCATCTAGGTGCCAGGAGTCATGTTATAAGCAGTCATGCTGTAATTAGAAGAGGGATCTATGCACAGATCGATGTTTTCTCTTGCACCCCTGAAGTATGTTCAAACAAAACAACATTTCCTTTCTTTTCCATAGGGGTATACTAGCCCTCTTTAACTCTATCCTTTCTGCAGAGTTCTGAGATTAAAAGAAGTTAAGTCCATCTGACCTCGGTGCAGAGATATTTCTATCCCATTGGCTGCTTCCTAGTCTGTTCTCAAATGGACTGGGTGGCTGTCCAAAGGCCTGAGTTGCAGTTCCAGCATTTTTAGCAGTCGCTAAAGCAGTCACAGTGAATAATGCATATCGAATTCTCCCTGACCACTATACTTTCATCCTTCATTGTCAAAGGATGAAAAAATAGAGACCCCTGTTCTGTGTTCCGTCCAATCTCCTCCTCCTTCAAGAAGGATGTCTTAGATGAAGGTAGAAGCACTCAGGTCTCCTGTTAGTGTTACCTACTGGAGGAGAGACAGCTGACAAGAACAATTGCTAAGGGGTCCATAAACTTGGCTATCCCCAATTTGACAACAATAGAAGAATAGGTGGCCGGTCCTTCTTTTTTATACCCCGTTAGCTGCCCTGAGGATAAGTTCCTCATTGCTAGAATGCAGGACCTACTGCTAACTGTGAAAGCTGAAGGGGGGAGACTCTTCCCTCCCACTCTCTGATAGCCAGGGTAAGCGACCCAGACTTAGCCAGAGACAGAGGGAATGTGTACCTGGCCTCTTGAAGGTGGGGTTCTGTGGTGGGGGGATAGGAGCAGCATTCTAGTCACATGCTCTCACTTCTTGGCCTCTAGAGCCCCCTTAATTCCAACTCTTTTTCCAAGCTTGTCCCTCCCGGAGGCCATGAACCCTCGGTATCTTTCCAATAAATGCCCCCATTTTCATCTGAGCAAATGTGCACCATTTAAAAGTTAGATAGTTCTAAAATACAAATAAAAATAGCACCTTAGTGACTCAGTTGGTTAAGTGCCTGCCTTTGGTTCAGGTCATAATCTCAGGGCCCTGGGATCCAGCCTTGCATAGGAATCCCCGCTCAGCAGGGAGCCTACTACTCCCTCATCCTCTGCCCTCCCCCCACTTGTGCTCTCTATCTCTCTCTCTCAAATAAATAAATAAAATCTTAAAAAAATAGCAGTCCTCCCTTCTACCCATACGTAGACACCCCTTTCCCCATCCTCACAATGTGATTCATTTGATTTTTGGTTAAATTTTTAGTTTATATTATTAGGAGCATGAAGAGTTATTTACAGCTGCACATATACTATAGCATAATTATAATTCCTTTCTTTTACAACCCCCCACCCAGAGTTAACAACCGCTTCAGTTATTCCATGGTGGTCCATGTATCTATCACCCTTCTCAAACCGGTGTAGAACTGGGTATCTCTTCTCAATGCGTTAGAACACATCCATCCTTCTATCTTTCTATCTATCCATCATTTACCCCTTTATTGTTTTTACTATTTCCTTGCATTAGTTGCTGTCTAGGTCTGAGGTACAGGTTTCTACCACTCTCGACCTCCCCCTCCCAATCTCTCCTCTCACCTCTCTTTCTCCCTCACTCCCTCCTTCTTTGATATTGGGATATTCCCTGTTTCCCGGATACCCTCCTCTTTCTTGGTTTATTTTTCCTTTTGGTAGAACAAATTCTCTACTAGCTTCTTGAGAAAGCACTTATAAAGTAAATTTTCTGAAATATTTCATTTCATACTTGATGGATGGTTCTGGAATAGAATGTGAGATTAGGAAACCTTGGCATGGAATTTTGAAAACATTGATTGATTCATTATCTTCTGTCTTCAAGATTGCTCTCAAGAAGCCTGGTACCATTCTAATTCTTGATATTTTATATATAATTTATTATTTAACTCTAGCATCTTTAAAAATAGTCACTCTGTCTTCTATGTTCAGTTTTCATAATGATATTCTTCTGTGTGGCTCTAGTATCATCCATTAAGTTGGGCAATTGCTGGGCTCTTTCAATTTAGAAACATAAGAGCTTCAGTTTGGGGAAACATCTCTGAATTATTGCATCACTGGTAACCTCGTCTCCATTTTCTCTGTTCTCTTTCTAGAACTCTTATTATTTGTATGTCAGATTACGGATTTCTTTCCTAATTATTTTTTTTAACTTCTCTTTCTCTCTTTTTTTTTTAAATCACTTTGATATTTTTTAGAACATGTCTTGGGGAAATTAACCCAAGTTTTTCCTTTTGATAGTTTTATTAAGCTTTTAAAATATTTAAATTTCATTTTTAACTCCCAATAGCTCATTTTAGTTCTCTGAGTGTTATATTTTCAAGAGCTCACAGTTTTTGGTTTTACAGATGGAATATCTTTTATCTCTCTGAGGATATTAGTCATGGTTGGGTTTTTTCTAATCTTGTATCTTTTTTATATTAATTTTTATTTTTTCCATAACCCAGCCACCCTAACCTCTAATCTTGTATCTTAGTATATAATTGTTTTGGGTTCTCCCCCCTAAATTTCTTTGTCCTAATTCTTTGTCTTGGTCTCTGTATTACTTCACTAGGGCTCTTGTAACAAAGCACCACCAGCCAGCTGGCTTTAAACAGCAGAACTCTATTATCTCAATTCTGGAGGCTGGAAGTCAAACAACTACATTGGCTCCATCTGAAGGCTGTGAGGGAAAGTTCTATTCCAGGTCTCTCTTCTGTGGCATTCTTTTACTAAGGATATCATTCATATTGGATTAAGGGCCCATCTTAATTAATTGCATCTGTAATCACCTTATTTCTAAATAAGTTCACACTCTGAGATACTAGGGTTAGGATAAGACCTCAACATATCAATTTGGGGGGCATGTGATCTAACTGGTAACTGTCTCTGAGCTTTACGTTGGAGCGTTCCTCAAATGTCTTGTCTATGATGTAAGAGGCTGTCCTCCTGTACATTAAGGTAGGGCCCTGAGGAACTGAGTTGGAAGTTGGAAACCCCATGTGGGTGAGGCTGGATAGTGGTGGGTTTCACTGTAAGTTGCTCCACCTGGCCCACTGTTACCATGGTAGCATCTATGGGTCTTTTCTTGTAGGCTGACGACCAACAGCTACTACAACTTTCCGTCTTCTACTTGGAGGGGATGAACCCGGACGCCAGCATTCAGGCAGCTAATTATGGAAGAGGGCTGCAGTTACCAACATTCAGTATACAAAAGTTTATTCAATTCCTTGTTTTCAATGTACTTTTCCACTTTTCATCTGTGCCTACTCTACCTCCAGTCCAGAGATCCCTGTTTTGCCTTCTCCAACGAACAAATAGCTGGTCTTGTGATGGGTGACAGTGTAGACCAACTGCCTGACCTTTTGGAACAGAGCCAGGATTTGGAGGTCTGATTACTACTGAACAGATTTCAAGTCCGTCTTTCTGTTTTCAGCCCACCTCTATGCCATTTCCAGAGTGACCTTGTGCCACCCATTCCTGAGCCTTTGGCTCGTCTGGGGCCAGTTGTATAGACAAACATATGTATAGACGCTCTCCTGAGTCAGTTACCAGTAAACCATTGTCTTTTCAGCTTCCAAAAAAAAGTTTGATGTTATCTTTTCCCCCATTTTCATTCTCTTTTTGTATTCATGCTATTAAAAAAAGGAAATTCCTTACTGTTTTACTTTGCATCTAGTACAATTTCAGTGGGGAGCACAAGTAAATACATGCATTCAATTTACCTTGTTTAACTTGAAACTCCTTAAATCCCCTTTGTGGTTAGGATGGTCAGGTCTGGTTTCTTGTAACCAAGAATGCCGGCTGGCAGAGAGGACAAGTAGAGACAAACAGGCGGTTGGAATGAAAGCTAAAGCCGCAGCTCCATCCCCGTACGTGGGCACCCTACACTTTAGCCAAATTTTAGCCAACCTGGTTTCAGATGCCCATAGAAGTCAGGTATTTCTTTCCTCTGTATCTTTGCTTATTCCTCTCTGTGTCTGGACTAACCCGTTTTCCCTTCTCAACCCCAATGCCAGGTAAACATATGCCTTTCAAGAATCCATTCAAGACTCATGGACTCCACAAAAACCTATTCTAATCCCTTCAGGCCAGACTGGCTCCTTCTCCTCCTCCCCACCCCCAGCCACACACACACACACACACACACACACACACACACTCTCTCTCTCTCTCTCTCTCTCTCTCTCTCTTTGCTACATAATGCCTACAGGTGTGTCTGCCATCCGTCGCTTCTGCCAGCATCTCCCTCCCTCTGCAGGTGCACAAGAACAGCTCTAATTCAACTGGAGAACAGTCTCATACTCTGGAGAGTACGTGATAGTATAAATGTTGTCATTATTTTCAGAACAGAAGTAGTGGTCATTTTCTTTAGAGGATTCCTTGGATGCTGATACTTTTTTTTAAAAAATATTTTATTTATTTGACAGAGAGAAACATAGACAGAGAGGGAGCACAAGCAGGGGGAGTGAGAGAGGAGAAGCAGGCTTCCCGTGGAGCAGGGAGCCCAATGTGGGACTCGATCTCAGGTCTCCAGGATCACCACCTGAGCCGAAGGCAGTTGCTTAACCAACTGAGCCACCCAGGCGCCCCTGGATGCTGATACATTTTATTTATAAATGTTATCTCCCTCCGAGTCCCAGACCTTTTAATGCCAGGGCTGTAGTGGCACTTGCTACTGATCTGGATGGGTGAAATATACACGTGTATGTCAGGGTGCCAGGTATAAGGGTAAAAAATGCGCCTATGAACTCAGATGGCTTCTATATGTCAGCAACTTCTGATGATAATGGTAAGTTCATTAGCTCCTTCCAATAGTGAACTGTTCAAAGTATCGGCTGTATATTATGCATTTGCCCGAAATGTGCTGACCCCTGATAACGACTCTGCAAATTGTTAAACATTGAGAAAAAGAAATAATTAGAATTCCCCATAATTAGTAAGTGTTCACTATGTGCCACGCATCATACTCAATGTTGTTTTTTTTTTAAGATTTTATTTATTTGGCAGAGAGAAACACAGCAAGAGAGGGAACACAAGCAGGGGGAGTGAGAGAGGGAACACAAGGAGGGGGAGTAAGAGAGGGAGAAGCAGGCTTCCTGCAGAGCAGGGAGCCTGACTCGCCGCTGGATCCTGGGACTCGATCCTGGGACTCGATCCTGGGACTCGATCCTAGGACTCGATCCTGGGACTCCGTCCTGGGACTCCAGGAACATGACCTGAGCCGAAGGCAGACACTTAATGACTGAGCCACCCAGGCGCCCCGATACTCAGTGTTTTATGGGAGGATCTCATTTCATCCTAACCAACCCGGGGCAGGAAAACAGAGAAGAAAATGGGACTTAAATCCAGCAAGTACCTCAGCCAGTTTCCATGGATGGGGAAGTTCGATTCCAGAAGCTGAGGGCTCACTGCCAGCCCCTACTGCCAGCCGTCTGTGTGGGACATTGTTCTCTCCCTTTGGAAGCTCTTCTCCTTTGCCCGAACTGACTCAGTGACACCCTTGCTTTCTCCTCTGCTCAAGAAGCCTTGATTGAGAGTAGAAAATGATTCTTTTGGGAACAGGGAATGGGGAAGAAAAGGGGCGGGGCCAAGAGAAGCTCAGTCATTAAAGGATTAGGTTTCACATTGATCCACTCCCTAAGCTAATAGAGCCCCTCAGGACTCTCACTGAACTCAGCACCAGCCGCCCTCTGAAAGCCTCACCATGCCCAGTGGATTGGCCCTCCAATGGTGAGCAGCTTCCTTCCAGGTTTGTTGGCGTGTTAACTTTTAAGACTTGCAACGGGGTTTCTCAGGACTATTTTTTTTTTCACTTTCGTGAGTGAGAATGTATGCCTTGAGAATTGATTTGTCGCTGTGTGGTCTTAACTTTCTGACCAGAAAATAATGATAATCATGTCCCTTTCTTGATTTCAGCCAAGACAAAAGCAGGAAGTGGCAGGACCATCTCGACAAAAAAACCGCCAGTCTCCAGAGACCTTTGGTCTTAAATGTGCTGATTTGAGTCATTTAGGAGGTCGCCCTGCCTTTATAACAGCGCCTGCTGTCCTTTGAAAAAGCCAGACTTACAGACGGTCCAGAACAAGGACGATGGCTTTGCATTTTCACTTAGGGCAGGTTAGGAATGAACAATGTAATGACTTTGGGATAGAGTATAATACTGGTACTTTAAAAAAATGGGTTTCAGGTTTGTTCTGTCATAAAATGGTGCAGAAGTACAAAATCTCTTTGCTTCTCATAAAAAAGGAAGGACTGTATTACTCTGTAGTTTAGTTTACTTGTGGAAAGAAGAAAGAAGGAAGGAAGGAAGGAAGGAAGGAAGGAAGGAAGGAAGGAAGGAAGGAAGGAGAGAGAGAAAGAAAGGAAGGAAGGAGGGAGGGAGGGAGGAAGAGAGGTAGGAAGGGAGAGAGGGAGAGAGAAAGAAGGAAGGAAGGAAGGAAGGAAGGAAGGAAGGAAGGAAGGAAGGAAGGAGAGGGAAAGAGATGGAAGGAAGGGAGGGAGGAAGGAAGAGAGGGAGGGAGGAAGAAAGGATGTGAACTAGCCTGTAAGTTACTCTTCCCATAGCTCTTAGACAATGAACCACCACCAGGAGCTAATGGGAATTACAAATGATAAAAATGGTGTTTCCTACAGAAGCCAACTGACATCAGTTTGCTGGAAGCCATTTAAAACAGAGAGGTCTTCATCTTGGAAATCTGTAAGCTCCTCTCTCCTTGAGCTTGGGTATAAGAATGGATTAGGCTGCTAATAACTAGGTCTAACCTAGTTATAGGGATCCCTGACATTCAATGCAGAAAACAGATTTGCTCATACTCACATCTCGAGGGGAAAACATGGAATAAATACCAGGAGAGAAAATCTGGTGTCACGTGGTCCAATATTAGCCTTTGGATATATTTTTTAAAAGTTTTTGTTCGCTTTCACGAAATAGATGTAACATAGCTAACATCTTTATTTTTTTAATTTTTTATTTTTTTAAAAAAATATTTTATTTACTTGAGAGAGAGAGCGAGAGCAGGAGCAAGGGGCAGAGCCAAAGGGAGAGAGAGAAGCAGACTCCCCACTGAGCAGAGAGCCCATGTAGGACTCCGTCCCAAGACGCTGGGATTGTGACCTGAGCCCAAAGCAGACACTTCCCCGACTGGGCCACCCAGGTGCCCGGGGAACTGCCGCATGATTAAACACTCAAACATTTTGTCATTTGACCTAAACAAAATCACTAGTAAACTGTTTCTCTTTATGTTTTGCCCAATCCTATGTGCAGAGAAGCAGCTCCTACCTTCTCTCTGATTTTCTCTAGCACAATCTAGACAACTTTGGATGTACCCAGGAAGGCTGGGGTGCTCTCTGCACCTGGGCAGGCCCTGAGAGCACCTGGCCAGCTTCTCAGCCACCTGCAGTGCAGTTCCCACAACAATCCCACAGACAGATAATATTTTTAGCGGATGAAGAAAATGAGGTTTAGAGAGAGGTTCAGGAACTTGCTCAACGGTCTAGCCAGGAAGCGTCAGGTCTTGAATTTGAACACAGGTCACCAGTGGCCAAAGCAAGCGAGCTTCGCATTCTGTGCTGCTTCTCTTTCAAGGAGCAAGACTGGAAGTGTAGGGCTGTATGTTAAAACTAGCCATGCGGGGTGCCTGGGTGGCTCAGTTGGTTAAGTGACTGCCTTCGGCTCAGGTCATGATCCCGGAGACCTGGGATCAAGCCCCACATTGGGCTCCCTGCTCGGCGGGAAGCCTGCTTCTCCTTCTCTCACTCCTCCTGCTTGTGTTCCCCCTCTGGCTGTGTTTCCCTCTGTCAAATAAATAAAATCTTAAAAAAACAAAACAAAACAAAAAACTAGCCATGGAACTTTCTGGAAGTTACAGTCTAAGTGCGATAAATGGTAAGAATCATGCCTACCTATCTCTGCTTTGTCCGTTTGTTCCTTTGTTTGGTTTTTTAGATTCCATATACAAGTGAAACCGTACGGTAGTTGTCTTTGGCTTATTGCATACCGCTGAGCCCTTCAGCACAGTGGCTTCTATATTTGGCATATTGCAGGCACTCCAGAAACATGCAGTAAATACAATAAGGAAGGAAGACATTGCGATCCAAAGGTGATCAGAACACGGTATACACACTGGCAGGTCTCACAGTCTTGCTAGGGAGACAACTGTGTCCCTACTCAATTCCATTCCAATTAGAGCAGTGCTTTTCCACCTATGCTCTCTATCGGGTTTATGGGAAGCAGTGCAGATGGAGGAGGGGCAATGGGTAAAGCTTATTAAAATACCAATGCCCAGTGCTCATCGCAGGCTGAGGAAAGAATCTCTGGGTGGGGCCTGGCGGATATTTTTAAGAGGCTCCCTGAGTTGTGCTGATGTTTAACCAACACTGAGACCACCCATGGGTACATCACTGCGCCCATTATGAGGACAAACAGAGGTCTGAGCACAGCGGTGAATGTCAGGGGTCTTTCTACAGCAATGTGGTATTGGAGAGAGTCTGTGATTAACACTGGTGACAATGCCATGAGGAGGACATTGACCAGGAAGCCCAGAGAGGGCAGGGAGTCCCCTAGAGTCCTGGGTCAGAAGCATAACCTCAAGTCTGAAGGCCAGGCCTGGGACCTCCAGGAGGCCACCACTGAGCCCAGGATGGCGGGTGTGGTAGGAACAGAGTGCAAATTCCATATGAACCTGGAGTTTGAAATGCTGATTGATTGTAACTTCCTGTAAGCAGCTGGAACTGGTCCCTGGGAGCCTAGCATGAACTCAGCACCTTTCTATATGCTCTGTTTGAAGGTCTGACTCTGACCCTCTAGGACTCGAGAGCCTCCTCTGTGTGAGATTCCTGGGTGCATAGTGGGACTCGATTTTAGCTCAGGTCATGATCCCGTGGGTTGTGAAATCAAGACCCGTATCTGGCTCTGTGCTCCATGGGGATTCTGCTTGAGATTCTCTCTCCCGGAGGTCCCTCTGCTCCTTCCCCTGCTCACTCTCTCTCTCAAATAAATAAATGAATAAAATCTTAAACAAAAAAAGAGCTTCCTCTGTAAGATAAAGGGGTTGTCTCAGAATAGCAGCTTTAAGCTATGCCTTTGGGATACTAGGTGATGGTTGTCGGGTTTTATGAATGTGAGACTCAGTTTAGGAGTTCTATGTAACGAAAATTCCCAGGGCCCCTCCTGAGACTCTGATTCAGTGGGTCACGGGTGGTGATGCTTTGGAAGGCAGAAGTTTGAGTCTCCTGCAAACACCTCGGGACCTACTTTGAGAAGCACTGTCTAGGACAAACTGAGTGCTTTAGGGACTACTGAGGGCTTTAGTGGGCAAAGGGGCAGCTGGCAGGGTCTGGGTCTCTGACCCCCTTAAAAGAACAGAAGCTTCCCATTCTCTGTTTCATGTATTGGACTCTGTAAGACTTGCTTTGAAGAAGTTTCATTGAGAATAGCAAAGGAATTAGAGAACCATTGCTATGGTTGATCCTGAAGGTCCCACTGAAATCCAGCCTTTGTGGGGGAGATTCCCAAGAGATGGAGAGGGAGAGAGCAGAGGAGCAAACACTAAAGTGGGGACAATGTTTTTATCTAAAGAATGGATAGAGAAGATGATAGTCAAGGGGGAAAAGACATACATTTTTTTTTAAAGGTTTTAGTTTTCAAATGCTTTTGAAACCCATATGCCCTAAAGATAAACCAGTGAAAATGCAAACAGCTGGCAAGGTAGCATTTTGTCTTATATGAAGGGATGGCTCCTAAGCCCAGCCATAGGATCTGAGAGGGTAGTCCATGATGAGAAATGAGAAATCCTCATCCAGGATGGGGACATAGCTTCTGGGCGGCCATTATTAGAGATGTACTTCTCCGACTTGCAGGCAACAAAGACTATAAAATCCTTCCCACCTGGTTACAAAACTAGCTCCAGAAAGCATTTTGAAGGAGGAATTCATGGCAAACATCAATGGAGTATTTTGCGTTGGGAGAGAATTGCCTGGCTAAACACTTTCAGCAGCTCTGGATTCTGTTCTGGCATGGATTTGTGAAATAGCAAAAGGAAAGAAAATGAAAGAACAATAGAAATCACAATAAAATATGGACTTTCAGAGAAGTCAACCGGTAACTCTCTTTATAGCGTATTACTGGGACACAGAGAAACAGCCAGCTTGACGTGCACCTCCTCACACCCGGCATCCTATACACTTCACAATGGCAGATGCTTGATTGGCTCTCCCTGACGTAATTTCCCTTATCCCCAGAAGACTGTAGGTTCCCTTCAAGGGCAACTGTATCGTAGCCAGTGCTATATCCCGACACTTCGCAGAGCCTGTCAGATGATGGGTATATAATTACTGTCTATTTTAGTTGGCATGGACCAGAGTCAAATGCAAGAAAGAATTCTCTACAAGTGACTTAATAGGAAGAAGATTTGAATAGAACTGGTACCAAGCTAATCCCTACTCACTCATGACTCAGGTTGTTCTTACCAGAACCACATTGCTACACAAAACCCTATGCTTGCATATTATTTCTATTTTTACTTACATCGCTGCTTAAGTAATGAATGATTCTGTCAGCTCCATTTTCCCTATTCTGCACTGAAAGCTAAATATTCTTAACCCTGGTACTTTATTATCTATTTTAATCCCCAAGTTCAAGGATCCCCTCAGGTCTTGCTATATAAGAATTCCTGAATCGAGGGGCACCTGGGTGGCTCAGTCGGTTGAGCGTCTGAGCTCAGGTCATGATCTTGTAGGTCATGAGATCAAGTCCTGTGTTGGGCTCGTGCTCAGTGGGGGAGTCTTCTTGAGATGTTCTCTCCCTCTCCCCCTCCCCTGCTTATTTGTATGCGCAGTCTCTCTCTAAAACAAATAAATCTTTGGGAAAACAAAAGAGTTCCTGAATCAGGTTGACTCAAGAAGAATTTGGCGCCCATCTCCTGCTCAGATGGACAGAGGAGGAAATTCACACTGTCCGTGCATAATGCATAGCAGCTGAGGAAGCACGACCACCACGGTCATGGACAATACTCTCCTGATGTAAGGTCAGATCTGATGTGGAATCAACCAACCCAGCAACCTCAGGCACCGCCGCCCACCACCCAGACGTGCTCAGCACCTGCACGTGAGCCCTACCCTACTAATAGTCCACTGGAAAGTGGGAGCATGAACCTTCTCCATCTGAGGGCTACAGGGAAAGGAACATTCTCTAGGAAACACAGAGCAGTACAAGAATGAGAGTCCAGAAAGGGTATAAGAGGACAAGGTCGGGCAGAAGGAGCATTTGTCACTCCCTAAACCCATCTCCAAACCATTCCCCTCCCACCCTTGCAGATGGGTAACTCTCCACCTGGCTATATCCCAGCATCAGTGAGGATTCTCTGGGTTGCAAGCCATGGAAACTGGCCTCTTGATGTGGGCTGAAAACGACTGTGTTCATGAGATGCTGGATTAGCCACGGAGCTGCAGTGTGGATGCGGTCCTGGGTCTGGGTTGGAGAACCAGGTTTACAGGCTCTAAAAGCAGGAGCAAAGCCCAAAACCATGCTGCAGATCCGGTCTGTTGAAAACCCACTGCTGGCCCACTCAGCACCAGGTGCTCCCGGAGGCTGCCGTGTTCCCAGGGCCTGTGCGGCTAGCTGCTCGGCGGGGGATTCAGTGGCTAGGCCCTTCCAGGATGGCTCCCGTACAATGGGTACAAGCTTGAGCTTCCTGCCACAAGTCCGGGGCAGGCATAGCAGATGGGCAGAGCCTGGTCACATGCCTTTAGGCCACCCTCCAGGGAGTCTGCCAAAGCGATCCTGGTTTCCTAATGAAAGGCTGTCATCACCTGCCTTTCCTGGGGATTCCCCTAAACAAAGTCTCACCTGCCAGAGTTGGGGACTGCCATCCTCATCACTCTCTTCCTGTCGTTGCTACTTCTGTCTCTCCTTCGCCACATCTCTCACTATCCTCCTAGCAGCCCAACCACAGACCTTTCCTGCACTCTGTCCTGCTATTGTCAGCTGTGACGTTGGTACCCATGCAGGTGGTCCATCAAAGAACCTAAGCTCATGCTACCTTAAACCCAGAGAATTCCACCTCCACATCACTTTTTTTTAAATGATTTTATTTATTTGAGAAAGAGAGAGAAAGCGATCAAGAGTGAGCAGAGGGGAGGGGCAGATGCAGAGGGAGAAGACGACTCCCCACTGAGCAGGGAGCCCGACACGGGGCTTGATCCTTGGGTTCATGACCCAAGCCAAAGGCAGATGCCTAACTGACTGACCCACCCAGCCACCCTCGCCTCCATGTCACGCTTGTCACTTACACCCAGAGCCACACCAAGGAGCTCATCACTGTTGAGAACTGCTTCTCTATAGAAGTCACCTCCTGTTTCCCTCTGCCACTCCTGCTCTTCCCCGCAGACTGGCCGCCAGTGCCCATACCCTCCAGTGCCCCCGAAGCCTCTCTTTCTCTCCAACACAACATGCAACCAAGCACGGTCCTGGAACACGCTTAATGCCTTCACAACCCTCTTCCTCCCTTGCTCTTCCCAAGAATCTCCCCACAATGGAGCCATTCCATAAAAGTCTACTAATACACCCAGGTAGTAGCTACTGCCAGTCCTACTGGAAAAGGGTCCTCAACCTGTGTTGGCCGGCGTCACTACAACTCCTTGGTCCCCTGTCTTGGCTGGGTCTTGAACACCAAGAAACTAGTTTGTTGTTTGTCAACCACCCTGTTCATCTTTTTCCACTTTCCTCAAGCTCCCGAGTCATCCCTCCCCCTTTCAACTCTCTGGCCCTCAGTACTGAATACATAGTAAGAAATACGCATTTGTTGGACTGAATCCTTCACATTTCTACATATGTTATCAGGGGACCTAAAATTCATGTCCTAAATCCAAAGTCACCTTTGACTAAAGACCCATTAATGGGGAAAGGCTTTTGGCAAACTATCAGCTGTATTTGCTCATCCAAACTGAGGTCACATTAGTTTTATATTATTATTACTATTGTCAGTGAATGAGAAAGAGCTTGAATTTCATAGGTACGTGTATGTTGCATTTAAAAGAACTGTTATCATTAATATTCATACAAGTCATTTATTCCTAGAACAGTCCTGCCTGTGCTAATTAATATTTTTTTTTCACACTCATAGTCACAATGGAGTAAAAGTTCTCAGGAAATCCCCTGGTAAGAATAATTTTCTACATGTACCATGAACATGCATTTGAACTTGGGGGCACTAAGGTGGGAAGAGGAACACGAGCCAGAGTTTAGATCTATGTGTACAGAATAGGGGTTTGTCAGAGAAAAAAAGCTACCTGGAAGAGGTGAGTTTTGAGTTGCAGTTTAAAGTGGGGTTGAGTTGGGGCACCTGGGTGGCTCAGTGGGTTGAGCTCCTGCCTTCAGATCAGGTCATGGTCCCAGGGTCCTGGGATCAAGCCTTGCATCAGGCTCCCTGCTCAGTGGGGAGTTTGCTTCT
Source organism: Spilogale gracilis (assembly GCA_004023965.1). Classification (NCBI taxonomy): domain Eukaryota; kingdom Metazoa; phylum Chordata; class Mammalia; order Carnivora; family Mephitidae; genus Spilogale; species Spilogale gracilis. The sequence continues at coordinate 143,804 of PITA01001029.1, read as the reverse complement.
TCTCCCTCTGACCCTCCTCCCTATTCGTGCTGTCTCTCTATTTCTCTGTCAAATGAATAAAAATATCTTAAAAATAATAAAGCGGGGATGACTCTGGATGCCCAGGGACTAGACCATGCTAGGGAGTTCTGAGCCCCACCTAGACAGAGTCACAGCATTGCAGAGCATATTCATTCACAAAGTTGATTTCTCAGGAAATCCCCTGGTAAGAATAATTTTCTACATGTACCATGAACATGCATTTGAACTTGGGGGCACTAAGGTGGGACATATCTGGTTCTATGCTCCTTACACAGTTGCTTCCCTAGCTTGTTCCTGCATTTTGGAAAGAAAGAAAGAGAAAGGAAAGAAGGAAGGAAGGAAGGAAGGAAGGAAGGAAGGAAGGAAGGAAGGAAGGAAGGAAGGAAAGAGAAGAGAAAAGGAACAAGAAGAGAAAATAAAAGGAAAGGAAAAAGAAGCTCCCGCCACCCTGCTTCTTGCCTTATGTTCTCTCTGATGTGTAGGTGACTCAGTGTGACAGCGCGCCCGCAGCTTCTCTGCCTCTTCCTGGGATTCAGATCTGGACACAAGCGGCGCTCCTGGGCGCAGACCCTGGAGTTTGCTTCAGTTCCATCTTGGCTGAACCAGAGACTGCCTTCAAGTCTTCTTCTTTTTATTGACCATGCCTTGTGCTTTTTCCTCAGATCAGGTCAGCGGGTTCTTATCTTCCTGGGCCTTCTAACCAGAATCCAAATTCGTGGACCTTACCTGGCCTCAGAGCCATGGGGTGCAGCTGCGGAGTGCATGCTAATTCCCTCCCACCTGCCCAAACAGGTGGCTCCTCCAGTCTCCCTAATTCCGGCTCCCCATCGCCCACCTCAGCTCTTTCCTGCTCCTGGTCCTCCAGACCCCTCTGTTGTCCCTCTCACCCATGACAGGACCTTCCACAGGGATCCTCCGGCTTCTGGGGTCCCAAGGGCTCTGTGGGATCTGTCGTGTTTCCCACCGAGCATCTGGGTGAGTCTGAGAAATGAGGTGGGTTAGGGTATGAGGCATTCAGTGCATGCCATCCTTTCCAGTAGCGGTGTTGGGGTGTTGCCCCTGGCCAGGCCCTGGGGCCCCCCAAGAAGGTGCACAGAGGAGGTGAACAGATGAAGTCACAGAGCCCTATCTGCTCTGAAACTCCTCACAGCTCCAGCACCCGTGAACCTCCAGGAAAAGAAGACCTGCTTTCCTTGCAGTGGGAGGTCGAGTTGTGTGGCTGCCCTCCACTTAACATCGTCGTTTCTCTTCCAGCTGATGAGGCCAACGTGTTAGGTTTCCAAAAAGAAGCGCTACTTACCAACAAGAAATCAGAGAGAGTGTTTTTTAATAAGAAGACTTTCATGCTCTGGTCTGAAAATAGGGAAAGCCTGTATTTTAAGATACTGAGTGTCAGGGCGTCTGGGTGGCTCAGTCGTTAAGCAACTGTCTTAGGCTCAGGTCATGATCCCAGAGTCCAGGGATCAAGCCCCGAATCAGGCTCCTTGCTTAGTGGGGAGCCTGCTTCTCCCTCTCTCAATCCCTCTGCTTGTGTTCCCTCTCTAGCTGTGTTTCTGTCAAATAAATAAATAAAATCTTAAATGTAGTGTTGTAAGCTCAACACTCAAGGGCTGGGGACTGAACAGGGAGGCTGAGTTTGTGTGAGAGAAAAGCAGATTTCATTTCATCTATAGTTAAGAGTCAAAGACCCTTTTAGAGTAGGAAATAAATAGACTTCACTGCTAAGGCCGTGCCATGGGCAGGAGCTGTTTCTAGAACTAGGAGTCAGAGTCGCAGCTGTGGGCCTTCAGGAAATGCAAATCTCTAGCAGACTTCCAGAGAATTCTGCAATCTCACATCCAGACTGCCTTCTAATCCTAACACGTGTGCAGGGCAGGCAGTTTGGTGACCGTGGATGGTCCCTCAATGTGCTTTTCTTCTACTCACAGAATTTCTGCTCATGGGTTTTTATACCAACACCCACACCCCACCCCTCCATTCCCTCCCTTGGAAAGTGGAATTCCTGGCTTCTTAGCTGGTTCTTCTCCACCTTCAATTTCAGAAGGGTTCTCAGGAGGTTCATTTATAGCCCTGATCTGATTCCTGCTGTGTTGCTAATAAGCAGACCCCGTCTTCTTACCGCTTAATAAAGCCATCCGCAGAAACAAGTGGGCCTCACAGGGGAGAGCAGAGAGGCATTGGGACAAGGGTTCTCTTCTGTATAACGGATAGTAAATAAAACTAATGTCTAATTAAGAGGCTGACATAGCTTAAAATACTCCTCTTTGTTTGGGAATCGACTGCCTTGCTCCCTCGTTTATCAAGATGCTGATTGGTCACATTTCCATGTCTTCTTCCAACCGGTCCATGGCAGGAGGTGCTGGGACCTCAAGGCTCAGGATGAAAGCACATGGAGATGGACGAGAAGAGAGGCTGGTATCAGGCAGGCAGGTGGGCGACAGGCATCCTGTCGTGGGGGCTGGGCAGACAGGTAGCCAAGGATGCACTTCAGTTCCCACAGGGACAAGTAGTAATAAGACTTAGCGACAAAAGAACTTTCCACATATTTCAGAGAAGATGATGAAGATCAGTACTGGACAAGTAAGAGCTTAGTCACAGGGAAGCAGGGACGGAAAAGCAAAGGTCTGGTTCTGAGATCGTTCTGTATCACAGTCCACGGTTTTCTGTTAACAGCAGCTCCCACCACCAGATGCCAGGGTCTTGGGGCTCAAAGTCCGGTCTGTGGACCCCCAGCACCGACACCACCCGTTAGAAACGCAGAAGCGCAGACCCCAGCCCAGATCTACTGAGTCAGAATTTGCCTTTGGTCAGGGTTGCGGGGCTGCCACAGATGCCTTGATGTCAGGAGCACAGCCCTCCATGAGCGGCTTCCGAGAGCGGCTGCTTTTCCTCCCTGTTCGCTGTGGTCTTCGGAGTGGCTATGAGATACAGATTTCCTGAAGCTATTAATTAACCGAGGGAGTTGGTTCTGAAATCACCCCGAAGTACTTACCTCTGCTGTGTCTGGGAGCAGAATTAGCCCCTGAACATGTAACTTATGGAGTCTAAGTTGGGGCCGGAGCCACATGGGATGTGGAGGCCAAAGGCACAGAGCGCAGCCCACCGGAACCCCCTGGCATGGGGGGCCGCACTGTGCCCAACGGGGCCAGGGTCCTGGGTTCTGTCTGGGCCTTGTGAGCTGAGTAGCACTGAACAAATCCCTTACCCTCTCTTTGGGCCTCATTCAGAGAAAAATATCTGCCTTGCCTTTCTCACTGATGTCTTTGGAGGATTCATTGAAACGATACACACGATACACACGGAGACACTCTGTAAACAGGAATCAATTATATGCAGACAAGCAATTCCTGTTTGATCTGCCCTTTGATCTTCTACTCCAGCTCCGTGCCTGCCCTGCACACGCCCTGCGCCCGCCCTGCGCCCGCCCTGCCTTGCAATCGCCCTGTGGGACATGTGGGCGGGGCCAGGCTCAGGGGCAGGGACAGGTGCCTGCCTGGAGAGGTCCACCTTCCAGCCCTCCAGGTCACTGCCAAGGCCGCCTGCTTCTCAGGATCGCCATGCCAGGCGCAGGGGCACGGTGGCTCCTCTCGGCATTGAATTTATTCCAGCCATTCCACAGGATAATAAGCAGCAAGAAATCCATCAATCCCACATCAGCCTGACCCCATTTTATAAACCTGATGATACTTAGCATATCAGCATGTTTGCTTTCTTTCCAGCAAACAGTCAAACATGATTAAACTCTCTCCTCATTTCCATATTAATAGCACACCCGTGTGAAGAATTTAGGAAAACACATTTCTGGAAATCTCATTTTTGATTTAAAATTTTCCAGGGTTGCAATGAATAGAAACACACAGCCATGCAGAAACGTCCTCTCCTGTCAGGGAGCTCAGAGGAGATGTTGCTCCCTTTCTGGCAGCTTCTGCCTGTGGTCAACAACTCGGTCATGAAATGCTTTCTCCCCTGGAAATTCCTTAAGGCTGTGACTTAAATGTGCTTCTTGCTGTTTTCTCCTTATTGGGAACAGGGGAGAGGGCCTCCTAGTATCTTGGGTAAGGTCCCTCCTCACGCTTAAAGATGACAATGAAATTCCTCCATTCCTTCCCAGAATGTGGAATCAGAGACTCTTCCTCTTCTGATTGGATGTCTCCATTCCCTCTTACTTTTCTTCAGATTTGGGGCCGAGACCAGTGTGCATGAGGAATGGGGAGAAACTTGAGCACGGCTGAATTCCAGACCCCCCCTGATCACATCCTGCAGGCTGAGAACAAATCCCATCCTCACAAGGGTACGGCTTCTCTAATTACCCATCCGCACTCCCCTCCCCATCGACGAGAATGCCTAGAAGAGAGTACAACCCCAAGCTCTGCAAGCAGGCAGGGTGCTGTCCTGGTCTTGGATCCTTCACGAACAGGCTGTCTCATCTCACGCAAGTAGCTTGCTTAACACTGTTTCTTGCACTATCAAAAGAATAGTAATAATAATATTCTCACTGATCTACTTCTTGAGGAAATTTTAAATAAATGATGCACATAGGGCACTTAACTCAGTGCCTAGCATACAGTAAGTGCCCAATAAAAGTTGGCTGTTGTTACTTTGTTTTTATTGATGTAAATAATGTATCACTATTCGCAGTTCCTCTCAGCATCCCATCAACAGCGGATGGGGAAAGAAGAGTTCCCAGCCAGGACTCACCTTTCCTGGCCCTTTCTGCAAGCAGGGGGCAAGGAAGGGGGAAATCTAAGTGGAAAGCAGGTGGGTTCCTTCCATCCACCTCTGCTCTTGGACCGTGTTCTCATTCCCTGTGACTTTAGGAAGAACACTGTTCTGGGGGTGAGGACAGCCATGTGTTAGTCCCAACTCTATCTCTTACCATTTGGTAAGTTTCTTAAAGCCTCTAAAACCCAGAGATTGCTCTGAACTCATTTCATTTTTCCTATATCCCTGAATTAGGTGCAATGAAATATGGTTATTTGTTGGGTGGAGACCGGGGGCTCCACAGGGCGCCGTGAGGCAGGTTTTATAGGGGAGGAAACTGAGGTCCAAACTGAAGGTAAGTGACTTGCTTAGGACCAGAACACTGTCTTCTGGGTGCAGAGACATTACATTGTTTTTTCACATGGCCCTCCGCCTCCTATCTCTCAAGCCCAGTGAAGACTGCTGGCTGCGATAAGCCATGCTCCGATGGTGGCAGATTCATGGTTGACTTCTGTCCAGCTGTCTCCCGGGACCCATTTCTGTCAGGTTGCATGTCTGGTCCCATGTTAGGTTTATAACCCTGGCTTTCCCAATGCCAGGTGTCTGCCCCTGTGCTTGGAGCTATGGAATTCGCTCTATTTCCGAATTCTGCCATCTGCACCCCAGGGTTTTGTGCTCCAGATGATACATGACTCCTTCTCTGTGAATCATTTGGAATGATTCAGGGGTTTTCTTACAAGACACAGAGCAGTGAACTGACCCCTTTTGTTTGTGGACTGGGAGTAGAGGGGGTGAGGGAAGAAGGAGAGAGGACCCCTTTTCTCCTTCTCCCTGCTATGGCACGGATTCTGTCCACACTTATTTCCAGAATGACAGCCCCCCAGTGAGCATGCCTGGAGTCATCAGGGTGAGGCCTGGCAGGCCTCTCCGAAGTCACCAGAACACTGCTTCCAAAGAGCTTCCCAATTTCTTCCTTGCCACAGGCGTACGGATCCCTGTGCCTTTGAATGTTTGCCTGGGAAACACCATATGTGTGAACTAAGTTTATAAAGCACCATGTTTAAGAATAAATTTCAAGATGCTATTTTTCAGCAGCCTATGAATCACTTCAACTCATTTGCAAAATAAACTCTTTGCGGGGGAAATTCATTTTGATGACCGAAGACAGAATGAAAGTCGTAATACATGGGGCTTTTCCCTCCTGATAGTCCTGAGCGATTCTGCCAGGAGGGCTAGGGACAGGCAGCCATCTAACTTTGTAAATGCAAACTCCCGAGTAATGAATAGATCTATCTAACATGTCATACGGTAGACTCAGATTCCTGTTTTCAGAGTCGCATGACATTTTGTCAAACAACCTGGACTTTATTTTGGTCTCTCAGCAGAAGTAGGAAGATGAATATTACAATTTTTAAAAAAGATTTTCTAGGGTTGCTCTGTTCCTTGATTTACCAAAGGGCCATTTAATCCAAAAGCATGTCAGAAAGGCGACCTCCCCACGATGCCTGTGAAGTGAGAGACTGGTTGCTAATGTGGAAGGTGGTTTGGGGTGATAGGCAGGGAGATGGGCCGTCAATATCTGCTGTTGGGATGGTAGGTCTCAGATGCATTGTTTTTGGTTGCTTGTATTTTGCTGCCTTTTCGTGTGCTCGGGACTATTGGCTGAATTGTGCCTCTTCAGCTCTCTCTGCTCAGTCTGTTGTTTTTTGTATCCTTATCTGAAGAGGGGAAGCTGGGGCAGGCTAATGATGATGAAAGATATGTGCGAAAAGCAATCAGCACTACCTCATCAGGAGCAAAGCCACTATTTAGGTCATTCCCTTGGACCGGAGCCCTTGGCATTGATTTCCTCACTTCTTCAGGGACGCGTCCCAGGCTGTGCGGGGCGGGGGATTGTCTAGAGAAATGAACACAGCACCGTCAAGGAAATGTGCACCCAGGAACTGCTGACCGCTTCAAGATGGATGGCAGCAGGCTTAAGAAAGTGCTGGGATGCTCTTGTTTACTTGATGCCATAATTGTACAAATTGTGCTGGCTTATCTTCCCTCACAGGTTTCCTTTTCGCCATTCCAGACAGGGCTGCATTTCTAAAATCAATCCTGATTGGGCCACCAGGGATCAAACCAATCAAACTGACTTAACCGAGCCATCAGTATATACACTGGGTCCGAGTTGTGCATGCGGAAAGAACACTGGGACCCTGGGTTCAAATGCCGGCACAGGAGAGAAGTAGGGTGACAAGGGTCAGCTTGGAAGCAGGTCTCAGGTCTGTGCTGAATAGAGGTGACCATGAAGGAAGGAACGTCTTGGCTCCTAATCGGGTTCCGTACAGCCTAGAGAGCTAAAAGCAGCTTGGGTTTCTAGTTTGACTTGATGCCAGCGCGCAGACCTAGCTCGTGTGCGCATGAACCATTTTGCTTGTTTATTTCTTTAACTGCAACCATTCAGAAGGCAGGTGCCAAATCCTGGGTTTGGTGTTCTTATTTTACTGATTTTTTGTTTTGTTTTGTTTTGTTTTTTTGTTTACTCCTGGGCCTTCGGGCTTCCTGCCCGACAGGAAAGCAGAGGTGCCGGGGAGTTCCCGAGCTGGTGGCTTCCCGCGAGTTTGGAGTTCGGAGCATGGTTTGGGCCCTGGGCATGTGCTCAGCATCATTGAAGGCACTTTCTTTCTTGACACCATGGTGTCCATGCATGTCCATGCGTGTACCCTACGACACCATGTGCACCCACAATCCAACACTTGACATGCATGAAAAGCAAGAGGTCCCAGGGCTACCCCTGAAGACAGGGGCTACCTCTTGTCATACCCCTTTGGGTAACACTGTGCTTCTTCTCAATGAAGTCACAGAGATAATACCAACTTAGAAAAACGAAGCCGAGACTTACAGCCCTGAATTAACTTTATGCCAAAGTGCAACCTCTGTGCACAGACCTAATTAACAATTAAAAGGATCTTTTAGAAGGGAAAGTTTGGATGCAAACTATGGGAGCTAATAACATAGTTTGTGTCCTGCTGTAGTGTGGTACGAAGTACGTAATATCTCCCAAGGAGTGCTCACTGACCTTTAGATCTAACTTGTACTTCATAGGAAATTCAGAGACCAGACACGCTAGTTAAATAAGACCAAAAAGAAACAATTATAGGAATCCAGACTAGAGAACTTTCTGCTGGACAGCTGGCCCCAGCTATTAAATAAGAGACTTAATATGAGAGATTAAACTGAGGATGATGGGGGAGTGATGGGGGAAGTTCTAGATTTAGGAAAGACTTAAGAAACTTAACAACCAGATGGAGTATGTGTTCCTTCATGTGGGGGAATCTGGTTTAGGGAAAAAAGAAAAGCCATGAAAGATCCAAGCAAGGTCTGACATGGGCATTATATGACACCAGAGAATTCAATAGGAAAGAGCAATTGTAGGATGTAGTCGGTGGGTATTCATCGTACCAGTCCCTATTTTTCTGTGTTTGAGATTTTTATCCTGATTTTTTTTTTAAGAAAGTACAACAGCAACTTGACAAAAGGAAAGGTCGATCTAACGCTCTAAGACAGGGAGGTGAGAGTCCATAAATTGGGTTCTGGGACCTCCAGGGAGCTCGGCTTTGCTGGAGGGTCACGCCCAAGCAGGTGCCGCAGGCAGTGTGAATGGAAAAGGCAGGCGGGATGGACCACACCTGCTACAGAGCTTGAACTGTTTACTGGAGGCAAGGAGGCTCTCTGGGGCTTTTATTTTTAAATAGCAACTTTATTTTTATTTATTTATTTAAAGAGGGAGAGAGAGAGAGAGAGAGAGAGAGAGAGAGAGAGAGAGAGATGGTGAGAGAGAAGGGGGAAGGACAGAGGGAGAAGGAAAGAAAAAGTCTTAAGCAGGATCCACACCCAGCACAGAGCCCAACATGAGGGGCTCCATCTCATGACCCTGAGATCATGACCTGACTGAAATCAAGAGTTGGAAGTTTAACTGACTGAGTCACCCAGGCATCCCTAAATAACCTTATTAAGATACAATTCAGATGTTATAAATTTCAATCTTTGAAAGTTTACAATTCAGTGATTTGGAGTTTAGTCAGTGTTGTAGAACCCAAGGGTACTAATGCCAGAACATTTTTATCAGCTCAATTTGAAATCCTGTGAGCAATCTCTCTCCTTTCCTCCCTGCTCTCCCAGTCCATGGAAGCCACTAATTTTCTTTCTGCCTCTCTGGATTTGCCTTTTCCGGACATTTCACATATATGGAATCATAGAATATATGGCCTTTTATGCCTGGCTTCTTTCACTTAGCATGTTCCAACATTCATTCATGTTGTAGCACGTATCGGAACTGCATCCTTTCCACGGCCAAACATTTTATAGTACAGATACACCATTCTGTCTCTCCATTTTTTGGACATTTGGGTTATTTTCACCTTGGGATTATTACAGGTAATGCTACTATGAAGGTGGTCAAAAGGTGCAAACTTCTAGTTATAAGTAAGTCCTGGGATGTAATGTACAGCATGGTGACTATAAATTTCATTTAAATGTGATGAAAGACAGTGTGGCTATGAACAATCATGGGCAAGTTTTTGTAGGGACATTTGGTTTTACATCTCATGGGTATATACGTATAGTATACAGTATATAATTTATAGCATATAGTGTATATTTCACATTTTAAGAAATCGCCAAACTTTCCATGGCAACAGAGCCATTTGTTTTCCCACTAGCCACGTATAAATGTTCTAACCCCACCCCCCCTTCACTGACACTTACAACTGTTCATCTTTTTTATTATAGCCCTCCTAATGGGAAGCAGTATCTCATGATTCTGATTTACGTTTTCCTAATGACTAATGAGACTGAGTATATTTTCATGAGCTTATTGGTCATTTATATACCTTCTCTGGAGAAATGGTTCTTCGAGGCCTTTGCTCACTTTTAAATTGGGTTGTCATTTTATTTGTATTGTAAGGAATAATTATGTTATTTTAAATAGGATTTTTTTTTCATGATCATTCAGGTGTGGACATGGAAAAGGAGAGACATGTGTAAGTGAAAGAAATTTATTATATTCACCAGTCCCAGAAGAGAGGGGTATGGCATGCCACCCATTGGTGCAACCAAATGGCTGGGGAGCCAAAAGAGAGTGAGGACAAGGGAGCAAGTGTCTTTACTGGGGGGTCGGGGTGAAACACGTGCAAAAGGTATGAGGAGATTTCATTGGTATGTTTGAATGTCATTAGGTCACAGGCAGGAGGGGGCAAGAATTGGAAATTGTGACGGGACCAGATTTATCACACAGGTATACCTGGCCATCTAGCTGGGGTGCTCAAAGCTTATTTGTGGGGATGTTGGGGCATCAGGAAAATATAAAGTCTTTTAAAGCTTACAATACATTATGGTTGAGTTGAGTTATAAGAGTTCTTAATGTATTCTAGATACAAGTCCCTCACAGATACATGGTTGGCAAATATTGTGTTTTTCCATTCTGTGGGTTGTCTTTTTATATTTTTAATGGTGTCCTGTGAGGCACAGATATTTAAAATTTTTATGAAGTCCAAGTTGTCTCTTTATCGTTCATGCTTCTGGTGTCCTGAGAAGAGATTGCTTAATCCAAGGTCACAAAGATTTACTTCTATGTTCTTTTTCTAAGAGTTTTATGCTGTGAGTTCTTACATTTCGGTTTCTGACCAATTTTGAGTCAATTTTTGTATATGGTGAGCAATAGGGGTCCAACTCTATTCTTTAGCATGTGAATATTCAGTTGTCCCAACACCGTTATTGAAAAGACTATTCTTTCCTCATTGTATGGTATTGTTGAAAATCAATTGACCATAAGTGTATACAGCCTTATTTTTGGACTCTCAATTCTATGCCATTGGCCTATATGTGTATTCCCATGTCAATACCACACAATCTTGATTATTGTTGCTTTGTAGTAAGTTTTAAAACTGGGACATGTGAGTGCTCCAACTCTCTGTTCACTTTCAAGACAATTTCTGTCTGTTCTGTACCCATGTCCATATATTTTCATGTGAATTTTAGATCCAGCTTATCAATTTTTGCCCAAAAAGGGAGGAGGCAGCTGGGATTTTGATAGATATTATATTATATCTGTAGATTATTTGGGGGGAGTATTAGCATTTATCTATGTTAGGTCTTCTCAATTATGGACATAAGCTGTCTTTCTATTTATCTAGGTCTTCTTTAATGATTTTTTGGGTTTTCTTTCTTTCAATGATGTTTTGTAGTTTTTGGAGAATAGTTTTTGTACTTGTTTTGTTAAATTTATTCCTATGCATTCATTCTTTTGTTGCTATCATAAATGGAATTATTTAATTTCCTTTTCAGATTTCTCATTTTTAAAAATACATTTTATAGAAATATTATTACTGTATATTGATTCTGTGATCTCGTTAAACTTTTTGATTCTAATCATATTTTAATGAATTTCTTAGCATATTTTACATATAAGATAACATTGCCTGTGAATAGAGATAGTTTTACTTCTCTTCACAAGAGAAAAAATAAAAGTTTATTTTTTATTTTTTTCTTCTTGTCTGATTGCTCTGGCCAGAACCTCCAGTATAATATTAAATAAAAGTGGAAAGAATGGGAGCACCTCGGTGGCTCATCCATTAAGCATTTGCTTTCCACTCAGGTCAGGATCTCAGGATCCTGGGATCCATCCCAGAGTCTGGCTTCCTCCTCAGTGGGGAGTCTGCTTCTCCCTCTGCACTCCCCTCCCCCACTCATGCCTTCATGGCTCTTGGGTTCTCTCTCTCATCAATCAATCAATCAGTCTTACAAAAAGAAATAGAAAAAGTGGAATCCTTGATTTGTTTTTATCTTAGAAGGAAAACATCCATTTTTTTCAACAATAGTGATGATGTTAGCTATAGGAAACCCTAGATAGGAACATAGATAGTTCTTATTACATTGAGGGTGTTCCCTTCTATTCCTAGTTTGTTGAATGTTTTTATCATGAAAGAGTATTGCATTTTGTCAAATGTTTTTTTCTTCATTGATTAAGATAATTGTGTGGTCTTCCCATTACTCCATAAGGTAATTGATTGATTTTCATATGTTGAACCACACTCACATACTAGGATAAATTCATTTGGCTACAATGTAAAATCTTTTCAATATAATGCTGGATTTATTGAGGATTTTTATGTTATATTCCTAAGGAATATTAGTATGTAGTTTTCTGGTGACCTCTTTGGTCTTGATGTCAGGGTAATACTGGCTTCAATGAATGAATTGAGAATTGCCCTATTTTATGGGAGAGTTTGTAAAGGATGAGTATTAATTCTTTAAATGTTTTGTCCATGGCAGAATTCATCTGTAAAGATATCTGGGCTTTTCTTTTGAGGGATTTTTTTGATTGCAAATTCAGTCTTTTTAACTGTTATAAATCTATTTCATTTTTCTGTTTCTTCTTGAGTCAATTTCAGTATTATGTGCCTTTCTTTGAAGTTGTCTATTTCATTTAGGTTACTTAATTTGTTGGTATATAATTGTTTACATATTTTCTTAGAATTTGGTAGTAATGTTCCTCTTTCATTCCTGATTTTACCGAAGAGTCTTTCCTTTCTTGCTTGCTTTCCTTTTTCTTAACCTGTCTAGCCAAAGCTTTGTCAATATTATTGATCTTTTCAAAACCTCAACATGTGGTTTCATTGATACTATTGTTTCCCTATTGTTCATTTCATTTACTTCTGTTTTATTCTATCATGTCCTTCCTTCTGTTCCACTGGGAGTCAGAATGTGTCCTCGAGTCTTGGATGGGGCTGAGCCTTGAGGTAGAGAGTAAATCAATACTCAGTCCAAGTTAAAGGCTCTGGAGAAAGGATTTATACAGGTTACACAGTGATGAGAATTGAGGCAGCTAATAAAGTTTTTTTCTGAGAGAATGTAGTACAACAGAATGGAGAGACAAAAAGAGGGACCTAGAAGACATGGCTAAGAGAATTGAATATACTACAATCTAGTATAGAAACTAGAGTGGGTGGAGGGAAGGCAGTGAGACGCACTGGGGGCAGGGGCCAAACCAGATGGGCTTAAGGTGTTTTGGAAAATGACATTACCCTCCAGAAACCAAAAGGAGACTTAGGAAAATAATTTGGCTTTGGTGGGAGTGCAGTGGACCAGCCAGAAATTGGTCCAGAGTCAGGATTAGGACTGTGAGCATTCGTTCTGGAGTGCTCAGTACCTGCCCCATCATGGGGGATGAGCATTCCTCCACAAGGTGCACTTCACAACATCAAGCATCCTGCTGGTTGATCAGCCTTCTACTCTGGGTCCCTATCTCCTTATACCTACTATTGAGAATTAGCAAAGCTTTCCACACATGTCAATATAAACTCTAGAAAAAACAGGTCTGAATATTTGCTTACCCCTCTCCTAACCTAGAGGAAGGATTTCAGGATCCAAGGAAAAGTGGCAAAAGGAGGCACCCCCCAAAGGGAACTGTAGACCCTAAAGCTAGGGATCTGTATCAAGCTTCACCTGATGAAGCTCATCTCCAGAAATGCCCTCCTCTGTCTACATGCTGCTTTGTTGGTGGCCATGGCTTATATGTCAATGTCTTGGATCCTGCTCTGAGGATGCAGAAATGCTATGTAGGAGGACACATGGATGTTCCTGAGCAAAAGGTCTGAAATTCTGGGTTGCAATACAGGAGTCCTGATGGTAGAGAGCCTGAATTCTCCTCAGTCAGACTGATGGGATTCAGCCTCTCCCTCAATGTTGTGACCTCTCCGTCTCCCCACTGCCACCCGGTTACACTGACAGAAACCAACTATTTCTTACGAGAAGAAAGAACCGCATTTCAGTGTTTCAGTTGAAGCTCAGTTTGTTCTTGCACCACAGAGGGAGAAGACTTCTCCAACAGCACCTGCTCTGATGAGCTCATAAGAGTTGACTGATAGTAGGATTTTTTAAAGGGAAATATTCCTGCTTTGATTCTTACTCTACGTATCTTGAAATAGCAGTTATGAACACTTTGGAGTAACTGCCAAGATATTAGCAGGAATCATTTATCATGTTATCTGTAAGTATCTACCATGAGTACGTTGGGGCACTGAGAGAATGAAACCTTCAATTTTGATTAAGGCAAGTGTGGAGGTGGGGATGGGGTGGGCAAGAAGATAACTATTTGTGGCCTGGAAAGAAGGCAGAGCATCCCTAATGTGACACTGCAGAAAGAGATGAAAAGTTGTCATTTTACTGAGTGTTTCTTAGTCCTCCAAAAGAGAATATTTACATCCATGATATTTCTGCTTCAAGATGCATTTAATTTCTGGCTAATTGAGTCAGATTACAAATCACATCTGTTTAATGTAAACAGAAACCCAGTTAGGTTTCAACCTTTCCACCTGAGTCACTCTGTTAATTAAATTCCTGATTTATCAGCTCCCTTTCTGTCTCTCTCAATATCTGCCTCAAGTCAGATTGCCTGTGGCTCTCATGACTTCCCAAGATGGAAAATAGTCAGATGGACAACATCAGGTAGCCTTTTATGCTCCTGTTTAGGTGGCACATTTTATTCTTCTAACTTGATCTGCGTTATAGCCAAGATAGCAACACACCATGAGAAATTTTTTTCAACAAATGATAGACTCTGTATCATTTTTTGAAAAGTGAATAAATTTTTGTAATATTCTTTTGAATGTACAAAGCACCTTTGCATATTATCTCATTGAAACATGTCAGTGAATTAGCAAAACTGGTACTATTATTACTGCTGAAATTCAGAAATGCTAAAGAGGTCCATTCAAGGTCACAAAGCTAATAAGTGGCAATATTACAAATATAAATATGATGGTCTTCTCACTTGAGTTGCCATAGTTTTGTGGGGCTTTTTCCTTTTCAGCTACATCATGAAAAAGCTTGAATACTACTAGCACTAATCATAAATCTTAAGAGAATCTGATTTTGTAGGTAATAATCTGAAGCTAAATAATTGATGCAGAGAGAGTCTGAAAAGCTGGTAGAGTCCTCTTGGGTTTTATACCATTCCATTGATTCTATCTCAGGGAGCACAGCATGCATGTGTGAAGCAAACTATCTAGAAAAACAATGCATTAGCATCCATCCCAGAATCTCTAGTCTGTTGGCACACCCTACCTTGGTGTGTTTCCAGTGAGGATAGCATGTCAGACTCATGTCTGCACATGACCACACAGCAAAAATGCCCAGACACACATTACTGTCACCCCTATAATCTTTCCATGTCTCTACACATGATGCCTCAATGGCTTTCCTGCTATCTACAAATATAGTGACAGCCACTCACCTAAAATTCAAGAACTCTCTTTTGAAACATTTCCCACCACTTCATTTCAAAGCAAAATTTTAGGCATGGTTTCTCTAGTTACTCCCTACTAATTACTTGTTTGCCCTTTTCCTGTTTTTTCTGGTCTTTACTTCCACATTATTTCCCCTTCAAGTCTCAAACAGTATTCTGAGTGGAAACCTTCCATTTACTTTCATGCAATTTTCCCCCCTAAACATCCATGGCTTTCTGTCTCCATTGATCTCATTGCATCCTCACTTTCTATTGTTATCCACACATGTATCTCACTTCCCTTACTAAATCATATGATTGTTAGAGGTAGGTTTTAACTTAAACTCTAGATGGGATCTACATTGCTCAAGGCAAGCACTGAGCACCATGCCTCACACACAGTGCCTGTGATCACTGAGTAATGGTCCCCAAACAGGTCCATGTCCCAATCCCTAGAACTTGGGAATGTTAGCTTATATGGAAGGAGGGACTTTGTAATTAAGAGTCTTGAGATGAGGGGAGAGGCAAGATGGCAGAGGAGTAGGAGACCTAAATTTCATTTGGTCACAGGAGTTCAGCTAGATAGTTATCAAACCATTCTGAACACCTAAAAACTCAACAGGAGATTGATGAGAAGAGCAGCAATTCTAGAAACAGAAAAGTGACCACTTTTGGGAAGGTAGGATGTATGGAAGTGAATCCAAGGTGACATTTTGGAAGACAGATGGTGGAGGGAAGAATCACCTCCTGGCCAGAAGTAGAGCACAAAACTGGGACTTTTAGAAGTCTGCTCCACTGAGGGATGTCGCCCCAGAGGTTAAGCATGGGGTGGAACCCTCATGAGGACAGTGTGGTCTCAGGACCCACAGGTTCACAGAAGGACCTGGGGTGTCTGAGCATGGCAGAACTCCAAGATATCAGAGTAGGGAAGCCGGCTACTGATATTGAGCTGAGGAGAGGGCTCTCAGCTTGGGGTTACCTTAAACCATGATCCAAGGTGCAGTCAGGCCACTGCTCTTCCAGCAGGTTCCCCACAAGTGGCAGATCTGGGGACACTCTCTCCTTCCTCCTCCAGGAGAAGTGGCGTGGGAGTGTGCTGCAGGAATCTGCTGGGTTTGGAGACTCCAAAAGGGGCCAAGCGCCAGAAATAGAAATGCTCAGTCACAGGCTGGGTGAGCATGGAGTGCAGCCAGAGACCAGGGAGACAGGCGTGGCTGACTGCTTTTCTCAAAGGCCACACTGAGGAGTGGGGCCCCGAGCTCTTTGCTCCTCTGGACAGGAGACTAGGAGGCTGCCATCTTCATTCTCATCCTCTAAATCTGTACAGAAAGCGCTCAGGGAACAAAAGCTCTTAGAGCGACCTGAGCAGATTACATAGCCTGGCCCCTGGCAAGGGTGGGGCAGTTTCACTTTTGGCAAATACATTTGAGAATCAATACAACAGGCCCATCCCCAGAAGATCAGCAAGAACATCCAGCCAAGACTAAGGTCACAGATCAGTGAGAACTGTAGAACTCCACAGCTAGGGAAATGCAACACGTAGAATTCATGGCTTTTACCCCATGATTCTTTAGTCTTCCAAAGTTAAATTTTTTTAATTTTATTTTTTTATTCTATGTTTTAAAATTTTTCCTCTTTCCTATTTTAACCTTTTTAAAAAAGATTTTGTTTATTTATTTGCTAGAGAGAACAGCTAGAGAAGGAACACAGGCAAGGGGAGTGAGAGAGGGAGAAGCTGGCCTCCCGCTGAGCAGGGAGCCCAATGCGGGGCTTGATCCCAGGACTCTGGGATCATGACCTGAGCTGAAGGCAGACACTTAATGACTGAACCACCCAGGCACCCCTTTTTTTAAAACTATTTTATCTTATCAATACCTTTTTAAACAATCTTTTAAATTTTTCATTGTTATAGTCATATTCTATTCCTTTATTTTATTTAACGTTATTTTTTGTATACATATAGTTTTTTCTTTCTTTAAAATTTTGGGATGCAGTTTCTTTTAATAGATCAGAATATATCCTAAACCTAGCACATGGCTTTGTTCTAGTCTCCAGCCTGATCACATTGTTTCTTCTTCTTTTTTTTTTCAGTCAACTTCTGCTCTTATCAATTCCTTTTTTAGAATCTTTTTAAATTTTTATCTTTACAGTCATATTCTATCACTTCATTGTGTTTATCCTTATTTTTGTATATATATAAATTTTTCTTTCTTTAAAATTTTGGGAGACAGTTTTTTCTAACAGACCAAAATACACCCAAAATGAAGTATGTGGCATACACATACACATACACACTCTTTCTTCTCCTTTCTTCTCCCCTTGGTTTCAGGTCTCTTACAATTTAGTTAGTGTATATTTTTCCAGGATTGTTTCTAACCATTAGTATTTTGTTCTCTCATTCATCTATTCTTATATGGATAAAATGAAAAGGTGTTAAAAATTCACCTCAAAAAAACAAAGAATAAGAGGCAATACTGATGGCTTGGGACCTTATCAATATGTACATTAGTAAGATGACAGAACTAGAGTTCAGAATGAACTCTAGGTGCTAGTTGGGCTCAAAAACCATGGAAGATACTAGAGAATCCCTTTCTGAAGGAAAAAAAGAACTAAATCTAACCAAGTTGAAATTAAAAAAAGAAATCTGTTAATGAGGTGCAATCAAAAATGGAGGTTCTTACTACTAGGATAAATGAGGCAGAAGAGAGAATTAGTGATATAGAAGACCAAATGATGTAGAATAATGAAGCTGAGAAAAAGAGAGATAAACAACTACTGGACCACGAGGGGAGAATTCAAGAGATAAATGACACCATAAGATGAAACAATATTAGAATAATTGGGATCCCAGAAGAAAAAGAAAGTGTGGGGAGAGAAGATATATTGGAACAAATTACAATGGAGAATTTCCCTAATTTAGTGAAGGGAACAAGCATCAAAATTGAAGAGGCCCAGAGAACTCCCCTCAAAATCAATAAAAATAGGTCCACACCCCATCATCTAATAGTAATACTTACAAGTCTGTGACAAAGAGAAAATCCTGAAAGAAGCTTGGGACAAGATGTCTGTGACAACAATGGTAGAATTATTACATTGACAGCAGACCTATCCACAGAGACTGGCATGATATAATCAGAGCACTAAATGAGAATAACATGCAGCCAAGAATACTATATCCAGATAGGCTATCACTGAAAATAGAAGGAAAGATAAAAATCTTCCAGGACAAACAAAAACTAAAAGAATTTGCAAGCACCATACCAGCCCTACAGGAAATATTGAAAAGTGCCCTCTAAGCAAAGAGAGAACCTAAAGTAACATAGACCAGAAAGGAACAGAGACAATATATGGTAACAGTCACCTGACAAGCAATACAAAGGATTATTCACCATGACCATGTAGGATTTATTCCTGGCTGCAAGGTTGGTTCAACAGCCAAAAATAAATCAATGTGACACAATACATTAATAAAAGAAAGAACAAGAACCATATGATCCTCTCAATAGATGCTGAAAAAGCATTTGACAAAGTACAGCATCCTTTTTGATCAAAGTTCTTCACAGTACAGTGATAGAGGGTACACACCTCAATATCATAAGAATCATCTATGAAACACTGACAGTGAATATCATTCTCATTGGGGGAAAACTGAGAGAGCTTTTCCCCTAAGGTCAGGAACATGGCAGGGCTGTCCACTTTCACAGCTGCTATTCAACATAGTACTAGAAGTTGTAGCCTCACCAAACAGACAACAAAAAGAAAAAAAATACATCTGAATTGGCAAAGAAATAAAATTCTCACTCTTTGCAGATGACATGATACTTTATGTAGAAAACCCAAAAGACTCCTCCAAAACTGTTAGAACTTATACAGGAATTCAGGAAAGTGTCAGGATATAAAATGAATGCATAGAAACGAGTTACATTTCTTTACACCAATAGCAAGACAGAAGAAAAAGAAATTAAGGAGTTGATCCCATTTACAGTTGCACCCAAAACCTTGAGATACCTATGAATAAGCCTAACCAAAGAGGCAAAGAATCTGTACTCAGAAAACTATAAAGTACTCATTAAGGAAAATGAGGAAGACACAAAGAAATGGAAAAACATTCCATGCTCATGGTTGGAAGATCAAATATTGTGAAAATGTCTATGCTACCTAGAGCAATCTACACACTTAATGCAATCCTTATCAAAATACCATCAACTTTTTTCAAATAAATGGAACAAATAATCTTAAAATTTATATGGAACCAGAAAAGATCCCAAATAGCCAGAGGAATGTTGAAAAAGAAAGCCAAAGTTGGTGGCATCAAAATTCCAGACTTCAAGCTCTAGTACAAAGCTGTAATCATCAAGAGAGTATGGTACTGGCATAAGAACAGACACATAGATCAGTGGAACAGAATAGAGAGCCCAGAAATGGACCCTCAACTCTATGGTCAACTAATCTTTGACAAAGCAGGAAAGAATGTCCAATAGAAAAAAGACAGTCTCTTCAACAAGTGGTACTAGGAAAATTAGACAAGCACATTCAAAAGTATGAAACTGGACCATTTTCTTATACCACACACACAAAAATAGACTGAAAATAGATGAAAGACCTCAGTGTGAAACAGGAATCCATCAAAATCCTTGAAAACACAGGCAGCCGCAGCAACTCAGCCACAACTTCTTCCTAGAAACATTGCTAAATGCAAAGGAAGCAAGGGCAAAAATGAACTCTTGGGACTTTATCAAGATAAAAAGGTTTTGCACAGCAAAGGAAACAGTTGACAAAACCAAAAGACAACCGACAGAATGGGAGAAGATATTTGCAAACAACATATCAGGTAAAGGGCTAGTATCCAAAATCTATAAAAAACTTATCAAACTCAACACCCAAAGAACAAATAATCCAATCAAGAAATGGGCAGAAGACATGAACAGACATTTCTGCAAAGAAGACAACCAAATG
Source organism: Spilogale gracilis (assembly GCA_004023965.1). Taxonomy (NCBI): domain Eukaryota; kingdom Metazoa; phylum Chordata; class Mammalia; order Carnivora; family Mephitidae; genus Spilogale; species Spilogale gracilis. Next base: position 123,856 of record PITA01001029.1, on the reverse strand, counting down.
GACAACAGACACATGAAATGTGCTCAATATCACTCAGCATCTGGGAAATACAAATAAGTCAGGAAATGACAGATGTTGGTGAGAATGCAAAGAAAGGGGAACCCTCCTACACTGTTGGTGGGAATGCAAGCTGGTACAGCCACTCTGGAAAACAATATGGGGACTCCTCAAAAAGTTGAAAAGAGAACTACCCTATGACCCAGCAATCCAAAGATACAAATGTAGTGATCCAAAGGGCCACATGCACCCAAATGTTTATAGCAGCAATGTCCACAATAGCCAAACTATGGAAAGAACCTAGATGTCCATCAAAGAGATGAATGGATAGAGAAGATGTGGTACACACACACACACACACACACACACACACACACACACACACACACTGGAATACTATGAAGCCTTCAAAAAAGCCCTGAAATCTTGCCATTTACAATGATGAGGATGGAACTAGAGGGTATTATGCTACTGAAATTAGTCCATTAGAGAAAGACAATTATATTATCTCTCTGATATGAGAAATTTGAGAGGCAGGGCCAGGGGTTGTAGCAGGGACAGAGGGAAAAAATGAAACAAGATGTGACTAAGGAGGGAGACAAACCATGAGAGACTCTTAATGTCAGGAAATAAACTGAGGATTGCTGGAGGGGAGGGGGGCAGGAGGGATGGGTTGACTGGGTATGGACATTGGGGAGGGTATGTGCTATGGTGAGCGCTGTGAAAGGTGTAAGACTGATGATTCACAGGCCTCTATCACTGAGGCAAAAATATGTTATATGTTAATAAAATAAAAAATTCTGGGGAAAAAAAAGAAAGAGTCTTGTGATGAGACTATCTTGAATGATTTGGGTAAACCTAGTGTAATCACAACAGTCCTTATCAGAGGAAGCCAGGAGTCAAAGCCAAAGTAGAAAGTGATATGATGAGGAGGACAAGGATTGGAGTATTGCACTTAGATGATGGAGGAAGGGGCTGAGAACCAAGGAATGCAGGCGGCTCTCGGATGCTGAGAATGGCAAGGAACCGGATTCTCCCTCAGAGTATTCAGACAGAACCTGCCCTGCCAATACCTTGACTTTTGTCTAGTGAAGGTGACTTTAAAATTCTGTATTTCAGAACTGTAAGAATTAATTTGTATTGCTTTAAGCCACTGAGTTTAAGGAAGTCTGCTACAGAAACAATAGGAAATGAAGAGTGCTGGAGAAGTGTTTATTGAATGAGAAAATAAATGAATGACTGCAAGTAGGTGAGTAAATAAATGAATTCAATGAGTTCTGAAAGAAACTCCTGTGTTAGACTATTTCTTTGTTTCTTATCTTTAACCACATGGGAAATATTACCACAGTTAGAGAGGCATTCTTTAATGTTTCTCAGTATTCTTCTGGAGATCTGATTAAAATGCAAAGTTTTAGCTGGGACCCTGGGAAGTGGTTGACTAGTCATCCCACATCAATGGATTGCCACTCTAGAGAGGACAAGATTGGAGAGAGGAGAATACATGGGGAGGAAGTACTTGAGGGATCTGGCAAAGACCGTCTTTCTAAGGAGGGAAGGATCACGTCTTGGTTAGACAGAAGGCTGCCCAGTGCCATAAACTGATTGCCCAGTCTTGAGGAGCAGGTAAAAGAAAGATAATAGTCATCAAAATCATACCTTATGTGTCCAGACTTTTTTCCTTGAATTGGCAGAACCTTTGAAGAGTCTCTTTTTTTCCCCCTAAGGACCAATTCACATCATTTCCAGGGACAAAAGTTCAAGATTGAAGTATTTTTGTTCAATGTGTATCTTATTTCCCAGTGACTGGCATGCCCTCTTTTAACTTTAATTAGAAACCAAAGTGAATGAAACACTTGACTTTGACATATAGTAGTGACTTTGACATACAGTACTTTTCAACTCCAGCACTGAAAAGATGAAACAGTAATTCAAAAGGCTATTAGCATGGCCCTCCCATCACCTCTTGACACAGGAAAAGACTAAATTAATCAAAATGGTAATTGTGCCACAAATCAATTACTATTTAAAGTTATTCCTACTAAATTTGACCATAAAACCTCTTATCCCTACAATGCAATCTTAACTGTGGTCTTTTGCCAAAAAAAATTAAGCCATCACTTATAAGGCATGTGTGAGTGTGTGCATGTATATTTGTGCACACACGCACGTGCGCACACACACACACACACACACACACACACACACACACACACACCTCGTCATGGGCTATTAACCAAGAGACGATCATCTCACTCATTTTCTCAAATAGCACATATCATTCACACAGAGCCAGAGCATAATTTGAATGAAATCAAATGAGATTTTCCTCGGTTTCAAATGAATTGGAGTGGGAGATAATAATGCTTTCTATTTTTTTCCTATCCAACAAGATCGGCTCCTAGCTCCAAAAAAATTTTAAAAGTCTCCCTAGTGTTTCAGATTTAAATACATTATATTTAATGCAGTTTCTAAATTTTAACTACTTACAATTCTTTTAAACTGCTCAGAAAGACATACTGAGATCTTCAGATCTTCCAATCTAGCTGAAATCAAGCCCATGAGTGTCAGCAAAACCAGAACATTGCTTAGGCCACTCGAAAGAATTACTGAGTCTCCTGGTCTCCATGTTAGAACTACATCTCTCTGCCCAACTAAAAGATTTAAAAATAAAAATATCAATCAGATAAAATTACTTTAGTTAAAACATCATCTGAGAGAGGGGAGAAGAGAGAATTCTTGAGCAAAAGTTTCATATAGCCCATCCTTTACACATAGATATAATTTTACAGGGGACTGAATAGCGTTTTACTTGTTACTATGATCTATTTTTACTCAGACTAAGAAAAATCAAATGCTCCGGGGAAGAAGAGAACATTCTAAATTAAGCTGCATCAATAATTTTCACACTTTCTACTTGGATGTCTATGTGGGCATTTCATTGTTTTTTATATTATCTACAAAGGTGCAATCAACTGTTTTATATCTTGTGCCTTATTCAGATACTGTTGAGCAATTAAAAATTGCAGCTCCTATTTTCTCAACTCAGTAATGTTTGACTCTATACCTCTAATACATCTACTACCTATAATACTATAACGTTTGGATTTCTCATCTCATGGATTTTGCTCAGTTCCCTGATTCCTGTTTCATTCTTGTCCATTAATCCATAACTATTGGCTTATTCTCATTAAGTAAGTTACCCATACTTATCTGTGATAATAAATGACAGAATGTCTGTTCACAGTCTGATATTTCTTTAGACTGTCAATTGGTCTAACAACAAAGGAATGACATCAGGGATACTTCTTTAGCATATGGAAGCAGGCTCCACTGAAGATCACAGATTCAATGTCGTAGCCATCGGAGCAAAGGAATGACAATACACTTAGAACAATCTATTTTACTAAAACTTTTAGAATTCTTGGTTTTAAATAAAAAATAATATGATATTAGGCACAAGGTTTTAGCTCTAAGCCCACAGGAGAAAACTCATTCTCTCCTATCTTCTCTTGAATGCTTTTGCAAGGGACCTCCGAACCTAGTGTTTTAGTCAAAGCATATGTTGGCAGCGAACTGCCAATGCTAAATATAAACTTTAAGAGGAAGAAAGCCACATTTGGAAGATAACTAAATATTTCAGAGCAGATTGTGTCTCTATAGATTCTAAGTTGTGAAACTCAGAAGTTCTGTTGAGAAGTAGTTTTTAGACCTTTGCTGAGTTTCTGTTCCTGTCCGTTTACCTTTCTGGGTCTTCTGATACATTTGTAAAATTGAATTAATAAACTTCTCAGCCTACTGAGTGTTGGCATTATGTGAATACAGATGAGATACAAATGCAGTCACTCTGAATTACCTAAAACATGACATTCATTCATTCATTCAACAAGTATTTATTGAGCAAATACTTGGTTCTCGGTCCTCTACACGTTCTTGGAATATTACTGTGGCCATAACAGACTTTGCCCCACTCTTGTAGCTATGACATGGGGCATTGTTACAAGTATTTTTAGAACTACTCCTTTAACATCTACTACCACTACTCCTATAATATTAGTAGATATTTAAAAGAAATTGCTATTATTTGTGTAACCATCAACATCCCTTATGTTGGGATAATATTTAGGACATTCATTGGTATGAGATTATTGTTAATTATTATTATATAGAATTTTACATTATTTTATTATTATTAAAATTCATAAGCAATTACTAAGTTACTACATTCATTTCTAAAACATCTTTTGGTGATTTTGTAGACTGTGAAGAAATCACCATCAAGACCATGAGTTGGAGCTTTTCTTTTACTTAGACTCACCAGGTGCATCTTAACTTGACATCTTATGAGAGTCAGGACAAGAACCATGTGCAAGAAAATAATAGAATAATCTTGGAGGAAAAGAGATATCAGATCTGTACAAATATTCAGCTTCTACTTTTGATTTTCTTTTTATAAAAATTGTTTTATACGGAAGACAATGAAGGTTGGGAAATTACAATTTACATAGGTATCTACCATACGCTAGACATTTTATATCTATTTTCTTATTTACACATAGTGTTTCTCCATGATATGCCTTTGAGGATGGAGGAGGAGAGGTCCCAGGAGATAGTGATTTTTCAGACTCACTTCAATTGGGCCCTAAAGTCTATGTTCTTCTCACTGCACCCACACTTCTGTTATACCATAGTCTGTTTAGCGAAACACAAGATTTATTAATGTGACTCACTTCATATGTAACCGATCACTAGAGACATGATGTCAGTTTTACATAGATGTCTTGATGGTACATAGATGGTTTTTCCAGTGTGATCCTGTTCTGACAACATCAGGAGCTAGCTTTCTCACAATTAAAGCAAAGACTTAGCAATATTGAAGACCTTAAGGAAAAAGCTCAAGTCAGCAAAATGCCTTCTCCAAGAAATGGCTGCTCTTGTGCTTTCTGAAACAGTGACATTTCAAGTATGTCTGTTGTCCTGACACTTTACATGCAGCAGAATGACCTGGAAAATTTGTTAAGACACAGATTTCTGGTCTCCTTGCCTTTCCCAACCTCCATCCTCGGGGGTTTTTAATTCAGTGGGTCTGGAGGACAGCCCAAGAATTTGTGGTTAACAAATTTCTGCACAACACTGAAGCTGTTAATCTGAGGACCGCACTCTGAGAACCAGAAGTATGTTAAGCTATCTGGGGAAGCTGTAAATTCAGATGAAGAACTTACAAAGATATTTTTTTCCTTATAAAAACTGACTGGTGAAGGAGTCTATCCCCAGATTATATGTTTTACATTGATGAAATAGGTCTATCATAGGCAAATGTCTTCAAGGATCTAAATCTTGATGGAGGAAACATGAGCCTCATTATATAAGGCTCCTGCTATAACATTTGGTCCGTGAACATAGATACAAATGTCAATGAAGATTTAACTGTGTTGGCAATTTAATAAGGGTTGTAGTTGCTGTTTGTTTTCTTACTTCTCTGATTACAAAGTTGCATAGATTTTCATTTGTCTACTTTTTTTTAAGTAGGCTCCACACCCAGTGTGTAGCCCAACATGGGGCTTGAACTCATGACCCTAAAATCAAGACCTTAGTCAAGATCAAGAGTCAGATGCTCAACTGGCTGAGACCCAGGCACCCCTTCAGTGGTCTACTAAACCCCACTTTTTCCAAGTCCCATTACTTTTAGCATATAAAATTGAAGAATATGAGGTTATTCAGGAAGACAAATACAACATGAAAGCAGAATACAGCTTCATTAGATAATTAATAAAAATTAAATTAATAAAGCAATTCTTCTCTGTGGAGAAACTATTATCAAAGATATAATAATGATCAAAAAGAGAAGATCTAGAATAACTGGCAACTGTAGTAGAGTGGATGAAATAAAAGTTGTGTAGGGCCCTGTGAAGACTCCTTGCAAAACTGTGTTAGACATCATCCCTCAATTTGTCAGAACATCATCTCTAGAAGCTGAACTAGATTGCCCACAGCACTCAAGTTTTAGGGTTTAAAAAGAGTCAAGCCAAGAGATCACAAATGTTGGTGAAGATGTGAAGAAAAAGGAACACTTGTGCACTAGTGATGGGAGTATAAATTAGTGCAGCCATTCTGGAAAACAGTGTGGAAACACAACCACCATATGATGCAGTAATTCCATTACTGGGTATTTTACCCAAAGAAAATAAAAACACTCATCTGAAAAGATATATGCACCCATATGATTATTGCAACATTATGTACAATAGTCAAAATGAAGCTTAATGTCCATCAATGGATGAGTGAATTAAAAAGATGGGATGTATATGTGTGTGAGTGCATATATAAATACAGAGGAATATTACTCAGCCACAAAAAGGAAAGAGATCTTGCTGTTTGTGACAACATGGGTAGACCTAGAGGGTATTATGCTAAGTGAAATAGGTCAGACAAAGACAAATATCATATAATTCATTTTTATGTGAATCTAAAAATAAAACAAATGAAACAACAAAAACAGAAACAGACTCATAAATATGAGAACAATCTGATGGTTGCCAGAGAGGAGAGGAGTAGGGAGATGGATAAATTGGGTGAAGAGGAGTAGGAAGCACATGCTTCCACTTCCAGTTATGGAATGAGTAAGTCACAGGGACAAAAGGCCCAGCATAGGGAATATAGTCTGAGGTATTCTGATAGCATTGTAGGGTGACAGATGGTACCTACATGTGTGAGCATAGCATAATGTCTAGACTTGTCAATTACTGCGCTGTACACCTGAAACTCACATAACATAGTGTGTCAACTGTACTTGGTAAAATTAAAAATCCAAAAACTAAAAAGGAAAAATAGAGCTATCTCTCCTTAAAGAGAGATCTCTCCTTAATCAAGTCTACTCTTTTGACTATATTTTCTCTTTGGAAGTCTTTATTTAAGTCTAGTTTTGCAAATCAGCCCATACTCTGTTCACCAGGGAGCATCAGTTCATTCCCCATAAAAACAGATCAGCAGCAGGTGCTCCTGGGAAGCACTGAAGAGGAAGAAGGGGTTACGAAATGCTGACCGGAAGTGAGCTTGCAGGAGAGAGTCCCTGAAGTGCCTGAGATTTGGGGTCTTCACCCTTGCATCTTCACAAAAACTTGCCATGCTTCTCCCTTTGCCTATGAATGAAGGAAGCACACAACCTCCTACAGTTAAAGTTAGAGGAGATAAAGAGATGGTTGCCGTTTCCAACCTGTGTCGCTTGATCCGCCATTTTCTGTGTTCTCTCTCCCATGATGGAGGCGGGCAGGTTCACAGGAAGTCAGTGTCTGGACGGTCGGTACTAGCGTTTCAGGAGTGTGCGCTTCACCTAAACTTAGCTTTATGGAGAATTTGTCCCTGGACCAAGATGTAAGAGAATGCTAATGTTTTAATCCTGTATAAGCTTCAAGCAGCTGATTTGGCTAAATCAGACAATGTGGAAATTGAGTGAAAACTTGCTGAAAATGCGCTTTTCAAATAAACTAAGGTGGAATTAAAGGCAGAAATCTGGTGGGCTGGCGTCTGCAAAGTCGTCAAAATAGAACTTACTCCTTAAATAACGAAATCAGCATCTTAGATGATGAAGCAAAGCTTCCCCTGCCCCCCAACCACAATGATTTTTATTAAGAAGCCCACAGTCATGTACTGGTGGGAAGGTTATCACAGGTTTAGAGAGAAGGAGTAGATGGAGTCCTGAGTTAATTAAATGTTCACGTTAAGTAAGTTCCTGGGGTAATGACAGCCAATAGTTCATTAGCTGGAAGTAAACTGTGTGACAACTACCTGATTAACTGTTTACTGAGAAACCCAAGGTTATGTGATAGTTACAAATGTAGTAAGTTCTCCATCTGCTGAGGCCTTAATCAAACCTCCTTGAGCACAGGCATTTTTTTAAGCAACTAGAATGCAAGACAATTTACTTGCATACTAAACCTGTATGGTATGTAATTAGAATCTTTGTTTCAGAAGGTATTTTGTATCATGGCAGACACTGGAGCCTTTATTAGGAACACTAGTTACCATGGTATATAGTAATAGTTGGCCAACTCAGTGTGTGTTAGGATCACCCAACCCACTCCCCCCTCCCTCCCCCACCCAAGTTTCTGATGGAGCAGACCTGGGATGAGTCCTTAACATGTGAATTTCTAACAATTAGCCAGGTGATCTTGAAGCTACTGGTTCCAAGACCAGCCTTTGAGAATCATACTTACATAGAAAAGAAAAAGGCTGAAGAGGAGGGGAATGCCTCCAGTAGGAGTTGGGGCACCCAGAATCCCTTCTAATTATCTATTAGCATGCCCAGAGTGAAGCCACTTGGCTTTCATGAGGTTGATTTGATGACAACTTACAACTCTGTACTTTGAAATCTCGTGTGAAATTACCAGTAAATAGAGAATTCTAACACCACTGGTTAATGGTACTTTTCGATTCTTCTTGAAACTCCTGCCTGACAGTGAATGTTTTCCCACAGAATACTTGAAGAGAAAAGAAACCAAAGTTGTCATTATCAGCCAATTATTTCATAATCAACACACATTCAACTTCAAAACCAATGGACTGTGTTAGATTGCCCAGTCAGGGAAGACCTCTGGGCCATGATCCATCAGGCGAACTCTCCCAGATCCTCGGATGCCTACACAGTTTGTCTGTGACCTTTTCAGCTGATTTAGCCTGAGCTTCTTTGATTCAAGACTATTTGGTCTAGGGACCCTAAGGGACTAGGAAAGCTCACTGATTATTTTCTTTTAGATTATGCCACATATGTTAAAAGTCACTAAGCAGAAAGTTCTGGGAAATCTCATTTGCCAGAGGAAAAGGAAAGCGGCCCCATCTGGATACTGTGTCTCAGGTAGGAACAGAAAAGCAGGAGTAGTGGGGTAGAGTCTAGAAACCACTGTTGACTGTGTAATATTACTTAACTATTCTCTATCTGAAATACTGCACTTCTAAAATGTAAGTCCCTTTGTCCTATTAGGACAGTGTGGGGGTGGGTCAGTGCCACAGTTGAGCTCTTTGAATATTGTTGTTTTATGTTTTCATATACATCAAAAATGACATGTGTGTGTAAAATTTAAATAAATCTAAGCATTGTGTAAATTTGCAAGCATGTGAAGTTTGATATAAATAAAAAATCATATCATGAGAACACATTTACCATTTTAAGCATTTCTTTTTAAGATTTTATTTATTTGACAGAGAGAAACATAGCCAGAGAGGGAACACAAGCAGGGGGAGTGAGAGAGGGAGAAGCAGGCTTCCTGCTGAGTAGGGCGCCTGATGTTGGACTCGATCCCGGGTCTCCGGGATCATGACCTGAGCCGAAGGCAGTTGTTTAACCAACGGAGCCATCCAGGTGCCCCCATTTTAAGCATTTTAAGCACACAGTTCAGCAGTGTAATGTACAAGCATGGATGGTATGCCACAGTCACCATCACCCACCTCCAGAAAATTTTCATCTTCCCAAGCTGAAACTCTCTATTCATTAAACCATAGTTCCTTGTTCCCTCCTCCCAGCAGCTCTTGGCAATGAGCATTTTACTTTCTGCCTCTATGAACTTAACTACTCTGAGTATCTCCTGTAGGTAGAATCATATATTTGCCTTTTGTGACTGGCATATTTCACCTAGCATGACGTCCTCAAGGTTCATCCATGTTGTAACTTTGGTCAGAATTTCCTTCCTTTCTAAGGATGAATCACATTCTATAGTATGTATAGACCACATTGTGTGTATCCATTCACCCATTAGTGGACACTGGGGTTGTTTCTGCCTCCTGGCTATTGTGAAGAGTGCTGCTATGAACATTAGTGTCCTCTGAACGTTCTATTCAGGGATTGTTAAGCATTGGTCCGTGATGCAGGAGCATAAAAACAGAACAATTTGGAAGTAATTCTTGGGCTCTTTATTCATAAGCAGTAGATAACATTACCTACTACCATGTCTTCACTGAGCATTCTGCCCTTCTATCATACCATAATCCTGTCTAAAGAATGGTCTTACCTGGGGAATGTAGACACAGCTTTCCTTCTGTGGAGTCATGTGAGTCTCCTTCTAGAAAACCAGTTTGGGATGTCTTTTTATCTTTTTCACTTTCAGCTAACCATCAACAAAGAGGAGAATGGTAACCAACTTCCTTTTATGGATGCTAATAGAGAAATCTTTAAAAGACAGCACCCAACGATTTCAGTGCTAACTCTTGCCCATTTCTTCTTTGGGCAACATTTCCTGGCTTGAAATTTGATACAAAGCCCTTATTTTGGCTTGAAATCTGATACAAAGCCCAAATCTTTTGATTAATGGGGGGAGAGCCATTAAGTTTGCTTAACAGTGATAAGGAAGCTGTTTTTTTTCCCCCTATAGTTATGACTACAATTCTACTATATGTAAAAGTTTCTTTGTTTCTGCAAAATGATTTCATCTCACATTTGGAAAAGAATACTCTATATATGACATAATGTAGTATATTTAGAAGAAGATGACATGAGTTAAGTATAACAAACCGAAACACATTTATAAGGACTCCCAACTACAAACTGAACATACTTTTCCCTTAAATTATCTCTGTCCTAAGAAAAGAAATCGTTAAGGTTAATATGAAGAATATAGATTTTCAATAAAGTAGAGAGCTATTATCTCTCAATTTTAAATACCATATTTTTGTATGATGATGATTGCTTATAACAATACAAGAAAATTTCTTTTCTCACAAAGGACTCGAGAGAATTTACAATTTTAATGATTTCTTTAAGCACTAAAAAAAGTTGATTTCTGAGTGTTATGATAACATTGCATAGTCTTTGAATGTCATATAAACCAGGAATAAAGAAATAATCTTAACTTGCATTTGAATAGTACTTTTCATAATTTTATAAACAGTTCTATTGAGATATAATCCATAAACCATATAATTTTTATCCATAAACCATATAATTCATAAACCATATAATTCAGAGTCCGATGCAACCATTTTTAGTATATTCACAGACATGCAATCATCACCACAGTCAATTTTAGAACATTTTGATCACCTCAGTGAGGAACTTTTTACCCGTTACCTATTACCTCAACCCTCTCAGTCCTAACCAACCACTAATCTATGTTCTATCTGTATAAGTTTCCCTATTCCAGATTTTCATATGAATGGAATTATATAATATGTGGTCTTTTCTGTCTGGCTTCTTTCACTTAATATGTTTTCAAGATTCATCAGAATGATTACTTTTTGTGGTCAAATATTCCCATTGTATGGAATTTTGCTTATCCATTTGTTGGACATCTGGGTTGTTACCAGCTATGGCACATGATGAATCATGCTGCTAAAAGCACTGGTGTGCAAACTTTTGTGTAGACATATTTTTTAAATTTCTCTTGGCTACATACCCAGGAATGGAACTGCTGGGTCATATGGTATGCGATATGTTTAATCATTTGAGAAATAGCTAGACGGTTTTCCAAAATGGCTGTACCATTTTTATATTCCCATGAGCAGTGTATGAGTTTTCTGATTTGTTCACATTCTCATTGAACCTGTTACTATCTGACTTTTTTTATTGTAGTCATCCTATGGGTATGAAATGGTATCTCATTGGGGTTTTGATTTGCATTTTCCTTGGTTACAATGATGTCAAGCATCTCTTCAGGTGCTTATTGGTCATTTGTATATCTTTCTTAGAGAAACATGTGTTCTAATCCTTTGCCCATTTTTAAATTGGGTTATTTGTCTTTGTATTATTAAATTATAAGAGTTCTTTATATAGTCTAGATACAAGTACTTTATTAGGTATATGGTTAATGTTTTCTCTTATTCTGCAAATGTTTTATTTTTTGGTCGTGTCCTTTGAAGCACTAATGTTTTTAATTTTAATGAAATCCAATGTTCTCATTTGTTGCTAATGTTTGGAATCCTCTGCCACATATACATGGATATGTATACACACATATACACATACTACATGTGTGCACACACATATGCACAGTGTATGAATTTTGTGTATAAATATAAATATATAACTGGACAGTTGTGCTAGCAATGGTGAAGATTTTTGTATCCATATTCATAGGAGATATCAGTCTGCAATTTTTTTGTGATGTCTCTGTCTGGTTTGGACTTATCAAGATAATATCAGCCTCATACAATGAGTTGAGTTTCACCTTCAGTTTTTTGCAGGAGTTCATGAAAAGTTGGTTTTAACTGTTTGTTAAATATTTGGTAGAATTCACTTTTAAAGCTATCTAGTCCTGGGCTTTTCTTCATAGGTAGTCCTTTTACTATTACTATTATTATTATTACAAACTCAATCTCCTCATTTATTGTAAGTCTGTATAGATTTTCTATTTCTACTTGAATCAATTTCAGTAGCTTGTGTCTTTGTAGGAATTTATTTCATTTATTGAATTCGTTGGCATACAAGTATTCATAGCCTTCTCTTATGATCTTTTGTATTTTTGTAATGCCTTTCATTTCTTATTCTAGTAATTTGAGTATTCTCTCTCTCTCTCTCTCTCTCTCTCTCTCTCTCTCTCTTTTCTTTGTCAATCTAGCTAAAGATTTGAAATATTGTTGATATTTTCAAAGAACAAACTTTTGGTTTCACTGAATTCCTCTATTGTTTTTCTATTCTCTATATTAATCTCTACCCTAATCTTTAATATATCCTTTCTCTACTTGATCTAGGTTTAGTTTGCTCTTCTTTTTCCAGTGTCTTAAGGTAGAATTTTAGGTTGTTGATTTGAGATCTTCTATACCTATAAGTTTCACTTTAAGCATTACTTTAAGCTGTGTCTCAAAAGTTTTGGCATGTTGTGTTTCATTTTCATTCATCTCAACTATTTTCTGATTTTCTTTTATTGTCTTCTGTGGATGTTGTTTAAGAGTATATTCTTTAATATCCACATATTTGTTATTGGCCCCAATTTTTTCTGTTACTGTTTCCTAACGTCATTCTATTGTTGCCAGAAACTATGCTTTATATTGTTTTTGTTCTTTCACATTTATTGATTTTTTTAAAAAATTCTACTGTATGGTCAATCCTGAAGAATGTTCCATGTGTACTTTAGAAGATGATATATATTCTGTTGTTTGGGGGTTGAGTATTCTATGGGTGTCTATTAGGCCTAGCTGACTTATGGTATTTTTCAAGATTTCTTCTTGATCTTCTGACTAGTTTATTCTATCTATCACTGAAAATGGGGAATTGAAATCTCCAACTATTGTTCAATTGTCTATTTCTCCCTTAATTTCTGTCAGTTTTTGCTTCATGTATTTTTTTTCGGTGCTCTGTTATAAGGTGCATATATGTTTATAATTGCTATATCTTCCCATGGATTGAAAGTTTTTCATTATAAAATATGTCAGTATCTCTAGTAACATTAATTGTCTTAAAGCTTTTTCTGATATTAAGATAGCCATTCCAGCTTTTTTGGTGGTTCTTCTTTGCTTGATGTTGTGTGCTGTCTTTTTACTCATCTATTCATATCTTTGAATCTAAAGTGTGTCTCTTGCAGAAAACATAGAGTTAAATCATATCTCTTTAAAAATCCAGTCTATCTCTGCCTTTTGACTGTTTAATCTATTCAGATTTAAGATTGAATAGAACTGAATGTGTTTGTTGTTCTACTGTTTGTCCTTCAATTGTCTCATGTCTGTTTCTTTATTTATCCTTTACTAATTTCTTTTGCACTATAGGAATATTTTCTATTGTAATATTTTGCTCCTTTAGTAATTTTTTTTTACTTTTGAGATTTTTTTAAGTGGTTTCTGTAAGATTTATCATATACCACTTGCCAGAATCAGCTTCAGTTACATTAGCTTAATTCCAGGGCTATACAGAAATGTTACTCCTTGGGGCGCCTGCGTGGCTCAGTTGGTTATGCCACTGCCTTCAGCTCAGGTCATGATTCTGGAGTCTGGGGATCGAGTCCCACAGTGGGCTCCTAGCTCCATGGGGAGTCTGCTTCTTCCTCTGACCTTCTCTCCTCTCATACTCTCTCTCACTCTGTCTCTTTCTCTCAAATAATAAAATCTTTAAAAAAAAGAAAATAAATGTTACTCCTCTATTCCCTTCCCCCCTTTTGTAGTATTATTCTTACACGTATCTCATCTGTTTTGTTACAAACTCAGTAATACATTATATGCTTTGTCATGTATGATTTCCTTAATTCAATATGGCTTTGCTCCCATTTACCTTCTTTGTGTTGTTATTGGCATCTTTCTAATACATATCTTACTTTCTATATGTTATAGTCCCAACAATACATTGTATCATCTTACACAATTGCTTTTTAAATCCATTAAGAGAAGATAGGAGAAAAATATGCATTTATAGTGTCTTTTTTTTAAAAGGTTTTATTTATTTATTTGACAGACAGAGACAGCAAGAGAGCGAACACAAGCAAGGGGAGTAGTAGAGGGAGAAGCAGGCTTCCAGCTGAGCAGGGAGCCCAATGTAGGGCTTGATGCAGGGCTTGATCCCAAGACCCTGGGATCATGATCTGAGCCAAAGGTAGGCACTTAATGACTGAGCCACCCAGGTGTCCCTATATATTTTATTCTATAATTATGTATAATATATATTATTACCTTATAATCATATAACATATAATTAATCATGCATAATTATTAATATATACATGCTTATTAATTAGATGGGATTTATATTTATTAATTATACAATTGCTTATATGATTATTATGTAATCATATAATTATTGATAATAATAATTATTATAAAGAACATAAGTGCTCTTTGCCTTTCATGTGAATTTGGGTTACTCTCTAGAGTCATTACTTTCAGTCTGAAAATGTTCCTTTAATATTTCTTGTAAGGTGGGTCTGCTGGTTATAAATCCTCTCAGTTTTTGTTTGCTTGGGAAAATATTTATTGTCTTCATATCTGAATGATAGCTTTATTGGATATAGGATTCTTGGTTAACATTTTTGTTTTCTTTTTTTTTTTTTTAAGATTCTATTTATTTGACCGAGAGAAACACAGCCAGAGAGGGAACACAAGCAGGGGGAGTGAGAGAGGGAGAAGTAGGCTTCCTGCCGAGCAGGGAGCCCGATGTGGGGCTCGATCTCGGGTCTCCGGGATCATGACCCGAGCTGAAGGCAGCCACTCAACCAACTGAGCCACCCTGGTGCCCCAACATTTTTGTTTTCTTTGGCACTTTGAATATGTTATACTGCCTTGTTGTCTCTATTTTTTTTTTTTCTGCTGAGAAGTCAGATTTTAATCTTATTGGGGTTTCCTTGTAACTGACAAGTATTTTTCCTTTTATTCTTTTCCAGATTTTCTCCTTGTCTTGACTTTTAACACTTTTGCTGTGATGTATCTGTCTGTAGATCTCTTTAGGTTTAACACATTTAGTTTGTTGAGCTTCCTGGGTGTGTATTTTACCATTTTTTCCATAAATTTGGGAAAATTTCAATCATTATTTCTTCAAATATTTTTTCTGAGCCTTTCTCACTTTCTTCTCTCCTAACTACCCTTACACATATGTCCGTGTGCTGGACGTAGAGAGAATGGCAAGCTTCTCTCTGAATGACACGCCCCTCTAGGAGGTGAGCACTCTGTATGAGGAAGGGGAGCAACTGCCTGAGACCTTCTCAGTTTATGTCTCACATGGGATCCTCCATCTCAAGCCAGGGCAGTGATAATAAGGGCCACAGATTCTCAGCCTGTCGCACTCAGTGTGGAGTCTCCAGTCCACAATCAGTGCTAGAGGGGAAAAGGAGCTCTTACCTCTCATTCACTCACTTGGAACTTCCCCTCACAACCAGTAACTGGGGACAGATGAGAAGAGCTGAAGTCCTACTCCTCCCAGGAAGAAAGTCCTCTGATTAGGAGCCATGAGGAGCTGGGAGCCTGCATTTCTGAGCTGCAGCTAACTGGAGAGACGTCTCCACCTTGCTGAGCTGGAAGGGTGAGAGAAGAAGGGGTCTTGGTTCAAATACCACAATCTTGAGTTTCTTACTGAATTTTCATTATTTTCTCAAATCGGTGTTTCTTCATTTGCTGCTTGCCCATAGGACCATTTCCAGAGAATTTAAATGTGTTTGTTTCCTAATTTTCACCATTTTGTATGAGTGAGCTCACACACAGCATGAGAGCAACTCACCGTCATGGCAGGGGTTCTGTCTCTAGTAACTTATAGTTTATAAAGTAGTTTCACATACATTCTACACTTTATTGTTAACTATTCACACAGACTTAAATAACCATGTCACTTAGGTAGAGGTTATGTTACATTTCAGTATATAATCGCTGAGTAGGAATTGTATGTCAGACACTGGAAATAAAAGGTAAATATAACACAGTTATTCCCTTTGAAGAATTTACATTTATTGGGAGATGTGTAGGATGTAAGTTATTCTAGAAATAAGAGTAGATTTTGAACACAAAATCATTTGAATCTTCATCCTACTAGACCATAATGCTTTCTCTTGGGTCTTGGGGAAATATAGAAATATGAGGGAAAGGGAATTCCCTATTTGAATGCCTTTTTTTTTCCTTACCAAAGTTTGAAGGTGTGGAAATTACAGAAGACTAATTTGTTGGATGGAGATACTTGGGTGAGAAAAGTGCTGTGAAAAGCAAGCTCTTTATTTTCACTTCCACAGGTTGATGCAAAAGCTGGTGTGTGTGTGTTGGGAGAGAAGCAAGCAGAGGGGGAGGCTGTGAAGGGCATGTATCTACTGTTAGGCACAGAAACAACAGAAATAAACAAAACAAAACAAAAAACCAACTGGGATAGGGAGTGGTGTTGGTGAAGAGATAGAGAGGGAGCCCCAACTACTCTACCCACTGGTTTTGTATTCATGATGGCCAGCACATAATAAATAATAAATAAATGACTTACAGTATGCATACAGTGTCATAGCCATAGTGAATGAAATGTGATACCAGTAAGGAAAATGATTTCCCAATGTTAGACATTTAAATTGGTCATCAGGTCTCATTTCTTATCCCAATAATTATAAGTTATTACTACCCTTGCCATTTATGGGACACCTGCTACATACCAAGCAGTATGCTGAGATATCCGTATTATGTATGCATTTAGGTGTGTGTCTATATATGTGTGTATACCTCCCACATACATACCCATACTACAAAAATGTCTGTATTTGTATAAATTTAATTATAACCTCAAGTCCACAGGGGAAGTATCATTGTGTCCATTATACAGATGAAGTGACTGAGCCTGAAGGAAGTTAAGTTGCTGGTTCTATATTACTCCGAGGTGTACCTGGGCTTTGAACTCAAGTCTGTCGGACTCTATAGTCCATATTCTTAAGCCCTGCATCATTCTATCTTTCTACCAAGAAGCATGAACTTAGATACCCTCGCTTTCTCTAGCCATACACTATAATCATCATAATGATTTATTTATGCTTCCCTAGTACAGTCTCTATAGAAGCAATCCTTTCTACTAACAAAAAATTCTGGAAACTACTGGATTTCTTTCCTCTTCTTTACGTCTCTCCTTTTCTGGCCATTTACGTGATCAGGACTTCATAGGAGAACCCATAGTTCCTTTAGAAGAACCAGAGGTACCCTAACAAGCCCTTGTCAAGGGGACAATGCATATTCTCTCACACTGATTCTACTTCCCAATCTCTTTTGATCCATCACACCCACGATATTTTGTAACAGGTAGTTTGGCTGGACAGGATCGTTGTTGTAAGACACCTGTAAGAGAGTTAAAAGAAGCCTCTTCTCTCCACTACTCCGGGAGAGCGAGCGTGCCAGAGCTGAGGTTTCTCAGGAGCCAGTACTGCCTACAGAGTGGCTGAATTCTCACAAAGGGCATCATGAGCAGGGCGCTGAGGAGGCTTCGAGGGCTTCTGCAAAGCAGAGTGAGACAAGAGGTGAGTTCAGGTCCTGCTGGAACCTTTTGTACATTTCCTCGCACTGAGATGATGCCTCCACTGATAGCTGCCATAGATTCTAAGCCAAAAGTCAGAACATAGTGTCTGATGGACTTTTTTTGAGTTAAATATTTACTTAAAAGGAAAGCCTTATGATAAAAAGTGATGGTTAAGGAATCACTTTTTACTGGGAAGAAAACCTTGCATGAGATAGGGATTATTAATTCTGATAGGGTTATCTTTGAATGCTCTGCTTCAGAATTCAGCAGGTTGCCTGTTAAAATGCAGATTCTTGGGTTTCGAATCAGAATATGCCAGAATATCTAGGATTCTGCATTTTCACCGCTAATTCAAGTGATTCTTTTGCATATGAAAGTTTGAGAAGTGCTGATTTAGGATAGTTTATTTTCAGATTTCTCACTGTAATTTAATGTGATATTTTAAGCTTTCTATTTGTATGTGCCAGTTTTGTGTAATAAGGAGAGATTCCCCCCGCCCCAAGTGACTGTTAGTACTCAAGGGATGGTGGATTAAACTTATTCTATATAAGGCTATAATTATAAGCTAAAGTATGTTCTTCTTAAACTCTTCTGTTTTTCTTCAGCCAGCTCATACATACTCGCTGCCCATTCCAGCTCCATCCTGGCCAGCCCTGTAGAAATACAATAGATGCTCCCAGTTCCAAAATCATTTTAGCCATTTCTTATAACCTCCCTATGAAAGCCAAATGTTCTGCCTTCCATGTATCCACGCGCCATCTTGGAAGGGAGAGCTCAATAATGCTGTTGTCTGAAGATTGGGCCCACTTTTCTGACCTGATCCTGAGCTTCCTTCCAAGGCCTGCAGGAGCCAGAGAGAGGCAAGACCCTCGACACCACCGGCCTCTCTAATGGGGGCAGAAACTTCGCACAGGCAATGTGCTTTTGAGAGACATCTAAATCAGGCATTTCTCACTGCCTGTGATGCAGAAGCTCTCATCACAGCCACTTGGCAATGTTATACTAAGTTGAGTCTCTGATAAGATGAAAGCATTGTGGACTGTGAATGAGCGGCCGAGACTTGAACCTTCTGAGTCCCCATTGCATCACATTTTTATGCTTTCTTCCCCCAGCTTGAAGTATAACTGACAAATAAAAATTGTATATATTTAAGGTGTACAATGTGATGTTTGATATAGGTATCAACTGTAAAACGATGATCACAAATAAGCTAATTAACACGTCCATCGCTTCACGTAGTATCTTTCAATGTCAATGTGACACATACAAAACTCTTCTGCTTTATATTTTTATTTAGGATTTTTTCGATGTACATGGCTGACATAGTCTCTTTCTGATTTCAACCTTAATTTCTACAAGTCATGTTAAATTTGACACTTCCTTGGAGGGCGAGGTGGTTGGTGCAAAGTCTAATCTAATGGACAGGCACATTAAATCTCAACAGATCCAGCTCAATATTCTTTTGGTGGAGTTGGCATGCAGCCTAAGAGAAAATGCTTAGCAATCTTTGAGAAGAAAAAGGTTTGTACTGGAAATGTTGTAATGCCCTGTGATTATTCCAGGATCTCTTATTTATTACTACCCGCTTACCTGCCATCATAGTCATCGTGTTTTAAACAAATCTTGCATCTTCGGTAATGGAAGAGAGTATGGGTGTGGGGGGACTTTCATTTTCATGATTGAATAGAAAAGCGAATGGCTTAATCTTATGCACTGCTTACTAAAATTGAATGGCAGAAGGCCATCCAAATTTAGGGAAAAGGTCTCTTGACTTGGCAAGGACCGTGGGCTTGATCTGAAGGAGGAAATGGAAGACCTGAGTTTTAAGAGATGTTGAAAGAGACCCTTTGGTTAGACTCATCAGGAGAGTGATGGGCACAGAAGTGAGGTGGAGGCATGAGTGTGTTTCCTGAAGCTTCCATGACCATGCCATACACTTGGTGAATTAAACAATAGGGTTTGTCTCACAGCTCTGGAGGCTGAAAGTCCAAGATCAAGGTAGAGGCAGGGCCATGTAGCCGCAGCATAATTCAGATCTTTATACATGACATTCTCCTGTGTGCCTGTTTTTCTGTATCCAAGTTTCCCCTTGTGGGAGGATGCCAGCCACATTGGATCAGGGGTCCTACCCTCTTTCAGTATGACCTCATCTTAAGTAATGACATCTGCCATGACCCTTTTTCCAAATAGTCACATTCTGAGGTCCTAGGGATTAGGACTTCAACATATGGATTTGGGTGGGAGGGTACAATTCAATCCATCACAAGATACATGAGAATCTCAGATAGCCTCAGAAGAAAGGATGTGAATAGTACATTGATATGAAAATTTCTTTTCATTTCTCCAGGGTTATCTCAAGGCCCATTTTTCTCTCTCTCTGAGAAAAGAAGTATTTTATGTTAGAATAGAAAGGTCTTGACAGATTGTCTAATTTCCTACCTTATGGTGTAGGGTCTCCAGGCATAAAACAATGTGCTCAGAATCAAACAGGATCCAAATCCAAATCAAACCAAATCCAAAATTTGAATCTGAATCTCTTTACCTCCTAGACTGTCCCTTCAGCTTAACGGGGGCTGGGATTGTGAATGGCTTTGCCCTTGAGAACAAATATGGGCTATGATTCTCTGTGTGTTGAATGCAAGGGCCAATCCTCTCTGGAAATGACATTGGGCATCTTGCAAGTTGTTGCCTTCTGGTGTTTACTGTGTTGACTCTACAACTCTGCGGTCACAGACTGATGTTTCCTACTACAGCCTGGAGAGTTCTCTGTGTTTTATGCATTGCCCTTCTGCTTCTCCATCTCTCCTTTCACATGTTCCCTGTCCCACCGTCACACTGCACAGCCCACTTCCAATATGACGACTAAATACATGTTAACCTAACTTAATTGTTTCTTCATAGGTGATAGGTAATATGTTAATGGTAATAAGCCAGTTCTCCACCCTCTCTCCCTTTTCTAGAAGTCTTTTGGGTTTTCTAGGTACCTATCTTTGGAGAAAAAATAAGACATATCATTTCTGTGGTTCATTTTGGCCAAATTAAAGGATTCAAAGTTGTTAGGTAAAAATAGATAGTCGTCATTGCAAAGAGTTGGTCGCCATATTTTTTTTGTCCATTCTTAAAACCACGTCTCTGGTGGTCTATGGAGGTCTTCGTCTCTAGAGGTGTCTGGTGAACTTAACACATTGAGAAGTAAAGAGTTTCTATTGCAATTGGCATGATGTTCAGCTTCAGGATTTGTCTTGAGCTGTCTGGACAAACTCTATAGTATTTCTAATCACACTGAGGTATTTTTTTTTCCCTTCCACATTTCATCTTTTTAAGACTATTCAAAGATGAGCTTGAAACAATGTTTTCATGCTGCTTTCACTTTACTCCCTCTGTGCCTAGGATTTCAAAAGGCTAAATATTGATTAGGCAACTATCCTGGATTGTCTCAGAAAATATCCATTCCCCCCCAAAACAAGCTATTCCATTAGTTGCTTTTGAAAATGGATCAGTTTCATGCTATCAAATTTATAATTCGAAAATGGCATGAGATTAATTATGGAAATGCTTTTTAACTTCAATAGTCAATTAACAGGCAACTGGATGAAGACAACAAAAATTACACTGTTCTTCAAGCATTGCACTTTTAAAAGTCTTATTTTGGCATATTTAAACTTTAAAAAGAGAATATGATTAGTGTTATTTTTAATGTGAATCTGACATTCAAGGAATGCATGAATTTACTTTCCATATTGAATTATAAAGTAATGCTTATCAGATTAATATTGATTTTTTTCTTTATCATCTAGGACCATCATCACAGACATTTTTCTGCATGAATTCTTGCTATGGTTGTTATCAGGTTCAGGTGTAAGAAAGAAAAAATACTAATTGCCCTAAGCCCTCTTAAAAATATTCTTTCTTGATATCTATGGGAGTTCTGTGCAAGTCTTAAGGATCTAACATATTCCTTTATTTTTTGAAAAGATTTCTTATATGTATTTATTTGAGAGAGAGAGAGAGAGAGAGAGAGAGAGAGAGAGAGAGAATGAGAGGGAGAGAGAGAGAGAGCATCTGAAGCAGACTTCCCACTGAGTTCATAGTCGGGCTCGATCCCAGGATCCAGAGATCATGACCTGAACTGAGATCAAGAGTTGGACACTTGGGCGCCTGGGTGGCTCAGTGGGTTAAAGCCTCTGCCTTCAGCTCAGGTCATGATCTCAGGGTCCTGGGATGAGGCCGGCATCGGGCTCTCTGCTCAGCAGGGAGCCTGCTTACTCCTCTCTCTCTGCCTACTTGTGATTTCTCTCTGTCAAACAAATAAATAAAATAAAATAAAATAAAAGAGTTGGACACTCAACCAACTGAGCCACCCAGGCACCTCTATCCTATTCTTTTAAGTGAGATAATTGTTTCTCTCTCTCTCTCTTTTTTAAGATTGTATTTATTCATTTGACATAGAGAGAGAGAGAAAAACACAGGTAGAGAGGGAACACAAGCAGGGGGAGTGAAAGAGGTAAAAGCAGGCTTCCCGCTGAGCAGGGGGCCCCATTGGGGCTTGATCCTGACCCTCAGGGACTCAGATCATGACCTGAGCTGATGGCAGATGCTTAACAACTGAGTTTTTCTTTGCTCTGACCAGACAGGGAAGTAAGGGCCAGCACAGGCTCATGAAGTGTGTACTGGAAGTGTGTAATTTAAGTAAAGCTTTTAATTTATGTTCATATCATAATTATATGCTGTCAAAGTCACAGATCCTAAGTGTACAGTTAGATGAGTTGTGATAAATGTATAAACAACATTCCAGTCAAGATCTACACTTGTATCACCATAGAAAATCATATGACATTTTACATTAGTATCTTGATAAGAGGTTTCTCTCTATGCAAGACCACTTTGTCTCTTTCCTCTTTGGTGTTTGGGAGAAAGGGTAGAGGTAATTATTGATTTATGAACTCACTGTAGCCCTCTGATCCTGCAGACATTTTCTGGGGCAATGACTTTAGAGTCTATGAAACCAGCTCTGCCCCTAGTTAGAGTTATTTAATGTGTGAGAGTTAGCGCTCTTATCTGTAAGCTGAGGATGCTAAAAACAACCTCATAAGGTTGTTATAAAGATTAACCAAAATACATAAAGCACTTGACATTCAGAATATGCTCAGCTGATGTCCCATTCACCCTCTCTGGTTAAAATCTTGGGCGCTGGAGTTTTCTCTTTCTCTTCTCCACTCCAAGCAAACAATCAAAAACGCATAATCTAGTCTTTTAGGACACTGCATTTGAAAGAGATACTTTTCTAATCAGAAAAACTAATCCTCACTAATGCATCAGTAAACTCAAATAATGTAGACCATTTCCCCCTCCAGGTAACATATTTGCATTTTAATTTAAGCCTTTAGGAGATACTGTTTTAAGAGCTGCAAAAGTCAGGAGGTCAGAGAATGGTGTAATATATGGGGCCAGGCAGCTCTTTTCTCCAAATTTTAGCTAGCCATCTATCTGCCCATGTGCACAGCTGTCTATGTTAAATGTAGGTGATTTTTCTCAGGGAAAGATTGTGTGCACAGGTTGCAGGCAAATTTGGAAAAAGATGTTTAAATGGACTCATGTAGGTGTTAAAATCAGGACCTGGAATCGGTGCTGTCAAGAAAGCCACCTTCATGCAGTTGTAATGATAGTTGTTGCTTATCAGAGGAGAAGAGGTGGGGAGATCCATACTCTGGGAGAGGCAACAAGCAGGGGCGATGTTCCCTGTGCTCCTCTCAGTGAGAACCACCCTGTCGTTTCTACTGGAAGCACAGAGTGTATCAGGGAAGGCAGCTGATTAACAACCCATTTAAAACTTAAATTAAATCCAGGACAACCAATGAGTATCATCAAAACATCCCAAGTAAGCACTGTGGAGGGCTGCCCCCTCTATGTTTTCCTACCTTTCCAAGTGGAAAGGTTGGGGTGCTGAGTGGTTGGGGTGCTAGCTATAACTTTTCACCTCTTCTTTCTTATGAAAAGTAGTTGCTAGCTTTAAGAACACCCCCAAGTGTTAGAGACTACTAGGAGTTCTACCTTCCTATCATGGATTTCAAAGCCCTCTTTGCTATTGGCTAGCCATTTGTTTATACAATTTGTTTTTCCTGAACAAACTGACACTCATTCACTTTAGCCTTCATCTCTTCTGGAAAACAGTCATATTTGTTCCTAATCACTTAAGATACTTTGTGACTGAACAAAGCAGATTTTTTTCTCTTTGTGTGACTTCTAGATAAAAATTAGAAGTAGACTTCTAAATGAAATTAGAACTTCAGGGTCTCCTATACAGCCAGAATCCCAAAGCAGATAATACTCAGCCCCATTATCAGTCCTTAGCTCAAGACCGATGATGATGAGGTCCAAAAGTGAGGACCCATTGTCTGTCTACAGATTTTGTCACAACGGTGCTTTCCCAATTTCAATTGCTTCAATAAGTTGTTTGAGGAAATACATTCAGGCATAATGCTCTTCTTCTCATCATCTTCTTTTTTTGGAATTCATACTCGGGAATTCTCACATTCAGAGTTCCTATCAGGAAGCTGTATGTGTATGATCATGGGTATGAAGGAAGTACAGCATGGAAAGTAAGAAAAATAAGATACTTGGTGTTATTAAATCTTTGGGTCCAAATTATATTCTTTAAGCCTAATATCAGTGAGTTGTCAATGGAATATATGGGTAGAACCTTCAAAACAGAGATATAATTAATTAGACCAATGAATTAGAGGCCTAGGAGACAATACTCAGCAAAACACTGTTCCTTTGGTCATTAGTCTAGTTTACGAAGAGCTGTCCCAGTGAGGATTTCTTAATATTTTGTTACTATTCCTGTCATTTGGGATTAGTTGTCAGTGTCAATTGTCATTAGCTTATTAGGTTGGGAGTACTCAGTTACCACGAAGAAAAATATATCAAAGTAGATTTTTTTCTTGTTTTTCTTGCTTAATGTGAATGAAGGTTAGGGGTGTGGAGAAGAGAAAGGATAGTGATCAATGAATTTGATGAGTAAAATAGAAATGTTAATAACCAATGAGTACTCAATTTTGCAGTTTTTCTTTAATCATTTTGGAGTGATTATGGGAATGCAGTCTGTGTTGTGCATATGAGCTTAGAAATTTTAGCAATCCTAATTCTGAGATTAAAAAAAAAACAAAAACAAGAAAAAGGGGTGACCATAAAATTCTTGAAGCTTCTATTTGAAACAGGTCATCCAGTGTGTCAGAGATAACCAGTACTGCAAAACGATTCCTTTGTAAGTTCAATACTTTTGACTAATTTTATTAAGCCACCTTAGGTCTTTGGACTTTCTAAATGGGCTGTGGAATAATTGATTGTCCAAAGAGATCAACTAGCAGCAGAGGCAAGTCTGCGGCCCCGTATTTACTCAGCGATGGAACCCCAAACCTCTACAGGCTGTATTATGAAAGACAAATGGGAAGAGTTTTCCACCTATCTGTCCTTGCTTTCCACAGAGTGAACTTTAAATCAAATTTTTAGCTTTATGTCACTTGAGAGAGCAGTGAGAAGGGCTTTCAGGTGGAAGAAGAGCTATGATTAAAGCTTGTGAAGGTTTGAGAACAGATATGCGGTAAATGCATTTTGTTTTCGAATGGTGTCAAAGACTGAGAATAGACAGCATTAGCCAACAAGGAAAAGCAGGGGTATATGTTTGATAGGGAGTAGTTTCCCTACCTCCCTAAGTGAATTTGGTAGACAGCTCTTTGTCAGTACAAAGCACCAGGGAAAAGAACAGAAGTGAATCAAATACATTTAAACAATAATAGATCCAATACGTTGCTACCTGTAGAGTCTATGGAATAAGAGATAAAGAGCTTCAAGCTTAGGAAAGGAAACCTGACTTCTTGCCTGGGGTCAAAGGCCAAGGCTTCTCTCTGAGAGACCAACAAGCCTCTGTGGATACTGCAAGTCAAGGTCTTTTGTTCCCATTCAGTGTTCGGTGGGGCTCCCAGAGACTCTTGGGGTGCTCCAGGGTCAAAATGGCATGGATGATTGAGCTTCTAGAACAAAACTTTTCCATGCTCGGGGGACCTAGGATGGAATGCTCTCTGATCTCTCAGTCTCTCCCTCGCTGGCAATGAAGTGGGGAGACTTGTCTCTGGACAAAACACCTCCGTGTCCACCTCCTGGTGTGTACACTGGAGAGTGGACTTCGCTGTGATTTCTTATGCTCATGTCCCAAGTGTCTTCATTAAAATTCACAGAAATTAGCATTGGTGATGATCCCCTGAGCCTTTGGTACAAGTCTGTGCTAATGAGTATGGGTCTATAGGGGTGAGTTCTTCCATTTGGAGGGGCTATTGTGTTCTTTACCTGGATACTTCTATTTCCATAGATTCGCATGTAGAGTATCTGATTTCAGTCTTTAAATACACATTTTAAGGGATCTAGGTAAAAACTTCCAGGAGCTCCTGTGAAGTGGAATCTGAGCAGGTTCATGTCAGTGGCTTCTTCATGAGCCAGGGCAGCGGGTGAGCTGAGAAGCAGATTGTGTGCTCCGTACAGAGTGTGGGTGACCCAAGAGCACCCAGCTGGGGAAGTACGTGGGCTGAAAAGCCATCCCCCTCTCAACTGGTGTTGTCATATGCCAGGATTGTATGCACCGGAGGAAGGAGCATCATCTGTTTGCTCTTTGCCCACCCAAAAGGCACAGTACAGTAAATGCGCGGTACGTGCAGGTGGAAACCTGGCTGAGAAGTCCCTGCTGTCAAAGACAAAGAAGACACCCTCCTTCAAAATAAAATGCAAGGCAGGACAATGCACCTCCACCTTCTGTGGGTTTATGAAATGAACTAGATAATTATATATTCATGGATAAAGCATAAAGACTTTGAGGGCCTATTGAGGGCCAGCCGTTGACGTAGGCACTTGGGAAAGCACGTGGTCCTTACTACTGCAGACAGCAGAGGATAGGAAGGGCAATCACATGAACAAAAGAAGTGATGCCTTATAATCAGTGTTGTAACAAAGTTTACAAAAGATCCTAATGGAGCTCAGAGGGGTTAGACACTCAGCCCCATAGTGAGGAGTAGGTGGGGAAAAGACGGGAATCCTGCAAAGCCTGTTCTGAGTCTTCAGGTCAAGAATTATGTGAATGATAGTTCAAGATCAGCAAACCCCTGGTGATCTTATTCCCTCTTAGAGGCCTTTACTCCTTCTCTTTGGATATTTTCCCTATGCCCCAGGAACCAATGCCCCAAGTAATGATCCTCTATAGCCTCACAAAGGCCCAATGAGGGGTATCTGTTGTAGGGCTCAACCTTTCAATGCCACATAAAAGGGAGATAAACTAACTGGACAAAGGAGTCTATCCTGAGATATTAATGGTTGATTGTGTTTCATCCACTATGTCTCTGGGGCAACATATATTTTAATAAGGCCCTCAACTCCTTAGCCTAACAGATTCACTAGTGGGGCACTAGCCAGCTGGCAGGGAGCAGGGGCAGGGATCTCTTGGATCATCTTAAATCATTGCACATATACAGGTGCTTCCTCAGTCAAATGAAGTTATAAAAAGTTTATCTGAAGCCAGGAAAAAAAAGTTCCTATCTAAAACTACAGAGCTCATACATTCATTAGCATAGTTTTTTGATTCCTCAAAAGAATTGCTGAGAAGGCCTTTGATGTATCAAATATTAAGCCTTTGATGTATCAAATGCTATATGCCAGGAGGGATTAGTTCTGATTAGAAAATTCTAGTCTCTGGTCTATCTCCCAGCCTTCAACGACTTGTGCAACCTTTCATTAACAGGCAAATGGCAGTTGGCCTGGCTTTTGGAAAAGTATTGGTGGTTTGTAGTGGCACAGTGTATATCCACCCACTGAGGACAGTTTGGTTCCCATCCTGCTGAGCGGACCTGGAAGGAGGTAGGAGGCATATAGGAGGACCTACTGAGGCTAAGGACATTGCTCTCAATGTCATGAGTGGGTATTTTCATGCATTCCTAGGGATGAGCACTCCTTTATGAATCTCCATAAAAACATTTAAGAAGACTTGTTTAAGATCATGGATAAACCAAGACTGATTTTATACAGATGACAGTTCAATGTCAGGGACTTACCCTGGATCTCCTATTCTGCAGGAAACTTCACACATATAACTCAGTTGGGGAAACCACCTGCCTCATAATATCATATTAGGAAGTGTACCTTGAAAACATTCTTCTACTTTAGTTTTGCTCTGTTTCAACACAAAAAATGGTCCTGGGGAAATTCACATATAAAGGGGAATCACTGGACACCAGAAGACAATCCGATTGTCTTTCTCCATGGGGGACGTTGAAAACAAATGTTCGGATTGTCAACTCTTCTTAAATGTTTTTTGGTGTTCATGATTTTAGGTAATAATTACTCTGGAGAAAAAAAGCAAAGGTAACCTCATAAGGAATAGAAGGAAGTTGTGAATTTCCCGAGTGTTCTGGGGAAGTATCCATGAGATGCTGCTAATTATGTATCAGTGGTTCCCCTCTCCTCTTGAGGAACCCTTCTGGGTTATGGCTAGTCTTCAGAGCCTCCACCCATGGAGAAAGCAAAAGCCAGAGGAATTCTGGCTTTTGGCCACTGTCCCAGAAGGCTGCGGCATACAGGCCTCTGTATAGCTCAGCTTGAAGTTGAAGGCCTTTTGCTAGTTGGTGCAATGACTCAAGTTTGACCCTCCCAGTGCTGCATACTATTTTGAGAGTGAGCAGTTACACAGTGCTTGGGTTTATGGCTCACCAGATGAACCTGGAATGGTTCATTTGCTTTCCCTAAATAACAACCTGCCCCAAAGAATAGGAACTGATTTTCTTTTTCCTATAGGTGATTTTCAGGGTAAGTTTGTGCTGAGGTCCCAGGAAGCAGCTGTGTTGGGTGAGATTAAAATACTTCTCAGAAATAAAGTTTTGCTTGGTACTTTGGACTCCTCATCTGGATAGTAGAAATCTATCACAACCTTTAGAAGACTCCAATCAGTGACTCCTGGGGTAGTCACGGACAAAGATTCATCAGCTGTCCAGCCACTTACTATGTTTCCGTTATCTGTATACCCACCTCTCATATTTCCAGAAAGCTTATTCCCAGGAGAGGCTGTGGCTCCTAAGTAGATGAGCAGAGAATATTTACTTTGGGGGTCCTCAGTTTCCACTGACTACAGCACCTCAACAGGCTGGGCTCTGGCTTCTAAGATAGGCACTCCTAGGACTTAAGGAAGAAAGAAGGTGCTCTGTCACTTTCATAGGATTCTTGAGGTTATTTTTTCTTGACCCTAAAGAATCAAAGATGGAACTTTCTTGTTAACTAGCAGGGCTAAGCCAACTTGCTGCAGGAGAAAAGGAAGGACGAGTTTCTGGCTCAAGTACAATGTCTGCCAGCTTCTCCCTGCCCCTCCTAGAATATGGGGCTGAGCTCCAGAGCTGGGTCTTGATTTCCCAGGGGTTCTCCTGCTTTTGCCTCATTAACACTGAAGGACTTACTCAAAGACAAGAGATGCCACAAAGTTTTGCCCTCATGTTTTGTCTTCAAAATAATTAAAGATAATTTCTCTTGGCCCCCTTCATGTCTTCCTTCATTAGTTAATACTCCCAGTTGCCTCTTCTATTAAGTATATACTAAGTTTCTTCTTAGAAAATATTGTTCTTCTAACTTTTGGTTATCTAACTCATGACATTAAAATTGCATCATGGAATGACTTCAAAGAAGCTGTAGTATTTCCAGCTTTCCACAATGGGCCACAACTGGGCATTCTAGTCAGGGGTCACACAGAACTTCCTGGAGGCTCATGAGGCAGGTCTGCTTTTCCCAGAGGGACAGGCTTACTCCCCAAGGCAGGACAGTTCACCATTTTAGAGGCTTAATCCAGATGCTTTAGGAGGGTCTGAAAAATCAAACTTCCCATATCTTTACCCTGTATGATCAGGAGTATCCAAGACTTGGACATTTTTAAATTTTCTTTTCAAGTTGATGTGTTGGTGTCTCCAAAGTCTACTCATTTATAAGTAGCATCACAATGCAATTCTCCACCTGTACATTCCCCAACCCCATTAAGGAATGCTACACTGTCACAAGTGGAAACAAGCAATCCTGTGAATGCCCTAAAGTCAGAAGAACTAGGAAGAATCAACCAATGAGTCCTCTCATCCCCAGTGCCTGACTGCTGCCATTTCCTACCCCAAACTGGAACAGATAATAGTCCCATGTCCTGTTGAATTGTTTTTACAGTATGTACTGCACTATTGCTTGAGTTTTTAAAGGTCATGGCTGGTATCTGAATACTCCTGAATCCATGGGTATGTCCAGTAGGATATGAGTGTGGATTTGTCCCACTACTCTCTAGCATCCTTGAGCAAATCACTTAAACTCTCCGAGCCTATTCTCTTCCTCTGACATGATATCTCCCATTGTGGTGGTTGTGAAGATTACTCTGAATATTTCTAAAAAGCTCAACAGGACCCTGGCCCACGGTGATGATGATGATAATTAAACTGAAGAGCCTCCACACGGTTCAGCTAGTAGAAGAGGACCACAGTTGCCTCCCCAGGAAAGTGCTGGTGATGGGAATGTTCCAAGGCTTCAGAGTAGAGAGGGGAAAGAGAGGTGTTTCCAGACCTTAAGCAGATAGCTCTATTTTTTTTTTCCTCTTAGCCTTAAGATACACCCATAATGAAAAGGCCAAAATGCAAATCCCATTATCAAAAGGCCTCCTCAAAGTAGTGGACTCATGTGAAAAGCTTTTTTGAAGTTGCTAGAGGGTAAAATAAAGGCTCCTTATTTAAAAAAAAAATTCTTATGCAACTAAACAATGACCTAATTATCTTATAAATTCCCTAGACCTTGTTCAAGATGGTCAGACGCCAGCCAGAGAAACCAGGCTGTCAGGAGGCCCTGTGACTGTGTTCCTCAGTGCTCAGGAGGACTTCTGGGCACCTGGGACCTGAGTTCCTGGGCCTCTCCAGGAGCTGTTGTCATGAGGGGCCACTAAGGTGCTTCTGTGCTCATGGCTGCAGCTGTCTCCACATACGCCCATGCTCTGGGGCTTGGAGAATGAAAAGTCCCAAAGATGCCTCTTTTTTTTTTTTTTTGCAAACAGAGCAGAGTATAGTGTAGACAGCCTCTGGCTTATTCAGACATAGCCTGCCCTGGTGGTAACTCAGAGCTTGGAAACAAGAAGTGTTCCCCTAACTTACCTTAGAACAAATCCCTGGTTCTCCACCAGACTGCTCAATCCTGCCATGCTGGAAGACATACAGAAGCCCAGGACCTGGCAGAGCCTGCTCAATCCAGCTCTCAGGTTGGGTCCTTAAGGGATTCAGTAAGCAGCCCAGGCTGGGAACCAGAGGAATCAGCTCTAAGCCTAGTAGTAATGATACCCCATTTTCAGCATGATAATGGGCCATCTCTAACCCAAGCAAGTAGAGGACTGCTCCATTTCTTTGCCTTGCCCTCTTACAAAGAACAAGTCCAAGGACCATTGCAATGTCTCAGAACCTTGGCATCATTGGGTGAGGAGGCTTTGCTCTATGACAGCCAGGTTGGCAGAGAGTGAGTTCCTGGCTCTTTCACTTGGTGAAATACTACAATGAGCACATTCCTAATGAAAGAGGGGTCCTAACCTGGGCCACTCCCAGTGTTAACACCCTGAAATACCAGAGAATGTGGCAGAGTTCAATTGCATTTAGTGGACCTTCATGAGTCTTGAGTTCCCAAGGTCTCCTACATCAGTTCAAAGCCACCTGCCTGAATGAAAGTCTGCAGAGCCAGACCTGCCCATTGAGCTAAACCCACAACCTCATTCTTCTTAAAACCTTATGTGTCTCTCGTGTTGGCTTATACCATGCAACCTAACCATGGGAACCCCTTACGAACTCCCGTTTCTTTTTTTTTTTTTTTAAAGATTTTATTTATTTATTTGACAGAGAGAGATCACAAGCAGGCAGAGAGGCAGGCAGAGAGAGAGGAGGAAGCAGGCTCCCTGCTGAGCAGAGAGCCCAACACAGGCCTCAATCCCAGGACTCTGAGATCATGACCTGAACTGAAGGCAGAGACTTAGCCCTCTGAGCCACCCAGGCGCCCTCGAACTCCCGTTTCTGTAATGTCAATTTACCTAAGAGGTTGGGTATGCCCAACAAAATCTGTCTTTAATCACCAGATAATTCAGATAGGCAGATACCATTGTATAGAAACCATTTTCTTCTGGAAGTGGCTCAAAGAGGGAAGTGTTGTTGCTAAGGAGCG
Organism: Spilogale gracilis; assembly: GCA_004023965.1. Taxonomy (NCBI): domain Eukaryota; kingdom Metazoa; phylum Chordata; class Mammalia; order Carnivora; family Mephitidae; genus Spilogale; species Spilogale gracilis. The sequence goes on along the minus strand of PITA01001029.1, from coordinate 91,749 downwards.
ACACTTGGCTAAAGTATACAGAAGATTCTGTCCTGGAATTGTAGTGACCAATAACCTTTTCTAACCTTTAGTCCATATAGTAGTAAGCTCTTAAATTTAAGCATTTGGCCCAGAAGAGCCATGTGGTCAGCAGAAAGGGAAAGAGTACCAACTTGGATCTTCAAATGTATGGATCATACATATGGGCCTTAACATCACTCTGGGTCCCCATAATTTCCCCCCTGAGGCAGTAAACTCCAAGAGTTTGTCAGTGACTGAAATGCAAGCTCACATGCATCCATGCACACATCTTGTTTTCTGACCCTGAGAATAGAGTGTTTTTCCTGGGACACTATGGGGCTTCCAATCTGATGTCTGAATCTAAGGAAGTGAAAATATTTTCATCTATTGTGTGTGAGTCAGGATAGGGTAGGCTAGTCTATTTGGTAGCAAACCCCTACAAATCTTTGTGGCTTCCACCCCAAAGGCATGCTTTTCAATCATCTCCTGAGTGAGCGGCAGGGAGCCCCCTCCTCATGGGTACAAGCACCAAGGCTGTTGGATGTGCCACCATCTTAACGTGGAGCATTTGCCACGGCACTGGGATCTCACACCTCTTCAGTGTCAACTTAGAAGCAACACTCAAATTTTCTGTTCTCATCCCACTAAAAAGAGCTGCATGTGGGTCCTGAGTGCAAGTAGTCTAGGGATCCCGGTCCTCTGGCACTGAGGAGGAGAGGAGAGCCTGATGTGGATGCATGCTAATAAGGTTGGACTCCTTAACTAATTTTGGGGGCACCAGGGTCATGCTACATCCTGGACTGGCTGCTGAGACCATTAACAGGAGTTCTATGCTGGAGGGTGCAGAAACCGGGGGAATAAGAGAGCATGCAAGGACAAAAAGGGTGAGATGTATAGGCAGATCAATTACAACATGACAAGTGCCCAAAGGAAAGCATTACTTGAGTACCATCAACTTCAGATACGGGAACATGATTGGGGGAATTGAGAAAGGTTAACAAAGTAGGAGATATTCAAGATGTGTCTTTTTTTTTCTTTTTCAAAGGTTTTATTTATTTGACAGAGAGAAACACAGCCAGAGAGGGAACACAAGCAGGGGGAGTGAGAGAGGGAGAAGCAGGCTTCCCGCCTAGCAGGGAGCCCGATGTGGGACTCGATCCCAAGCCTCCAGAATCATGACCTGAGCCAAAGGCAGTCGCTTAACCAACTGAGCGACCCAGGTGCCCCTCAAGCTGTGTCTTGAGTAAAGAATGTATACCCTCCTCATGGACATATTACAATGTGTCCTTTGACATAACTCTTTTGCCTTTGTGAATGTTTTACTGAGCTTACTTTCAGTTCTATAAGCCACTTGACAAAGGTCCAGCATTTTTTGCCTTTTCAGTGCAAGAAATAGACTTCAACTTCCAAAGAATCAAGTAAGTAATACACAAGTACAGTTATCTCATTAGCATGAGCTGGAGCTGTTCAACCCAGAAGGAGCTTGGCAGAGACCAGGCAGGTGCAAATGGAAAATGCACTAAGGTAACCATATTTTTTTTTATAAGGTTTTTTTTGTTTTGTTTTGTTTTTTTGTTTTGTTTTGTTTTGTTTTTTAAATTTTATTTATTTGACAGAGAGAAACACAGCCAGAGAGGGAACACAAGCAGGGAGAGTGAGAGAGGGAGAAGCAGGCTTCCCGCCGGGCAGGGAGCCCGATGTGGGACTCGATCCCGGATCTCCGGGATCATGACCTGAGCCGAAGGCAGTCGCCCAACCAACTGAGCCACTCAGGCGCCCCTAAGGTAACCATATTTTTAACATAAATCAGAACGGAAGGGCTTATAAGAATTTCTGTATCCTTTGCATTACAAGGCCATCTGAGACATATTGTTTCGATGTCCATAGTTTTGAATTTCTGAGATATTCCAGAAGTGTGTAACAATATAGGAAAACACTGTTACCTAGAATGAGCCCAGAAAAATCTAGTATTTGTTGCTGAAGCAAAAAACACAGCCAGTGACTTGCACCAGAGCCATTACTGAAAACTGTTTCCTACCAGGGACCGATAACACATTTAACAATGAAGCTTCATTTTTCTCCTTCCTGCAAGAAGAAAGAATATTCCTTTCTCCTGTTGTCTCCACCCAAATTCAGAATACGTGATGATTTCTATGATGACAATTAAAACCAACAAACAGAAGCTGCTATGTGCCAGGGGTTAATTCTAGGTGTGTATTGACTCATACTCGAACCACTTAAGTCGAAGGAATCACCAGTATCTTCAACTTAAAAGCTAAATGATAAACAACTGTGAGTTACACACTCTGCCAAGTGGTAAAACTCAGATATGAACCTTGATTGTCTGGCTTCAAAGACGAAATTCTTAATCATTCCACCACAGCACTTTTATAGAATTATTTTACCTCTAGAAAAGGTAGATAGCAATGCCTCCTGTCTTATTAAAAAAATAATGACAGGCAGGTAAAGTTGGTTTGAAAATTACTAGGCTGCAAATATTTTCTTTGCCGGTTGCTAAATCCATGTAAGTCCTCTATTCATTTAAAATGATTTGTTGTAATATTTTGCCTTTTCAAACACTTCTCTTGCTCTTCAGAGGCTAACACTCAGATAGATTGGGATGTGTGATGGGGCAGTTTGGTGGAGGGTCCTAGGGCACCGCGGCCAGGAAGCACGCATCATATGCAGGCCCTTCCACCTCGTATAGGGAAGGCAGGCAAAAGAAGGGATGCTAATGGCCTCTGATACGACTGTCAGTTAGGGGGCGCCTCGGTGGCTCAGTTGGTTAAGCGACTGCCTTTGGTTCAGGTCATGATCCCAGAGACCGGGGATGGAGCCCCACATCGGGCTCCCTGCTAGGTGGGAGGCCTGCTTCTCCCTCTCTCACTCCCCCTGCTTGTCTTCCCTCTCTGGCTGTGTTTCTCTCTGTCAAATAAATAAAATATTTAAAAAAAAAAGACTGCCAGTTAGATTACCCACATCTTTGTCCCCAATCTTCTGGAAGTCAGCTCCCTGAGCTATTTTAAAATACCTTCTCATCTGAACCTGAAGTCGAAATTTAGCCATCTGTTCTACCTTTCTCTTGAACTCTGGAATAACTACCTGTAGTAAGTTGCTACTCATCACCTTTCCAAGATAACTTGTTTTCTTAACTTAGGTAAGCATTTTTAAGAAGCCATTGACGTGCTGCCCATAGAAACTTCCTAGTGGTTGGGAGGGAGGCATTTTTCATAAGAACAATGTTTTTTGGACGTTGTCCTGTCTGCTTTTTAGCAATGCTGGCCTCCTGGGTAGAGCTGCTGTCTTTGAACCTAAAGGCTTTCTGCGGCCTCCATCACAGTATTCATTTACCGCAGAATCTATTTCTGGGTCCGCGCCCCGGCTGCCACCCCAGACCATCCGCTGCCTCCCTTGGCAGGGGCCCCTGCACCCAACAGTGTGGCCCGCCTTCCACCCAAGTCCAGGCTCCCGAGGAAACCACGGAGACGCTCCAAGCTGCCCACCGAAGAAGAAGCCGCTGGGAAGCAGGAGACTCCGGTGGGCAGTAGAACCAGCAATGGTGGACGAGAGTTGAGGGGGTATAAGGCAGGAATGCAGATGTGGGATCCCCAGCTTGGGCCTCCGGCTGTGGAGGAAACCGCTGCCTTGCCCACGTGGTGCACATTTTATGCAGTTGTGAATTTCCAAGGAAAAATCACCGAGGGGCCTTTTAATCCCTCTGGCTATTCTAGTACTCAATCATGTTGCCACCGCCTGGATGCTTGCAATAAAGGTGATGATCCAGCCCCACAACCCATTTCGGGAACTGTAAATCATTTGTTTACCAGAAGTCCTCCAGAAAGCTTTTCGTAAAATGAGCGGAGGCATCAGAGGCCACAAAGCCTTCAAGTCCCACCTGACGGTCCTCCCGCTACCCAGAACAGCTTCATGGAGAAGAGTGACAATTAGGCTGATTGAATCCTTATGCCTGAGCTCCTTTTCGGCTGCTTTGATTTATTCTTCTGAGTATAAATGAGTTTTCGATGAGAATTACAGCATGGGTAATAGGAGCAAAATGGGCCAGGAGGGGCCATGATCTGAGATGCCGCTCCAAACTGCTATGGTGTTCCCTAAATTACTATCTGAAAGCCCTGCACCGCTCTCCCTAAACCTGTGAGCCTGGATGGTTGAGATTAAGGAAGAAAACAGGATGGCTGGAAATCTCCCTGCTCTATGGCCAGGGAAACCCCAGGTCTCATCTCAGGCTCGAGTTTAAGTACCAGCCTCAGGCCATGTCTTGCTCGCGATGACTTTTTTTTTTTTAAGATTTTATTATTTACTTTGCAAAGACAGCAAGAGCAGGAACACAAGCAGGAGGAGTGGGAGGGGGAAATGCAGGCACCCTGCTGAGCATGGAGCCGGATGTGGGGCTCGACCCCAGGACCCTGGGATTATAACCTGAGCCAAAGGCAGATGCTTAGTGACTGAGCCACCCAGGCACCTGCCCACGATGACTTCTTATGTGACTGAGGGTGCGATTCATATTTTTGAATGAAGGCTTCATATCTTTAAGCCACACCCTCTGAAAAATGGGATCACCAACTTGTCTAGGTCTGGAAGTTTAACATCCGGGAAACCCCTCCACCTGGGGCAAATTGGAAATGGTTAACCCCCTTACTTAAGAGGCACTTAAAATATACTTCCCTAGGACCCAGTATGATTCTATATTTGTTTTATGGTCCAGATTTCTTGTTACATTACTATTCCCCAGTTAGTCATCTCCATTATCAGAATGGCGCCAGAGAGCACATTTCCCTGAGGGGAGGGGAAGGTGCGTGGTGAAGGTGGGGGAGGGACAGCACAGGAAGATTAATGTCATATTGGAGTCAGACTGCAAGGCTTCGTTCACACTATAAATATTGTATGAAGTGCTGATGTAACCTTTACTGCAGCATGACATGGGATTTGACTGTTTTTATGGCTTGTGATTAAAGTAGGAAACAAGTCTCTGATTAGATTATTCTTTCCCCCCTGCAGACCTCTGTCCTTCACTTTTCCAAGAACGCTATTTTATTTATGAAATCAATCCAGCTCCCACACCAAAACATGTGGATCGCCACTTAGAACATGTAGAGTAAGACACATCCTGTTTCTTCCATTTCCCATATCACTCACAGTCTAAGATACCAGCATTGGTAAACACTGCAGGGGAAAAAGGAAGAGTTGAAACTTGCAGATTCTACCTCCTTTTTTTTTTCTTTTATTGTTACTTAATTTTTTTTCCCAGTGTTCCAAGATTCATTCCCATTCCCCACATCCAGTGCTCCACCTCCTTTTACAAAGCACTATCTATGATAAAATTCACTGAAGTTCCCTCGAGTTGCGTAAGACAATGGATGGGTTTTTAATGACTTCAGTTTGTTGCAAGTGCAGAGAGCTAAATGCAGTCAGCTAAAAAGCAAATTGAGCTCTAAGGAACAGAATTCAATCTATTGGTTTTTTTCCTTCTGATCTATCCTAGTCAGTAATTTAATTATTTGTGAGACTTTTAAACTCGACTCTCATGGAATTTATCCAAGTTGGAGGATGTTTGGTGGTACATCTTTTGGTCCTGGTCCAGCAATCAGCAAGTCGGCTTTATTCAATCATAAAGAACTAACTGTATTTCAAATGCCTATGTTTAGTGTCTAATGTCTTTAAATTATATCCATTTAAAAAATTCAGAACATTTAGTCTGCAGGTTCAAATTGAGGGAATTTTTTGGGTCTCTTTTCGTCCTTCATATTAATTTATTGGATGGGAATTTTTAAAATTCAATTATGATGAGTAGGGCTCAAAATTAAAAGGATCTATTATAAATAACGTCAGAGGGTGAGCCCTCATAAATCAGTAAGTCTGATGTTAAAAATGGGTCTAAAATATTGCGCTAGCTGACAGATGTCATGTACTAGTTGTAACGACAGTTTCATACAACTGGCCATCCTCTCGATGCAGAGGGAAAATCATCAAGACACGTCTCATTAAAACTCAAACACTGGGATATGGCATTCATAGAGTTATTTTGTGCAAATCAATCACTGAATAAGCGTAGCTACATTTTGAAATTCAGATTGCATTTAGTAAAAAGCTACTCTGAACCTAAAGCCTTATGTAGATTTTCCTTGTATTTGGGAATCAGGGTCTCCCAGGAGTATCTGTGTGGTGGGCCCCTCTGAGTGCTATTGATTCTACAGCCTTGCCCCTTTGCCGATGTGTTATCATGTCCAGGCATCGGGATATAGTTCTTTTGTCATTGTACCTCAAAACATTTCTCAAAAGCAGTCAAATCCCAGCTGTTCTCCAGGCAGAATATGGCAGTGTGCCAACCAAAATGGCTCATGGGCTACTGATTAACTCACACAGGCTCTATCTGCATTTCTGTATTTAAGAATGATTAGTACTGGGATTTGTCATAAACAAAGTTAAATATATAAGCCAATCTCATGCATGTCACATTAGGAAATTCTGGCATTTGAGTAAGGAAACTCTGCTCGGGCTATAGGTAGGAAAAGTAAGTTACATTATGAATAAAGGGGTTAATGTTTCCCGGGTACCTTTTAGGGAAAAACACATATAGCAAATTCTGCTGATGTTCTAGAACAGGTGTTGATAAGGTGCAGCCTGCAAAGCAGACCCAGTCTGCCCCCTGTTTTTGTAAATAAAATTTTATTGGAACACGGCCATGTCCTTTTTACTCATGGTCTGGGGCTCCTTGCACACAGCAAGGCAGAGTGAAGTCACTGAAATAGACACCATATGACCTGAAAAGCCCAAAATATTTATTATCAGGACATTTATTAAAAAATTGACCAAAAAATTAAAAAATTAAAAAAGTTGTTGATCTCTATCCAGAAACTTATTCTTTATTTCATTAAGGGTATCTTCTATTTAAGATTTTCAATCAGTGTCTTTGCTTCAATTGCCATAAACTTTGCAATATCCTCGTCTTGCCCCGTGGGAAGACTCCACCAATGGAGGGAGACAAGAGCCACTCCTCCTCGACCTTTGCACAGGCAGTCTCCCTGCTGGATCAGCCTGGCTGGCCTGCTTTGGGCTCCCCCTCAAAGACCACGGGTGTCCTCTAGGGCTCAGTGCAAGGGTGGGGGTTGTTTCCGGACAGAGTATAGGGAACTTCTCTGTCACCTTTTGGTTTCCAGTTGCTGAAATATACATAGGGGTGTCAGTCATAAAATTGAACTTAATATTTATTGAACTAGAACTGCCTGAGAGGCTCCGGAGCCATGTTTTATCACAGGTTGGTGAGTCACCAGCAACTCTGAGTTGTGCATGGTAACCACTTATAACAGAACTTCACCTGATCCAGGGAGCCTGGGTGGCTCAATTGGTTAAGCATCCTCCTTAGGCTCAGGTCATGATCCCAGGGGCCTGGGGTCCAGCGATGCACTGGGCTCTCAGCTCAGCAGGGAGTCTGCTCCTCCCTCTCCCTCTGCTCTTCCCCCTGTTCCCCGCGGATGCACACTCTCTCATATAAATAAATAAAATCTTAAAAAAAAAATTCACATGGTCCAAGGAGGAGACAAAAAGGGAAGAAGTCAGAAATATCAGAAAAGCAAAAGCCTACTTCCTTTAACACACACACACACACACACACACACACACACACACACACACACACACCAGAAAGGCCAATTGGCAATAATTTGGGAAAGTGATGTTTTCACATTTTACCGTACTGTAGAAAAGAGATCCGGAGAACCCCTGAAGGGGACTTCTCAAATGCTACATTTATTGAATCTACTTGAGACTCCCATTTTTGTTAAAACTACCTACATTGGTAATAACAATGGAAAAAATAGAATTTGTATTATTTCTTTCTATGTACTTTTGGAGGCCTCATCATTTACCCACAAATATGCTCTATGGTAAAGAAAGAGAGAGCTATTATTTATCTCCAATTTCAAGAGGGAAGAAGATTCAAAACGGGTTGTGTCAGAACTGCAGTTGTGTATTGTTGGGGTAAATGATCTCTTGGGTTAAAGATCTCCGCCCCTCAAATTATCTCAACTGTAATTGCAATATGAATGGAATACAAATGAATGCAATACACCCTGCTCGTGGAGTTGTCATAAGGACTCTATGAGATAACATATGTAAAACAACACGGCAATTGTCCTCTCACTTGTGCTCAGGAAAATGTGAACCATGCTGTGAGTTACGGCACATGCAGAAGAGTTACCACGGCAGGTTTGAGACTGCTGTCTGCAGCCAAACCTCCTGGTAAGGTCGGCCATGGCCGGCATCTGGGATCTGGATTGGTAAACAGATCCTACAGTGATATAAAACTTTTCTTAACTAATAAAGGGGCTCGCTGGGCCTCAGCTATTGGTACAATGTAGTTTCTGCAGTTAAGCGTCTTTCTTTGGCTCAGGTCATGATCTCAGGGGCCTGGGATCCAGAAGTTCCCTTCCTTCTGGGAGTCTGGAATTTTGGAGCATATTAAGCAGAGGGTACCCGGGTGGCAAGCTCCCACTAAATAACCTTGCACTTTCCAAATGAGAACCATGCATTCTCCGATTTGCCTGGGCAACACCACACACTTGTTCCTGGAGAAAGAAGCAAGCTCAAGCGTCCGCCTCGTGGGAGAGAGAAAAACCCATGGAAATCTGCATGAGGATTTCACCTGACCTCTCTCTCTTCTCTCACCACTGGCTGTAAGTCATCTTGGCCATGGGAAATCTTTACACAGATTCTCTTAAGCCCTTCTAGTAAGGTCTTCGATGCCCCCGATACATAATACAGACAGTCCCTGACTTACAGTGGTTCCACTTACAATTTTTGGCTCTATGATAGTGTGAAATTGGTGCACATTCAGTAGAAACTGTACATTGAATTTAAACTTTTGATCTTTTCCCAGAGCAGTGGTGTACAGTAAGATCCTCCTTCCTGAAGCTGGGCAGTTGGAGTGACCCACAGTCCCCGGTCAGCCACGCCATCACGAGGGTGAACCAGCCATACACGGATGACCATTCTGTACCCTTACAAGCCATTCTGGTTTTTACTTCCAGTGCAGTATTCCATCAATTACATGAGACACCCAGCACTCCGTTATAAAACAGGCTTTACATTAGATGATTTTGCTGAGCTGTAGGTTAATGTAAGTATTTTGAACATATTTAAGGTAAGCCATGCTAAGCTATGATATTCTATAGGTTAGATATATTAAATGCATTTTCTACTTACGGTATTAGGATATAAGTGAGTAAAGCAAAACCTGTATATAGCTTTTTTATATTTTAATGTTAATTCAATTAGGCTAGCCCAGTAGTTCCCAACTTTGGCTGCAATTAGAATTGCCTGGAAAATTACACATATACCTCCAACTGCCCACTCCCTGCCATAAAATAATTCCATCAGGATTTCTGTTGTATAGACACAGGTGTCATCAGTATCTTTAGTTCTGACATTTCCATTTGTTGTTGTTTTTTAATAGTTTCTGCATCTTTTTGGAAATTCTCCTTCTCTCTAAGTAGGTTGTTAATCTTTTCCACTAGATCCTTTGGCACATTTTTTTTTCCTTACTTTGAATTCATTTTAGATTTACAGAGAGGGCAAAGGATCGGTACAGAGAGAACCTGCATATTCTCCCCTTCGCTTTCCTGGATGCTCACAGCTTCTATAACCATCAATAACTACAAAAACGAAAACATTAACATTGGCATATTTCTGTTACCTAAACTACAGGCTTTGTTTAGATATCACCAGATTTTTCCAGGAATGTTGTTTTTCCAGGATCCCACCTTGTATTTACTTGTCATGTTGCCTTAGACTTCTCCATCTGTGACAATTACTATTTTCTTTATCTTTCATGATTTTGGCACATTGAAAGAATACTGGTTTTTGTAGATTGTCCCTCAGTTTGGGTTAGTCAGATATTCCCCACGATTAGATTGAGGTTATTTTTTAACAGACACTATAGAAGTGAGGTTCCTTCTTCAGTATATTAATGGGGGTACATAACATATGTTTTATATGACTGGTGATGTTAACCTTGATCATTTTGTAAAGGTGGTATCTTCTGGATTTCTCCATGGGGAAATCATTCTTTTTCTCTTTGTAGTGAGTAAATTTCCTGGGGAGAACATTTAGACTGTATAAATATCCCCATTTTCCTCAAAGTTGTGTCCACTAATTTTAGCAACAATTGGTGGATCTTGCCGGCACCACTTCTAACTGTGGTGTTCCAAGGATAGTTTCCTATTTCTTTGACTTCTTTTACATTTATTAATTCAAATTCTATAGGAAAAAGTTGTCTCTTCTCCCCCACTCATTCCTTCAATTCTTTATCATCTCAGTATGGACTTATGCATATTTATTTTATTCTGTGGATGATGATCTAATACTATCATTATTTCACTGCTCCAGTTGTCCCAGCTTTGGCCTTCAGGAGCTTTGTCATATTGGTGCGTATTCCTTTTGATATATTCTACCTTCTTCTGAGTACTTCTTTCCATAAGATGCTCCATTGTGTTCTTGCATTTTCCCCACCCCACCCTGATGCCTTTCATTGGAGAATGGAATTTAAAAAAACCAAGATCTGGGTTCTGAGTGTGCTCATTGCTACCATGATGCCATTGCTTCTAGTCGCTGTCAGTGGAGAGAGCTTGAAAATGTGGTACAGGAACTATGCGTGCATACACGCCTTTCTCTATTAAGTTCCATAACTACCAAATGCACATTCAAACTCTTTCTCTCCCTTCTCTCTCTCTCTCTCTCTCTCTCTCTCTCTCTCTCTCTCTCTCTCTCACACACACACACACACACACACACACACACACACAACATCTCCAGTTTCAGTCCAGTACTCAAGGGTTTATTCTCACCTCCCTCCTTGCCTAACTTGGAACTTTTTTCTCTGACAATGAGAAACCTTATTATCTAGAAAGTATTTTCTTATGTTCAGCCCTAGGATGCATATGAAGTAGTTGCAGAATCACTAACCCTGTGAGAAACACATTTACTAAATGGAGTTCAGTGTTTGTGTGTAGTTCTTTGTGTCTTTATCCTTTGGCATCTCCATCGGATTTATTTTTAAGGCCCCATTTTCTTATGCCACTGTGTGGACCATCTGGGGCTGTTTCTATTGTCTCTTGGTGATTTTTGACCCTAGGTCACATTTTCTTTTCCCTCTGTGCATCTGATAATGTTGGCTTTTACTTAAACACTTTTTAATAAAGAATGATAGAAAATAAAATAAATTTAAAGTAAAAAAAAAAAAGAATGATAGAGATGGAAGTAATAACATTTACTCCATAAAAAGGAATGTTCCTACTTGGGTCAGGCTGCTAGCGTAGGGCAGGGGAGGGAGGGGCTGATTCGATCTGATCTGTCCCCTGGGCCTGGGTCTCAGATTTGTACCAGCTTTACTTGGACTCAGTTTAACACCAATTTGAAATGCTTTGGAGGAGGCTCAAGACTTGTTTCTTTGAAGGACCTGGGATATAAGCTCTGGTGAGATCCTGGATGGATCTTTTGCTTGAGTGCTGAGCCACCAGGTTTTTAGACTGTGGGGAACTTCTCTGTTTTCCATCCCAGCTGCTAGCTGCTCTGGATCTGTGGGGAGTTCTGTTCCCCAGCCCTGTCCCCTCACTTTCGTCGCAGTTGGAGAGTACTCCTGTCCTGCTGACCAGCATGCATTACAGTCTGTGGGGGCCTCAAATGCCTTGGAGGAGTTTCTCTGTGCATCACTGTCCTCCCATCTCCTTTGCTGGGCAGCTTTCACTTGCATTCAGGAGAAGCACTTCATGCCTTCAGGGAGATAGCTCTCAGATCTCTCCAGCTGTCCCATCCTTTGACATATTACCCACAGTGGCAGGCAGAGTAATGGCGCCTCAAGGTGTCCACATCCCGATTCCCCTGAAGCTACACCTATGTTAGATTTCATGGAAAGGGGGACTGAAAGTGGAAGATGGAATTAAAGTTGCCAGTCTGATGACCTTAAGAAAGCAAGATTATTCTGAATTACCTGGGTAAATACCATATCATCACAAGAGTCGTTAAAAATGGAAGACAGAGGCACAAGAGCGGAGTGTGGGCAGATGTGATGAGGAAAGCAGGGTCAGAGAGATACAACGCTTCTGGATTTGAAGATGGAGGAAGGGGCCACCAGCCAAAGAATGCAGGCAGCCTCTCAAAGCTCAAAAAGGCAAGGAAATGGACCATACCCTAGAGCCTCTGAGGGAACACAGCCCTGCCAACACCTTGGTTTTAGCTCAGGGAGCTGTATCAGGCTTCTGGCCTATAAACTGTAAGATAATAAATTTGTATTGTTCTAAGCCAATAATTCTGTGGTAATGTGTTGCTGCTACAATAGGAAACTGACGTACTACCCCCCACATAGTCAGTGAAGGCTTGTGGGGAGGGTCCTGCTCCGTGGCCCCGCGCTGGATCATGTCAACTGGTCCACTTGTGGCCACTGTAAGTTCATTAAGAGTGGGGCTGCAGGGGACGTCTGGGTAGCTCAGTCGTTAAGCATCTGCCTTCAGCTCAGGTCATAACCCCAGTGTCCTGGGATTGAGCTCCACTACCTGATCAGTGGGTAGTCTGCTTCTCCCTCTCCTTCTGCTGCTCCCCCTACTTCTGTTCCCTCTCTTGCTGTGTCTCTCTCTGTCAGATAAGTAAAAATCTTAAAAAAACAAAGAAGAATCGGGCTGGTGTTTTGGGCTAAATTGTATCCTCACAAAATTCACATGCTGAAGTCTTAACTCTCAGTACCTCAAAAAGTTTGGAGACAAGGTCTTTAAAGAGGTAATTAAGATAAAATGAGTTCTTGAAGGTGGGCCCTAATCCAATGGCTGGTGTCCTAACAATGGGACAGCGTGTGGACATGTATCTGTGCACAGGGGGAAGACCATGGGAAGACAAAGGGAGTAGGTGGCCATCTACCAGCCAAGGACAGAAGCCTCAGGAAAAAATTCAGCCCTGATGACACTGGATCGTAGATGTCTTGCCTCCAGACCTGAGGAAATGTCTGTCATTCAAGCTACCCCCGGGGCTAGGGAGCCTTGTTACGCCAGGACCAGCCGATTTGATGTGGCTGCTCGGTCCCCATTCCTGCTCAGAGGGGGCATCTCCACAGGTAGAAGAAAACCCCCAACAAGGGCTCATTGCTTTTGAAAGTTAGTGTCAGGCCTTCAGCTCTCTGTTGGGTTTTTTTAAACACTGAACTTGAATTTTGTAATTTATCTAGCATCTTTTGGTTGTTAGAATGATCTTCTGCATTGGATGTTGCAGTCTACAAACATTGGTGGATTTTTTTCCCCCTAGATTTTATTTTATTTTTTTTTTGAGAGAGAGAGAGAGAGATCATAAGCCGTGGGGGGAAGGGTAGTGGGAGAAGCAGACTCCCCACTAAGCAAGGAGTCCGATGAGGAACTCAATCCCAAGACCTGGAGATCACGACCCAAGCTGAAGGTAGATGCTTAACTGACTGAGCCGCTCAAGCACCCACACAGGTGTTTTTGAAAAGGGCTAATGTGCAGCCAGGATGGAAATCCTCTTGGCTAGACCTTATTCTTCAGGCTCTGTACTTTTCCAAAAATGAAGGCACGAAGAAACCTCAGGAAAAACATCAGGTCACAGCCCAGAAAAGACTTTCACCTCAGCAGAAGTCAAGACAAATGCTCTTTGATCCACCGAGTAGGTAATTTTGGCTCCATTTTAGGCCACCAGTGAAAACACAAGTTTTGTTTTTGTTTCTTTTTCCAATTAAGACCCAACAGACTTTTACTAGAATGCCAGACTACACAATAAACCACAAGCTTATGGAAAGTAATTGCAGTTATCTGACAAGAAAGGATGCCAACCCAAATCTCAAACCTGTATGGAAATCTCTAATGACAATATATTCTGTTGGACTATTTGAATCTTCCTTCTGGATTAATAGGTAAGAGTTCATACATGTCTATTTTGTGTTACATTTTTAATTATCAAGATGTTAACAATATTTTTGATGGTCTCTGCTACATTTCTGTGGTAAGCTTTTCAAATTAATCAGAGTTTAACATTTGGATTTCATTACATTGGTGTCCCTCACAGTAAAATTCTGCTTTAGAGACATCTCTCAGATATCTTTTAGATACTTCTCTGACCTTTCACCCTCTGAAGATAAAAAAGTTTTCTCACAATTCTCCTGGAGTACATTGAATTTGTATATAGAGTTATAAATTTTTATTTTTTATCTTTTTTTAAAAAGATTTTATTTATATATTTGAGAGAGAGAAACACAGCTAGAGAGGGAACGCAAGCAGGGGGAGTGGGAGAGGGAGAAGTAGGTTTCCAGCCAAGCTGGGAGCCTGATTCCGGGCTCAGTCCCAGGACTCCAGGATCATGACCTGAGCTGAAGGCAGACACTTAACAACTAAGCCACCGAGGTGCCCTGAGTTATACATTTTTAATAATCAGTTACTGAGGGCCTCCTTGTTTAAGAGTTAGGGCCGGCCATGCTGAGAAGCCTAAAATCCTCCTGGGGTTAGTGAATGATTATAGTTAGCACTAAGTTAGACTAACACAGAAGTTTCCTAAACTGAGTGGCAAAGAGTTTTAAGCACTACAGATGGAGCAAGATCATCGACATGAGATTCTCTAAATTCAGTTGTTCCTTATAGGAAGCTGCTGTCCTCGGGGGCAGAACCAGGCTTCAGAGGCACATTCCCCAGGCTTGCATGCCCGGTGCTTCTCATTCATAAGGCATTTCCCAAACTGTCACATGCGCCCCCCCACCCTGGGAGCATATAAGGAGGCATTTTCAGGGACCACATCTATATCTCTTGTGCCGGGATGCACTCTCCCACTGGGAAGCTGGCACGGGAAGTCAGATTCTTCTCAGAAGGTAGTTTGGCAAAGCAGATGTCTGAGCAGCAGTGGATCTTCGCAGCTCCGTAATTGAGCTGTGACTGTCCTACGTGGCTGCTCCCAGCCTCCCAGCCAGAGGGATGTGAAATGGCCTGTCTGCCTGGTAAGGCACTTTGACCCCTGGTCACTGTTAAAAGGGAACTGAAATCCTTGTCACATAATATCCCTTTCCTTTTTTTTTTTTTTTTTTGGTATTATAAAATGACTTTGGATGTTCTGTTTGTCTTTGAAGCTAGGATATATTTTGATTTCTTTTCTTTTTTCTAATTATTCTTTTAATATTTATTTATTTATTTGAGAGAGAGAGAGTGAGTGGAAGCAGCGGGAAGGGCGGAGGGAAGGGAAAGAATCTCAAGCAGACTCCCCACTGAGCATAGAGCCCAAGACATGGGGCTCCGTCTCATGACCCTGAGACCACGACCTGAGCCAAAATCAAGAGCCGGACGTTTAACCGACTGAGACACCTAGGCATCCCTTTTGATTCCTTTTCTTTTAAGTAATATTCCTTTATAAAACAGCAGTGACTTTTATCCCAAATTGAGTTCCCTCATATTTTTACCAAGAATTTACAGTTTCTTGGGTAACTGCTAAGAAAACTAACTTGTTTTTTAAGGTATGGATTACCCTAGTTTACTTTTTAGAGAAACCCTATGAAAACATGTCGTATGGGAGAGGGTATCACTCTCACTTGGTCACCCCTGTAACAACAATGCAAATTATATAATTATATAGTAAAATACTGGCAGGTAAGAATTGGTGAGTTCTTTCTGTGTACCAGACCCAGAACCATGTTTCATACCTAGTATCTCATTTAACCCTCAAAAGAAACCTAGGAGGCAGAAAAACTATTATTATTTCCCGTTTTAGAGATGTAGTAACTGAGACTTAGCAAAGTCTTGTCATCTACCTTTTTAACTGCTCTAAGATATTTTCTTGACTCATTATCATGAGCATGAATGATTCCATTAGTCCAAAATTTAAGAGCCAGACATTATTTTAGGTGGTAGATATGATATTTATACAGTTGTATAAAATGTAATTCCTCTGTAACACGAGGGCTTGGGTTGGACTTACAACTTTGGTTTCAGAACTAATCATATGATGTTTAAATATTTTTTTGGTATGGATTTTCATATTACAGGGGCATGATTTAGCCTGTGGCATCTCCAACCTCATGAAGTAAGGAAACCTTGTTATAATAGAGTACCTCTGGGTATATCACATGCCCATTGGAAAAGCTTCCTTGGAACTAAAAAGGATTTACAACTTCTCTGCTTAATCTGAATGGGGCTAATGACTGTAACAGAACTATGGTGTGGTGTAGATCGATGGAGACTTTGAGCAAAGGGCCTTCTGCTCCCAGGAAATGTCTAACACTCAAGGATAGATAGCCCTTAATGAGGATATTTTCAGAAGGCCCAGAGCCAAGAACCATGACAACATAGCTCGTTGGAGACTCTTTTCCTCCTCTTACCACTCAGAATCTACCCATCAGACCAGTGGTTGTGAAAGCAATTAGTTAGCAGCCCTGATTTACACCAGGCTTCCACGAGTTCCTGGTTCCCTAGAAAATCAGAAATATGAGTTTGGCAACGTCTCTGTTCGAACATTTGACTAATGAGTCCTATATTCAGGTCTCAGATTTTTGCCGGGAAAATGTCTGGAGTCCATGATCATGAGCTCTCCATTTCTAGAAGAAATATTTTCATATTCCTCTCCAGTTTTAAGTTCTATGTTTCTGTGTCATGTTTGAATTCCTCTGACATTTCTCATATGTGAAATCATTTGCAAGCTAACTAAAACTGCTTCGACTTCTGGGCAGTGCCTCATATTTTAGTGTTTTTCTTCCATTAATATACATATGCAGAAGTGGGGAGGGGCTAGTTTTGCCTCTCCCCCCAAGGGATGTCTGGCCATCTCGGGAGGTTTTTGTCACAACAGAGGGGACAGGAGTACTACAGCACCACTGAGCAGAAGCCAGAGACATTCAACACCCCCAAACGCACAGGACTCTCCCCTCCCAAAAAGAAGTATTTGCTCTCAGATGTCAGTGATACCAAGAATGAGAAATGTTGGCAGAGGGAAAGCACTTCTAAAACCACTGGGTATTTAATGATGCCTAATTTTAATCTGTCTACAAAGAGATTTTCATCACGCTTTAATATTCTTATTAATTAAATGATGCTTGTCTACTTTCTAATTATATTAAGTAACTTTTCCTACGTTCCATGCTGGAGAAATATTTCAGATCTATAAAGAGACTTTAAAGACAGTCTCTTTGGGATAGAAATTTCTAGTAAGACTGGTCTGTGTTTCAGGCACAAGAGGGAGGAAACAGGAATCTGGATATGATCTCTGTGAATATTCCATCTATCAGGTTCCTGAAAGCATACAACTAAACCAGAAAGTACCAACAAAGACAGATTATTTGGGAGACACAGACGCCAAAGGGCCTCTTAGTCCGGCTGCAGAAGTCAGATGTCAAGGGGCTGTGCCGCTCTATTTTTTGTGTCGCCAAGGATGATGAAAAGCTAAATGAAAATATTGCCACAGTTGAGGTTGAAAAGAAGGCAATTCGTGAGTGAGATGTTAGTTTCAAATGAGATCTTTACTATTGATGGAGAGACTCTGCTCCAAGCCAAAACCCGAGCTTCTGCCAGTTCAACCAAATGCAACGAAGGAGGGAGATGAGGGATTAGAGAAAGCAAAGCTGACAGATGGCAATTTGCGAAGAGTTGAATCAACATAAATTATATCTCATCAGTGAGCGGAGGAAAGGGAGGATATGTTCCAATACTCAGCTAACCACTGAGAGCCTGAGCATGCCAAGGCACAGCAAGCAAACCACTGGGCATCTCTTGGAGCTGGATGCAAATACAAAGGTGGAGAAATGCCCTTTTGTCGGAAAGCCATCTGGATTACAAATCGTGGGTGGAAATCTATTTCATTATAATAAATGAAATTAATGAACATTTGGGATATTGGAAAGCATGAATCATAGACTATAGAAAACCAGAAGAATATTGCTGATAACTGGATCTCATTAATATAGATACAAGTTTCTATATAATCTATATAATCAGACTCGTGGAAGAAAGTTCTCTAGACTCACCCAGTTAAAAACACCTGTTTAACAGTGTTCGAAATAAGTGTGTTATTTTTTGAAGTTGAGAAAAGTTCACTTAAACTGCATATAAAATGTTCAACGAGAGGTGCCTGGGTGGCTCAGTTGGTTAAGCGACTGCCTTTGGCTCAGGGCATGATCCGGGAGACCTGGGATGGAGCCCCACATCCGGCTCCCTGCTTGGCGGGAAGCCTGCTTCTCCCTCCCTCACTCCCACTGCTTGTGTTCCCTCTCTGGCTGTGTTTCTCTCTGTCAAATAAATAAAATCTTAAAAAAAAAAAAAAAAGTTCAACGAATCAGTTTTTTACCCTGTAGCCTTGACATTTGCTCGTTAGAGCTTATGTAATTATGCCTTAATATTAACTTTCTGAAATTGCGTAACTATCAAGGGGAATAGAAAAGCCAATCTCTCAGCCTTAATATATTATAATATACCATATAAAATAATAAGACACACATAAATATACATATGAATGATTTAAGTCATGGTAATTGTAACTTTGGGGTAAGGTAGAAAAGCTCTACGAATTCAAATATGACATATCAAATATGTGTGAAAAAATATCTTCACAAAATTTTAAGTGAAGATATTTTTCATTACTTTAGCAATCTATTCTAAGTTTACTTTACTGTATTGAAACACAAACCAGAACCTGGTGAAAATATCTAGACCAGCAGATGGCACTAATGGGAAAATCAACAGCTTCTGAAAAATAGGAAATTTTTCAAAGGCTTAAAATTATAGATGGCAAAAATTCCAAAGTGAATGTAAAATAGGTTTTAAAAAATCTGTATTTCCATCATAAAGGTTAAAAAAAAGGCTTAGCTTTCAGAAAAAGCAATAGAAGCATTAGAACAGCTATGTTTTCTCTCATTTGGAATTATTACTGACTACTGTACAAATAGAGGTTGCAAATCTTGAGGACTGTTTCTAAGCCCCAAACATATTCTCTGACATTTCCATTAAAATAATTATTTAGAAATGCTATCATGACCATTGTTCAACTTGGAAACACAGCAGGTGGCTGACTGCTTCTGAGAGACCAACAGCATCATCAACAGGCTGCCTCTTCCAAGGAGCAGTCTGCGGTTCATGAAGATATGGGTTGCCCTCTGGCACACTTTCCCCACGTGAGGGTTTGCTATAAGACAAACACTTGTGGGGGCAGAAAAGAGTATTCAATATTTAATGAAGTCATCCTCCGCCTATGTCTCTTGGCAGATGTGTTCCACTTAGTAGAATGTCGGAGAGAAAATGTAGAGAGGCAAACACATTAAAAATTATCAGACATTCTCATAGCCTCTCCCTGTAGGTGTCTCTGAAGGATAATTACGTTGAGCTCAAGATGGAAATAAAATGGGGAAAAAAACCAACATTTTGGTACCAAAGCACAAGAAATGATTTTGCTGTTGGAAGAAATCACAAGCTCCAGATGCATCATTTTTTGCTACTTTGGGTTTTCGTTTTTCTTTTCTGCAAGATGAGTTCTACATTATATAGAAGACTTACACAGGAACAATAAGAGTCTTTAATAATTCATATCTAAGAGGAGTGAAAATAGGAGGGCACATCTTATTATGAGGACGTCAAATGGATTACTTATTCTAGTACCTTGAAAACACTACTCATTATCGTCATTCCCAGTAAAAAGGCACATTCTTTTCCGTCTCAGCAATTTCTGATATCGAAGAGTCTAAGATTCTTGGACAAGAGCCCCTTTGGAGTCTAAGCTTAAGATCAAGATGGCATTTTGTTAGCTAGCAAGAGGAGAAAAGGGAGTGGAGAAAAGAGGAAGGAAATAAATTTGGAGAACCACAAGGTCCTTTCCCCCCTGATGCTAAATGTGTGTTTTGATATGAACTGGCAGGAGACTATTGCCCCAGGAAGCAGTGGTATCAGCAGCATTAGAACACTGTTGAACAACTTCATGGTGTGGGCTGCTTCCTCTGTACCAGATTCTGTCATTTGAAGCTTCAAGGGCAGCTGTGTCAAAACACGTTTGCATTACACAGACCTAATTCCAGTTTTAAAAATGCTGATTCCAAAACCTATGTTACAGCGGCAATCAATTCTATTTGTCAGTTTCTTTGAATACCGTTTGTGAATTTCTCAACACGCCGGGACAGGATTCCACATTGTCCCGTGGTATGGAAGCTGCGTTTTCCAAATCAGTTTAGTGACTCCCATTTATTAGCCCTCCACCATTCAACAACACGGCGGACTAGATATTAGGAAGGGTCCGTGAGCTGAGGCTGCTCCAACTGGAATAGAGTGCAACCCGCACGCTTTTCCAAATACTGCCGGGCTCCTGAGCAAACAGTGGGAGTTTTCAACAGCCCAAACAAGCAAACGGAAACACATTCCCCAAACAAGAAAAACGTAACAGTGGCTGAAAACGGACTTGAGCATGGGAAAACCTGCTAAGCTGGGTTTTTCCTGGAAACAAACGCTCACACCAGCAGCAGATTTGGAATTTAAGCTTAGGACCCACAGTGGATGGGATGGATATGCTGCAGATGTTAAGAACTCCCCACGGAAACATCCTCTGTAGGGGAAAATGACTCAAGAACTCAGAACTCTTCTGGATTATGTGGTCAAAGATAATCAAATGAAATTTCAGTTAAATGTTAACCATCATAAGCCCAAGTAAACAATCACCACCAGTAAGTTAACAAAACAATCCCTCTAGACCACCTCCTCTACAAACACCTCAGATTATTGGAATGATCAGATTTGGACTTGGAAAGTATCATTATAATAAAACACAGAATTTTTTTTTTAAAAAAAGCCAGGAACAAAGGATTATCAAAAAAAGCATGTAGCTAAAATGAAAAGTGTAATTCTTGAAATAACCTAAACAGCATATTCTACACAAATAATTAGTATATTTGAATTTTTTTAAAAAAAAGGAAAATAATGAACATCAGGATATTGAAGTTACCCAGTGTCTAGCTATAAGAAAAGAATTTGGGGGAAAAAGATATTAATATATAGGGAAGACAGAATTAAAAGGCTTAAGGTAAACTTAGTGAGTGAGAAGAAAATGAATAGAGCAGAGGAGATAGAGGGGAAAACAATTTTCAGGAATTGTTTTTAAGACTTTATTTGTGAGAGAGAAAGAGTGTACAAACGGGGGAGAAGCACACACAGAGGGAAGCAGGCTCCCTGCTGAGCAAGGAGCCCGATGTGGGACTCTATCCCAGGACCCTGAGATCATATGGCCTGAGCCAAAGTCAGTTGCTTAAGTGACTAGCCCCCCAGGCATCCCAATTTGTAGGACCCTTAACAGAAATAACAGAGGCAAGAAGACCAGAGAATAATCAAAATGTGGGGAACAGATGACCGTCAGTGCAGCACTGGGTGCACTGCAAATTTTTCTTTTAAAAATTAAGGTGAAATGGGGAGCCTGGGTGGCTCGGTTGGTTAAGTGACTGCCTTCGGCTCAGGTCATGGTCCTGGAAACCCGGGATCGAGTCCCACATCGGGCTCCCTGCTCGGCGGGAAGCCTGCTTCTCCCTCTCTCACTCCTCCTGCTTGTGTTCCCCCTCTGGCTGTGTTTCTCTCTGTCAAATAAATAAAATCTTTAAAAAAAAAAAAAAGAAGACCCTCTTGCTCTGCAGGGGGAAGGTTAAGATGGTGGTACGGGGTCACATTTTGAGGGTAACCCTAAGAGAGTGGAAATCATGGATCCCAAATCAGGATAGAGAACAAAGGAAAAAGTAAAAACAAGACAATTAGAAATAAAAACAGGTGAAAAAAGAATAATAGAAGAAGCAGGACAAATAGAAGGCACACAAAACCTCGAAACTGGGGCAAGTGGAGGGTTTCTATTTCTGGCGTATGAAAGACTTGGCACCTGAGAGGCATGGCTGGTTAATATCTGATAAAATAGTTCAAGCCAGAAGTTATCACTGGTGGTAGAGGTTCATTTGAAATGACAAAAAGTGTGATTCAGCAGGAAGATAGGAAATTTTACAACCGTAAGAGTAGAGTTTCGTTTTTTTAAAAATAGAGCCTCAAGGAGAAAACACAACTGTAGGAGATCTTAACGCATCCCTCTCAGAAATTAATAGTTCAAGCAGACAAAACCGAGCAACAAAATAGAAGGTTTCAACAGAACAGTTAATAAGGCTCAATTCGTGCAGTACAGTCTACAACAATGAAAGAACGGACGTCCTTCCAAACACACAGGAATATTCTCAAAAACTGATTATCTTTGAGGGCAGAAAGGTAGTCTCAATTGAAACAGGAATGCTGTCACAGAAACCACATCCTGGGACCAAAGTGAAAATATGAATAAAAAGGAAACCAAAAGAATGCCGTAGGTTGGCAAGTCTTTCAAACTTCTAAATAACTCCTGGGTCAAAGGAGAAGCATAAATATTGTGTCAAAAATTGTGAAATGCTAGTGGTACTTACAGGGAAGCTGTGACCTTTAATGCTTCCATTTAAGAGAAAAAGGGTCAAAGTAAGGCATTAAGCATCCAACATAAGAAATAATGAATTAAGAAAAACAGCCAAGAAATAAATGCCAAAGAAAGTAGAATAAAGGAAGGTAATCATAGAGATAAAAGGCACTGCTAGTGAATTAGAAAGCATACATAAAAGAAAGAATTAATGTTATGAGTAGGTTCTTTGAAAGAGGTGAATTAAACAGACACACCTCTGAAAGCGTTGATCAAGGACAGAGAGCAAAGACAAGGAAGGGATAGTAGTAGGAAAGAACTCGACCGGAAGTGCTCTAGGATTTAACAGGTGAGAATGTACTATTTCCAGTAGGAAGCCCATTAATTTAAACATTTAGATACAACATTTTTTTATTTTTTTATTTTTAAGGTTTTATTTAAATTTAAGTCAGCTAACATATAGTGTGATATTAGTTTCAGGTGTACAATAAATACAGTGATTTAACACTTCCATATACCTGGGGCTCGTCACAAATGCCCTCCTCCATCCCCATTACCTATTTAACCCATTCCCCCACTCTCCTCCCCTGTGATAACCATTGGTTTGTTCTCTATAGGTAAGAATCTGTTTCTTGGTTTATCTCTCTCTCTCTCTCTCCTGTGATCATTTGTTTTGTTTCTTAAGTTCTACATATGAGAGAAATCATATGGTAATTATCTTTCTCTGGCTGACTTATTTCAAAGCATGATAGTTAGCATGATACTCTCTAGCTCCATCCATGTCATTGCAAATGGTTAAGATTTCATTCTTTTTAGCAGTTGAGTTATATTGCAATGGATTAATTTTTAAAATACAAATCTAACCACAATGACACCAGAAAAAAATAGGAAATCTGAATATTCTTGTAATCACTAACGAAATTGAATCAGTAGACAGAAATCTGACAAAGAAACCTTTGGGCCCATCTGACGGTACAGGTGAGTTCAAGGAACAATTCATTGCAAACTTACACAGACTTTTCCAGAAAACAAAGGCTAGTATAATCTCGATACCAAAACTAATGTTGAGAGAGGGGAAGAGAAAAAGATTTATAAATCCTAAACAAAAACTTAGCAAACTGAATCAAGTAGTGTCTAAAATAATAATAATAATGTCTCGTGCGTGCATGGGTTTATCTCAGGAATACAAGGATGTTTAACATTAGGAAAATGATTCATTGAAATCATGGTATTCACAGTTTAAAGGGAGAGAATCCTACCACCCACCTCAAAAGGTAGAGATAAAGCAGCCAATAAAATTTCCTTTCCACGAGGAAAAGTTCTGCAAATATTTCATCACCTGATAAAGGACATTTAAAAAACCCTATAGGAAGCATCATTCTTAATAATGATGTAATGAAAACATTCTCTTTATAGTATATAACAAACCCAAGATGCCTTCGATCATTTTTTACACTTCCTACAGGGCAGTCCAGTGAATATAATAAGACAAGTTACAAAAAAGTGTATATTTTAGGAAAGAAAAATACAAGCTTATTACTGACAGAGGATAGCATTGTCAAAGAAAATCCTTAAGAACCCACAGAAAGTGTTGAAATTAGTAAATTTGAAAAGGTTGCTGACTACAAAATCAATATTCCCATTAATCCCATTTCATATACAAGCAACAACTGAAATGAAATTTTCATTTAAGAAATGAGATTTTTAAATATGTGGTTTAGAAGACTAAAATGAAGCTATTTTGAATTCTATCGAATAAGATGTGTAAGCAGTGTGTGGGAAAAATTACAAAATCTTACTGAGAACTGTTAAAGCCCACATCGATAGAAAGCTTTCTCAGATGAGTGGAGAAAGGACGGGCTATTTGATAAGTGGTGTTAGGATACCAGTGATCCTCACTGACAAGAGGTGAACTGGGACCCCTGTTTTCCCAAAGACAGAATAATTTCCACATACCCATTAAAGGCTAAATGTACCAGTTAAAACTACAGACTGTTGAGAAGATGCTATGGGAAAACATATTTTTGTGGCTACGGGTAGGAAATGACTTCTTATACAAGATACACACTCTAAAGAAAAGATTGACAAATTTGACTACTAAAATTAGGAGCTTATGTTTATTATAAAAGGACACCAAAAAGGAGTGAAAATATTACACACTGTAAAAATAATTTTGCCACACACATATTAGACAAAGAAATGATTATCCAGAATGCTTAACTCCTGCCTAAAAAGATGGGCTACAGGGCACCTGGGTGGCTCAGAGAAAAGAAAACACAAAAGATCATCAACAAATGACAAGATATTCAACCTTACTATTAATCAGGCAAATTGGAATTAATAGCTCAATATTTTATCTCTCATCCTTCAGACCACCAAAAATATTAGAATTCAAATACCAAGTACTGTGAGGATTTGGAGCAAAAGAGAAATTTCATCAATTATAACAGGAATGTACACTTGTATAAACGTTTTGGGAAACACTTTATCATTGCCTGGGAAAACAATATATGCATGCTTGGGGCAGCAACCCTCCCAAAAAGTCATACACGTGAGCACTGAGAGACACACTTGTAGGAGCACTGATCATACCAGCATAAGTTAATGAATGGATATAAAATTATGCACAAATGAATACTAGAGGTAATGCAAGTGTCCATCAACACAAGAGATAGATACATTTTGGTACTGTAGTCACAAGACAGACAACACGTACAAATGGCCAGCATACATACGAAAAAATGCTCAACGCACTCAGCATCAGGGAAATACAAATCAAGACCACAATGAGATACCACCTTGCACTGGTCAACATCAAGTCAGGAAACAACAAATGTTGGCAAAGATGCAGAGAAAGGAGAACTCTCTTACACTGTTGGTGGGAATGCCAACAGGTGCTGTTACTCTGGAAACAATATGGAGTTTCCCAAAAAGTTAAAAATAGAGCTACCTTATGACCTAGCAATTGCACTACTAGGTATTTATCCAAAGGATACAAACAATGATCCGAACGGGCACCTGCACCCCGATATTTATAGCAGCAATGTCCACAATAGCCAAACAATCGAAAGAGCCCAGGTCTCCACCAACAGATGAATGGATAAAGAAGATGTGGTAGACATATATATACCATCTTAACTCTAGGAAACAAACTGAGGGTTGCTGTAGGGGAGGTGGGGACAGGGTAGAGTAACCGGGTGATAAGTATTAAGGAGGGCGCTTGATGGGATGAGCACTGAGTGTTATGTGCAACAGATGAATCACTAAATTCTACCTCTGAATCTAATAATACAGTGTACGTTAATTAAATTGAATTTAAATAAAAATTTTTTAACAAGATGGACTTTGCATAGCAAAAGCTAAATAAGCTATAGCTTCCCACAATAGCATAGGTCATCTTAAAAATACAATGGCAGAGGACTCGAGCAAGATGGCGGAGGAGTAGGAGCCCTAGATATCATCAGGTCCTAGGAGTTCAGCTGGATGGTTATCAAACCAGTCGGAACACCTACAAAATCAACAGGAGACCGAAGAGAAGAGCAGCAATTCTAGGAACAGAAAAGCGGCCACTTTCTGGAAGGTAGGACACGCAAAGTCAATCCAAGATGACATTTGGGAAGACAGACCCGGAGGAAGGGCCAGCTCCCAGGCAGCAGTAGAGGAGCCAAGCACAAAATAAGAAACCTTAGAAGTCTGCTCCACTGAGAGACATCACGCCAGAGGCTAAGCGGGGGGTCAGTGTGGCCTCAGGAGCCGTGGGGTCACAGAAAGACCGGGGGTGCCTGAGTGCAGCAGAGCTCCAGGTATTGGAGCAGGGAAGCCGGGTGCAGGGACGGAGCCGAGGAGTGGGCTTTCAGCTCAGGCTTACCTTCAACTGTGATCTGAGGCTTCGAGCATGGACCCCGCAAATGACAGAACCAGGGAGCCTCCCCTAGGAGGAGTGGCATGGGAGCGCGCTGCAGGATTCTGCTGGGTTTGGAGACTCCAAACGGGGCCACGCGCCACAGATAGAAATGCTCGGTCACAGGCCGGGTGAGCAAGGAGTGTGCCCGGGGACCAAGGAGACAGGCGTGATTGCTGTTCTCTGGGGGCGCACTGAGGAGTGGTGTCCCCGGCTCTTGGCTCCTCTGGGCCGGAGACTGGGGGCCGCCATCTTCATTCCCGGCCTTCTAAGCTGGACGGAAAGCGTTCAGGGAACAAAAGCTCTGATAGCGAAGCTCAGCAGATTGCTTAGCCTGCCCCTGGCAATGGCAGGGAAGTTCTGCCTTGGGCAAAGCCATTTGAGAATCAATACAACAGGCCCCTCCCCCAGAATATTAGTGAGAACACACAGCCAAAATCAAGTTCACTGATCAATGAGAACTGCAGAACTTAAGAGCTAGGGGAGCGCATCACATAGAATTTATGGCTTTTCCCCATGGTTCTTTAGTCTTTCAAAGTTAACATTTTTTTTCTTATTTTTTAAATTGTTTTCTCTTTACTATTTTAACTTTTCTTAAAACTATTTTATCTTACCAATACCTTTTTTAAAAATCTTTTTTCTATTTTCATTGTTTTAGTCATATTCTATCCCTTCATTGTATTTAAGCTTATTTTTGTATACATATGGGTTTTTATTTCTTTAAAACTTTGGGATACAGTTTCTTCTAATAGATAAAAATGTACCCTAAATCTAACACATGGCTTTGTTCTAGTCTCCAGCTTCATCATTCTTTTCTTTTTTTTTTCCAACCAACTTCTTATCTTATCAATTCCTTTATTAGAATCTTTTTAAATTTTCATCTTTACAATCATATTCCATCCCTTCATCATGTATATCCTTATTTTTGTACATAAATAAGTTTTTCTTTTTTAAAAATTTTGGGAGGCAGTTTCTTCTAACAGACCAAAATACACCCAAAATCAAGTGTATGGCTCTGTTCTATTAATCAGTCTAATCATAGATATATGTGTATATATATATAATATATATATATATATATATATATATATATGTGTGTGTGTATGATATATATATACATCAAGAGAGAGAGAGAGAGAGAAATAGATATAGACAGATATAGATAGAGATACATATTTTTTCCCTTCCTTCTCCCCCTGGCTTTGGGTCTCTTCTGATTTGGTTAGTGTATATTTTTCTGGGGCCATTGGTACCCTTTTAGTATTTTGTTCTCTCATTCATCTCCTCTTATCTGTATAAAATGACAAGGTGGAAAAATTCACTTCAAAAAAAAAGGACAAGAGGCAGTACCAACAGCTAGGTACCTAATCAATAGGGGTATTAGTAATATGTTGAAACTAGAGTTCAGAATGACGATTATCAAGGTGCTAGATGGCCTCGAGAAAACCATGGAAGATAGTAGAGAATCACTTTCTGGAGAAATAAAATCCCTTTCTGGAGAAATAAAAGAACTAAAATCTAACCAAGTTGAAATTTAAAAAAAATATTAATGAGGTGCAATAAAAAATGGAAGCTCTTACTGCTAGAATAAATGAGGTAGAGGAGAGAATTAGTGATATAGAAGACCAAATGGTGGAAAATAAAGAAGCTGTGAAAAAGAAAGACAAACAACTACTGGACCACAAGGGGAGAATTCGAGAGATAACTGATACCATAAGACAAAACAATATCAGAATAATTGGGATTCCCAGAAGATGAAGAAAGAGAGAGAGGGGCAGAAGGTATATTGGAGCAAATTACAGCAGAGAAGTTCCCTAATTTGGTGAAGGAAACAAGCATCAAAATCCAGGAGGCATAGAGAACCCTCCTCAAAATCAATAAAAATAGGTCAACACCCCATCATCTAATACTAAACTTAAAGTCTCAGGGACAAAGAGAAAATCCTGAAAGCAGCTCGGGACAAGAGGTCTGTAACATACAATGCCAGAAACATTAGATTGCCCGCAGACCTATCCACAGAGACCTGGCAGGCCAGAAAGGCCTGGCATGATACATTCAGAGCACTAAGTGAGAAAAATATGCAGCCAAGAATACTATATCCAGCTACTCTGTCATTGAAACTAGAAGGAAAGATAAAAAGCTTCCAGGACAAACAAAAACTAAAAGAATTTGCAAACACCAAACTAGCCCTACAGGAAATATTGAAAGAGGTCTCTCTAAGAGAGAACCTTAAAGTAACATAGACCAGAAAGGAACAGTGACAATATACAGTCACAGTCACCTTACAGGCAATACAATGGCATTAAATTCATATCTTTCAATAGTTACCCTGAATGTAAATGGGCTAAATGCCCCAATCAAAAGACACAGGGTGTGTAATGGATAAAAATGGATAAAAAACCAAGACACATCAATATGCTGTCTCCAAGAAGCTCATTTTAGACCCAAAGACACCTCCAGTTTTAAAGTAAGGGGGTGGAAAACAATTTACCATGCTAATGGACATCAAAAGAAAGCTGAGGTGGCAATCCTTATATCAGACAAATTAGATTTTAAGTGAAAAACTATAA
Source organism: Spilogale gracilis (assembly GCA_004023965.1). Taxonomy (NCBI): domain Eukaryota; kingdom Metazoa; phylum Chordata; class Mammalia; order Carnivora; family Mephitidae; genus Spilogale; species Spilogale gracilis. Next base: position 62,859 of record PITA01001029.1, on the reverse strand, counting down.
TAAGCGATGAGGAAGGATACTATGTCATACTTAAAGGGTCTCTCCAACAAGAAATTCTAATAATTTTAAATATCTATGCCCCTATCATGGGAGCAGCCAATTATATAAAGCAATTAATAGCTAATCAAAGAAACACATTGACAATAATACAATAATAGTAGGGGACTTTAACATCTCCCTCACTGACCCAACACTTCTGCAAAGAAGACATCCAAATGGCCAACAGACACATGAAAAAGTGCTCAACATCACTGGGTGTCAGGGAAATACAAATCAAAACCTCAATGAGATACCACCTCACACCAGAATGGCTAAAATTAACAAGTCAGGAAACACAGATGTTAGCAAGGATGCAGAGAAAAGGAAACCCTCCTACACTGTTGGTGGGAATGCAAGCTGGTGCAGCCGGTATGGAGGTTCCTCAAAGAGTTGAAAATAGAGCTACCCTATGACCCAGCAATTGCACTACTGGGTATTTACCCTAAAGATACAAATGTAGTGATCCGAAGGGGCATGTGCACCCCAATGTTTATAGCAGTGATGTCCACAGTAGCCAAACTATGGTAAGAGCCTAGATGTCCATCAACAGATGAACGGATTAAAAAAATGGTGGTATTTACACACAATGGAATACTATGCAGCCATCAAAAAGAATGAAATCCTGCCATTTGCAATGACATGGATGGAGCTGGAAGGTAGGGTGAAAGAAATCAATCAGAGAAAGACAATTATATGATCTTTCTGATGTGAGAAATTTGAGAGGCAAGGTCGGGGGTTGTGGGGGCTAGGGAGGGAAAAAATGAAACAAGATGGTACCAAGGTGGGAGATAACATAAGAGACTCTTACCCTATGACCCTGCAATTGCACTACTGGGTATTTACCCCAAAGATACAGATGTAGTGAAAAGAAGGGCCATATGTACCACAACGTTCATAACAGCAATGGCCATAATTGCCAAACTGTGGAAATAGCCAAGGTACCCTTCAACAGATGAACGGATAAAGAAGATATGGTACATATATACAATGGAATACTATGCCTCCATCAGAAAGGATGAATATCCAACTTTTGTAGCAACATGGACTGGATTGGAAGAGATTATGCTGAGTGAAATAAGCCAAGTAGAGAAAGTCAAGTATCACATGGTTTCTTTACTTGCAGTGCATAAGGGGTAATATAGAGGACAGTAGGAGAAGGAAAGGAAATGGGAAGTAGGGTAATCCGGGGAGAGAAACGAAACAGGAGAGACTTTGGACTCAGAAACAAACTGAGGGTCTTGGAAGGGGGTGGGTGGGGGCATGGGAAGAGCCTGGTGGTGGGTACCGAGGGCATGTATTGCATGGAGCACTGGGTGTGGGGCATAAACAATGAATCTTGGAACACTGAAAAAATTAAATTAAATTAAAAAAAGAAAGAAAATATATTCTCCCTCCCACTAGCTAAAAAAAAAAAAGAGAGAGAGAGACTCTTAATCTCAGGAAACAAGCTGAAGGTTGCTGGGGGTGGGGGGAGGGATAGGATGGCTGGGTTATGGAAAAAATTAATTTAAAAAATATAATGGCAAGTGCTTGTCAAAAGCAAATTTACAGAGGACTCAATTCCGTGTGATTGCATTTTTATAAGTAACAAAAAATAAGACTAAACAATATTTGGTACATACATGCACTGGTGGTTAAACTAAAAAGAATAGCAAGTTAATGTTTAAAACAAAAAGTGGGATATTGATTACCCCAGGAAGGCAGGAAGAATAATTGTAATTGGGGATTACAATATCTAGAGTAATGATAAATTCTATTTCTTAACGCAAATAGTTCGCACAGGGAAACTCTCATCAGTCCTTAAACCATAAAGTTTGTTCTTTCTACTTCTTTTTGTGTGACATAGTTCACACTGCAAATTTAGAGAAACAAGTTGAACTATGTTAGAATCACAAATTTAAATTGATTCAATCTTCAAGTTAGACTGAAGTCAGCATATCAGATTTTTTAAAAATCCAGGTTAGGTGCTATTTGTAAGATCTATTTTTAAAATAAAGACAGGAAACATAGATAATAAGAACATATGTAGATGTACCAGAGAAATACTAGACACTGTTGAACCCCTATTCTCTGCACTCTTGATGCTTAGATACTTCATCTTTCGTTTAATTTGCAGAACGCTGGAAATTCATGCTTTATGGACAAGGAAGCTAAGCTCAGAGAGGTTAAAAGAGCTCTGCATTGTTATCAGAGTACTGTGATACCAAATGAAGGTGGTATTCAAATCCAATTCTGGCAAGAGTGCAGAGTAATAGTGAGAACTACTTGGAACAGGGTTGTTTTTTTGTTTTGGGTTTGTTTTTTTTTTTTTTTTCTGGAACTGCTGGACTGCATGCCTGCTATGGTGGCGTGAGGGAAATTTATACCAACTGCTGACAGGATCTCTGGGTTTGACAGAAGGAGTGAGGGATGGAGATAAACATGAAAAATATTGAGAGGGAGACAATGGGTCGCTACAGCCTAGGGAGAGTCCCGGACAAGAGGGAAAGCGTAGGGGGGGGTTGAGGGTGAGGGCAGTATCCCCCATGGAAATTTCTCCAGGAGGTTTTTCCTAACCCACGGGATCTCAGGAATCTTTTCTTGAAATTACTGAGACCCTAAAAGGCTTGTGTATAAGTGTGTGTGTGCATATATAATCCACTATATTATAAATTAAAGCTGAGAAAGTTTTTAAATACAAGAATACACAAGTGCATGTTTCCTTTCCTTCTACTGAGAGTGTAGTACTGCATTTTTTTAGAGAAAGTTTGATAAGAGTTGTAAACCCATTAAAATATTGACCTTTAGATCCATGGATTTACCCAGGACTTCAGCATAAGGGGTAAGGAAAAAAAATCTATCACCATGTGTGTGTGTGTGTGTGTGTGTGTTACACAATATAATTCATGAACCCCAAAGGAAACCACAAATATGCAACAGGAAGGGACAGAGAGATTTAATATCTAATATCTGGCAATATAAAGTGAAATGTTTATGTCTGATTCTGGGTTCCACCACTTATGGAAATTGTCAAACCTCTGTAACAGTAATAGCATCATCTATAAAATGGGAATAGTTAGAACACCCACTTCATAGGGTGTGATGAATATAAAATAAGATGATCCATTTCAAGTACTTAGTTCCTGGCATATACTAAGTGCTCCATAAATGTTAAATATTTTCCCTACTACTGCCTGTGAAATTAGACTCAAATAAATTTATTGTATATTAATATATAATTGAATTTATTTGCATGAAAATGCATTCATAATATAATAAGTAAAAGGTTAACAAGACAATATACATAGCCCAGTTCTATTTTTGTAAAGAACAAAATTTTCAAAGAAATTCTGTGAATATATACACAAGTTGTTGACGTGAATTAGTGCAAGTTATTTGTGTATTTTTTCTTCTGTGTAGCTGTGTCTTCTAATATTTCAGTGGTTATGACCAGCGTGTTTTCCTTAGAACTGTACAGTGTCCTGGCCGCCACCAGAGGGCGCTGGCGTTTGTGAGTTTCTTCTGGAGCTAACACAGAGGCTGGAACCCATAGGGGTTGAAGAAGGCAAGAGCCTCAACCCCAGAAGACAATCAAATAGTAGTTTCCTTCCAAAATACAGACAGATAATTGCACATTAGGAGTTACTGATGCCGGAATCCCATCCCAGAAACTTTTTAAACAGACTCTCTGGGGGTGAGGTGAGTCCAGACATCAGCTATTAAAAAACAACAACAACAACAACAACCAAAAAACCCAAAACAAATTCCTAGATGATTCTAATGTTCAGCAAATCCCGATTCCAGGTGTCATGCCGGGTTGGGAGAAGATAAGCTTGTAGTTCTCATTCCTTCTCATTCCCCCTGCCACAGTGGGCCCTCATCTGCCCCCTCCTGCACATCAGTGGACCTCCTTCCCTCCTCTCCAGGCAGCCCTGCACAGCCTGCTCTGGGAAACACACAGGCTGAGGGCGATCCTCAGCCAGCCCTTCGGCACAGGCAGGGGTGGAGCTGAGGGGGCTAATGTCCCCCTCCCCCACTCTCACCAGACCGCAGTCAATCCTGCTCTCTTCAGATGTTCCTGACAGTGAATTCTTCTCAATGCAAAGGATTCCTTCTTCCTTACCTGCCCCAAGCCCTGGAAGATGCTGTGTTCAAGATGGAGAACCTTACCTACAGATTCCTTGTCAGGACCCTGTCAACCAGCCTTGCTTCTATGTCAAAGAGAAGGGTGCCAAGAGGTTGGGGGGAGGGGGCAGGGAGTGGACCGGGAACCCTACCATCTGATTTCTTGTGCGGCACAGTGTGGTACAAGCTGGCCGGCTCAGAGAACTCGGCAGCTGAGGAAGCAGGGAAGGGGGAGAAGGAAGGTTGAGAACAGAGGCAGCGCCATCCGCTCTGTGGGCTGTAATCCGCCACCTGAGCCCAGCAGGCCGGTCTTTGATTCACATCATGGTCCTGCTGCATTGCAGCCAGTCGGTGATATCGGCGCGAGCTTCCTGGTTACCTGGATGAGGGTGACTGCAAAGGAAAATCCTAAGGAAAGCCAGCCCCCATACTCCCACTGCGTGTGAGTAGAACCGTGGTCTCTTCTGGGGTTTTCCAGAGAACCGCATATGGAACGCCAGAAGCAGGCGACAGCAGAATGGTTTAGCTGGGATTCTCATTCCTGCTTTGTTTGTCTTCCTATCCTTTTCTCTTCTCCTCAGCATACTTCAGTTGCTCCTAACTCCCAGTGGAGAGTAAGAAGGGAAAGCAGGGCCCAGTGGGAGTCAAAGGCTTTCACCAGTAAAGGGCGATTTCCCCAGAAATCCCCACAGACTTTCAAAGGCCTGGTTGTGCGGATGGAAGCCGAGGCTGGATAACCGTAGAGGGCGCTCTCTGCCACCACTGCGCACCCGCCTATCAGATAGAGCTGATGGACTTGGGGATCGCTGGGGAAAGTCAGCTCTTTCCACACCAGAATTCGCTCTCCTTCGGGTCATTTCAGTGGCCTGTTGCTGCCCAACGTAACAGCCGAACCGTAGGGACTTCAAACACTGTTTATGGTTTCTCGGCATGCTGTGGAGTCCTGGGAGTTGTAGGTTGACCTTGGGGGTGTGGCTGAACAGCCAGGTCTTTCTGTCGACCTTGATCTTCATCTTAGGCTTCTTTCAGGCCTAATGGGTTGAGGGAACACAGGCTAACAGGCCTCTTGACCCTCCAGGTCCAGAATCAGAAGGTCGTTTCCCCTGCATTCAACAGGTGCAGGCAAGCCACAGGTGGAGAAATGGGATTCCATCTCTTGATGGAAGAAGTGGCAAAACATCTGTGGCCGTATTTAACCTATCACAGCATTTCTTGTGGGGGCATTAATTGACATTTTGAGCCAATTAACTCTTCGTTGAGTAGAGTGGAGGTGGGGGAGGGGTGGCCCGTGATTAGAGGATGTTTGGCCACATCCTCAGCTTCTACTCACTAGAGGCCATGAGCTCACACACACACACACACACACACACACACACACAGTTGTCACAATCAAAAATATATCCAGACATGGCCAAATGTCCCCCAAGGGGGCAAAATCACCCCTAGCAGAGAACCACTGATCTACTGCAAGTGATGATTTAAAAAAAAAAAAAAGTTGTCTTCAGTTCTAGGAACTGGCACCTACAATTTCAGAACAATGCTGACTCACATGCGCTTTTCTTTTTCGTGTTTCCCACAGTTCCGTTCCCTCACCTGCGTCCGGCTTCATGGAACCCGGGTGTGCTAGGGGTGGCCACTTCAGAGGAGAAGGGAAAAGAGGCTGGGATTTGATTTTGTTCTCAGATAAAGATCTACCACCTGCGATGTTCCTAAATTGCCCAGTTCGGAATCCTATTTGTGGAGAAGCACTCCTTATGGCTGCCCTTTTTTATTTCAACAGTCATTTCTTCCCAAACTTTTTTTTTTGAACATTTATTTATTTATTTATTTATTTGAGAGAGAGAGAGAACAAGCGGAAGAAAGGGGAGGAGGAGAGAAAAAGAATCTCAGACTCCCCACTGAGCCCATAGCACCATGCAGGGTTCAGCCCCATGACCCCGAGACCATGACCTGAGCCAAAAATCAAGAGTCAGACAGTTATCTGGTGGGACCACTCAGGCGCCCCCTTTTTATTTTTAATTTCCAGGGTTTTCTTATACTTCATTGTTCCCCTCCCCCAAATACCTGAGGAACTGTAACCCTTACAAAATAACAGGAAATAGTAATATCCCCAGAAGCTAGATGCATTTCTGGCCTGAAAATGGCATCTGTGCCCATGCTCTAACAATCCAGTGTTTTTCCAGTTCCTCAGGGCTCTTTGTGGTGACGATCATCTTGGCTGAGAGGTGTTGCTGACACCATTATTTCGTGAGAGAGACGGAAGGACCCAGCATCTCTCCAGAAAGCATCCTATTTGTTGTCTCCATTCTTTGATGTTGCCAGGAATCACTGAACTGTGAGAGACTGAGAGGAAATTCATATTCCACAGGAAAAAATATGTTCGCTCCATCAAGGAGAAACAACAACAAAAATAGAGGTGGAACTTTCTGCTTATGGGATTGAACGCATGGAGAGGCCAGGAGTAAGAACTACCACCTAGACCCTGCTTTGTGCCGGTCCCCTGCTTCTGTTTAAGGTCTTCAGTGTGGACTTTTCAATGAAGGAGAAACCGATCTTGGGCAGCAGCATCCAGGCTGCCTGAGTTCTCTGCGACACGAGAACTGACGCAGCGCTTTCTTCCCAGGTCTGATGAGCTTCTGACAGCTTTTAATTGGAACCTACACATGAAAAAGAGAGACTCTTTTGATGGTCTATAAATAATCACGTTAACAGCGGAAATGTAGCAGCTATAGAAATAGTTACAGCAAATAAGAACTTCCTTTTAAAAGCTGCAAAGTCTTTTTCTTTTCTCTTACCCCCCCCCCCACTCCTTCTTTGGGTTCATGACCCTGCTTCCTTAGACCTAGAATGATCTCCTAATCTAGGTTGGCAACTCTGGCCACATAGTATTTGATCACTTCTGTTGTTCTTCGTGACCAGACTAGTATTGGCCTTAGCTTTCAAAGTTTCCAGCATGTATGTTGTAAAACTTCATTTTCAGTCATGTATTGCTTTAGGTTCTTAAGCTGTATGGGATAGGAGCATCCTTGAGTACTGAAATCCCACACAGGTGTTCTTTACCTTCTCACAGGTGGGGTACTGTCCTTACATGTCATTCACCCCAATGGTAAGCTCTGGAAATCAGGGTCACACTCACTCTGATATATATGTGTGATGGGAAAGGGGGGAAGACTGGCTCTTCAAAGGTCACATACCTCCTAGAGTACTTGGGGAATCCCAAGATCTAGTGCCAAGGATGATATGTTGGTTGAGAATAATTTAACATTTGAAGATGTCCCAGGAGACCTGGAGCCCTCATCTTTAATTAAGGCTTGGGCTTCGGTGTTGAAGGTGTTGAATTCCTTGCTTTTTGAATGGGGAAGGAGTCTAACCTCTGGCCACATGAGGCCGTTTTGCGAGAAGGTTAGGGGTCTCCGAAGACCATGAAGAATCTGTATTCAAATCCCGGTCTCTAGCTCCAGGGGTGCCTAAGGCCAGGAACGAAAAGCCTCCCTACAGCATATGATAGAGAAAGCGTTTAGACTGACACCCAGATGGCTTCCTGGGTGATAAATGACTTCTGTCCCCTGGAAGAAGCAGTTTCCTGGTGAAACAAATGAAGCTTCCTTGCAGTATATAGGTATGGGGATTTACGCTCTGTTCGTAGAGCAATGAGAGGCATAGGGCAAGGTACTTTTGCACTGTGTAGTGGAGGCTCAAACGAAGGGCCCAGAAAACAGACAAGAGCTTGATCCTATATATGACTGATGATGAAGGGAGTCCAGAGAGAGGGGCGCCTGGGTAGCTCAGTCGTCGGGCGTCTGGGATCGAGCCCCACATCGGGCTTCCTGCTCTCAGCTCTATCAGCTCCATGGGAGGCCTGCTTCTCCTCTCCCATTCCCCTGTTTGTGTTCCCTCTCTCGCTGCTGTCTCTCTTTGTCAAATAAATTAATATAATCCTTAAAAAAAAAAGAATCTAGAGAGAAAAAGTACACTTAGTCCAAGAGTGTTTAAGATTCTCCCGTTTCAGGGGCACCTGGGTGGCTCAGTTGGTTAAGCGATTGCCTTCGGCTCGGGTCATGATCCCAGAGACCCGGGATCGAGCCCTGCATTGGGCTGCCTGCTCCGCGGGAAGCCTGCTTCCCCCTCTCTCACTCCCCTTGCTTGTGTTCTCTCTCTCTCTGTGTTTCTCTCTGTCAAATATATAAAATCTTTAAAAAAAAATATTCTCCCGTTTCCATGAGGCTGTGTTTGTACTAGAACTTTCCTGCACCAGCACTTTCCAATGTATATATGTAAGTAGAACTAGACTTATGTAAACGGGAGAGTCTACTTCTTGCTGAATTACATGAGATCAATCATTTGCAATCTTTTCATTGTCTTTCTGAAGCCCTGAGTTACAGAGCTCCTTCAGGTGCTGTTATAAACACGTGACAGGACAGGGAAGATTGCAGGGTCTGGAGGGACAACGTCAACAGCAGGGATCATGGAAGGCACTTATTCCTGACCGTCCTGGGCTGAAGTGTATTCTCCCAAACTCCTAACTGAAGTCCTAACCACTTGTGCCTGAGAACGTGGCTGTATTTGGAGACTGGGCTGGTAAAGAGGTAGTTAAGTTCAAAGCGGACCAGCAGGGGGAGCCCTAATGCGGTCTGATGAGCGTCCTTAGAAGAGGGACTGTGGACACAAGACACAGATGGATGGGCATGTGAAAGCTCGAGGAGAACGTGGCATCTCAAGACAGAGAGGCCTCAGAAGAAAGCAAGCCGTGGACACCTTAACTTTGGAATTCCAGCCTCCAGAACGGAGAAAAGTAAGATTCTGCTGTTGAAGTCATCCAGCCTTCAGGTTTTGTGATGGCGGCGCTCACAAATGTGTACCCTGGAAATGGTCTCCTTTCTGTTTTCATCCTCAGAGTCATGGAAGCAGGTCCCCACAGGGGCTGTGATGAGGCTGTAGTTCCTAACCCTGAAGCAAGAAGGCAGGCATGAACTACACGACTCTGAAATCACTTCAGCTTCCTAACCATTCTGGTGAGTCTGGGTTTCCTGCAAATCCTTGTGAAGAGAATAACAAGGAACCTTGGAATTTTGGTGATTCTGAGAACAGTCTCCCACCACCAAGAGATTTTCCCTCCCTTGTCCTTCATAACTGCCCTCCTCCACCCTGAGAAAGTATACACAGTTCTATTTTGTCTTTCATCTTGTGGCCTCCTCAGTGGACTCCTCAATGGACTCTTTCACCATCCATCCATATTCTCCTGTCTGAGCCTCCTTAGAACCAAAGGGTAATGTCTTCAAAAGGGGCTTGCGCAGGCTTGATGCTAGAGTCTGGGGCACTGGTTCCCAGCCTTGAGCGTCCTGAATCAGCTGTGGGGTTTGGTAAACTTGTGAAAACACAGATTGTTGGGTTGGCCTCCTGAGTTTCTGCTGAGTCACTGGTTCTAAGGTGGGGCCTGAGAATTTGCATCTCTGACAAGTTCCCAGGTGATGCTGCTGCACTGGGGGCCGATCTCAGGACTGGAAGAGAAGGAAACATATCATTAGTTCTTACTGCTCTGGGTCTGGTGCTAGCCACCCTTGCTCAACACAGCAGACAGGATAGAGTGTTGTTTTTATTGTTTGTTTGTTTGTTTGTTTTTAAAGACTTTATTCATTTATTTGACAGAGAGAGAGAGAGATCACAAGTGGGCAGAGAGGCAGGCAGAGAGAGGAGGAAGCAGGCTCCCTGCCGAGCAGAGAGCCCGATGTGGGACTCAATCCCAGGACCCTGAGATCGTGACCTGAGCCGAAGGCAGAGGCTTTAACCCACTGAGCCACCCAGGTGCCTTTTTTTTTTTTTTAATGTGCCTATATTTTATTTTATTTTATTATTTTTAAAAAGATTTTATTTCTTTATTTGAAAGAAACACAGCTAGAGAGGGAACACAAGCAGGGGGAGTGAGAGAGGGAGAAGCAGGCTTCCCACTAAACAGGGAGCCCAAAGTGGGTCTCGAACCTGGGACTCTGGGATCATAACCTGAGCCAAAAGCAAACACTTAATGACTGAGCCACCCAGGTGCCCCTAAATGTGCCTATATTTTAAATCAGGCCTCTGTTGAGGTAGATGTTGTCATAGAGAGTATCAAGAAAGGGTATGTGTTATGATTACATCTTCATCAAACGAAGTTGCTGAGAAGGCCAGCCTATCCAAGATGAAGATCTAAAATTCCATTTAGCATGAGCTTTTCTTTGAGGTCAGTGAACAACAAATGTGCAACTTAAGTCGTCTTTATTTATTTATGTTTATGTATGGGCATGCATAAGGAAGTAAGCATTAAGGGAAGGAAAGTATGTACCTACTACAGTGATTGATAAGCTAATGATGATGATTAAATTTATGTAGGGTAGCTAGTCTTCAAATTAGAAGCATTTAGCCTACATGGAGCCACTGAGACAAAGGAAGTGCTTGGAGTAGTTATGACATGAAAATTGAAGGGACTGTTCCAACTATCTTTTTTTTATTTGACAGAGAGAGAGATCACAAGTAGGCAGAGAGAGAGGAGGAAGCAGGCTCCCTGCTGAACAGAGAGTCTGATGCGGGCCTCAATCCCAGGACCCTGAGATCATAACCTGAGCCGAAGGTAGAGGCCTAACTCTCTGAGCCACCCAGGCGCCCTGTTCCAACTATTCTGTTCTGTAAGAGTTATTACATCGGTTGCTAATCGAGTGCCCATTGATTGTGATTTGGAACTTTTGTGTGTATGTGTGTGAAAATGGTTAATATATTAGCAAAAACCTATGTTATATGAATCAGCAGTATCAATTTGTCCAAAACTCTTGTTATTGGGAGTTGAGTCTACTCACTGACTGCACCACTTACTTGCCCTCCTTGACGCTGAAACATGAAGGCAGCATAGGGCAGAGAGAGAAGGCCCACTGACCTCTGTGACCAGAAACTCTGTGCCTTCCTGAGCTTGTTTAAGGTCTTCTGGTTGTTAGCACAGTAGCCGATTCTAGCTAACAAGTAAAAACAAAACAAAACAAAAATGGGAGATGAAGGAAAGGGGAACTGGAATAACTCCATAATGTCTAACCCAAACCAAGAAGGCTTACCACCAAAAGGGCCAGTGCAGCCCCATGAACTTCAGGGACTGGACCATCTAGGGGACCCTTTGTTTGTTGCATTGCTGAACACATAATGGGACCCAAACTCAAGAGCTTCTAGTCTCTGTTTCTTCCTTTTCCACATCTTAAATTCATGGCAGAGAAAATCTTACTGGCAAGCTCAGGGCAGGTGACTAGGCCCTGGATCAATTAGCTATGGCCAGGAGATTAAAGTCATGCCGCATAAGGGTGGACACTGGGGACTCCTGTTATTAGTGGTGTCCCTTTAGAGAAAGAATCATTGTAAGTCAGGCAAGTATCCCCTGTTGTATTTACTACACATCATTTTCCTGTTTCATCCCAAGAGTTCCCAGGTCATTGTTGATGAATTACACACCATTTCTACTTTTCACCTTTCTTAAGGTGCTGTCCTAGAGCCAAAGTCCAGAGCCAATCTCCTAGAGTCAGTGTCCTAGAGCCAAAGTCCAGAGTCAATGTCCTAGAGTCACTGTCTTCGAGCCAGTGTCCTAGAGTCAGTGTCCTAGAGCCAAAGTCCAAAGTCAATGTCCTAGAGTCAGTGTCCTTGAGCAAGTGTCCTAGAGTCAGTGTCCTTGAGCCAGTGTCCTAGAGTCAGTGTCCAGAGTCAATGTCCTAGAGTCACTGTCCTTGAGCAAGTGTTCTAGAGTCAGTGTCCTAGAGCCAAAGTCCAGAGTCAATGTCCTAAAGTCAGTGTCCTTGAGCCAGTGTCCTCGAGCCAGTGTCCTAGAGTCAGTGTCCTCAAGCCAGTGTCCTAGAGCCAGTGTCCTAGAGTCAGTGTCCTAGAGTCAGTGTCCAGAGTCAATGTCCTAGAGTCACTGTCCTCGAGCCAGTGTCATAGAGTCAGTGTCCAGAGTCAATGTCCTAAAGCCAATGTCCTAGAGTCAACATCCTATGCTTCAGGTTTACAACCTTTTCTCCTGTTTACTCATAACTGCGATTCCTAATTCTCACTACTTACATGAATGCATCTGGATTAATTTATACTGAGGAGTGAATAGCATTGCCTCATTTTTTAAATTATTTTTTAGAATTGTGGTAAAACATATGTAACATAAAACTTACTGTATTAGTCACTTTAATTCTGTACAATTCTGTGACATTAAATACATTCATATTGTTGTGCATCTGTCACCACCATCCAACTTCAGAATTTTTCATCTTCCTCAATTAAAACTCTGTTACTTATTGAGCCATAACTTCCCATTGCCTCCTCTCCCCAGCCCCTGGTAGCATCTAATCAGCTTTGTGCATCTACAAGTCTTACTACTCTAGCTAGCTCATGTAACTGGAAGCATACGTTAGTCTGTTAGTCTTTTTGTGACTGGCTTATTTACTTAGCACAATGTCCTCAAGGTTCATCTATGTTCAGTAAGAATCAGAATTTCCTTCCTTTTTTAAGGCTGATTCATATTTTGTTATATGTATAGACCACATTTTGTTTATCTGTTGATGGACACTTGGCTTCTTCCCACCTTTTAGCTATTGTGAACAGTTCTGCTATGAACATGGGTAGAAGTTCAATATATTTTTTAAGTGCATCTTGGAACACTGGAAAAAAATTTTAGTAAGTGCATCATGTTAATAAGTCAAATAAAATCTCTATTTGTGAAATTTCAGGTTAAATGGAGGATCAGAAATGTACTAATTAAACATTCCCTTGCTGTCAAATAATACCACTAGTATCTATTCCATCTCTTAGATGGGGGATTCCACATATCCTTGTCTATACTTTTCACTTGACAGAATACAAGGTAACACAACTTTTACTGTAGTTGACTTTGTTTTGTCTCACTAAAGTTATGGCATAAGGGAGAAAAATATTTAAAAGATCAAACTACCCAGTAATAATTTCATCTAATATTTTTAATTGCCCTCCAAAAATACATCACACTGTCCTTACTAAGTTAATCTTATTCATCCAACTCCTCCATTCTTGCATGTTAACCAAATGCTTTGGGATTTAAAAAAATATATTACTAGCTATTTTCTTTTAAAGAAATATTTTCAAACTGTTAACTGACTCATTTTATATGTTATATTTGATAACAAAAGAAAGAGATAGTTCTTGCCAGTGCCTTCAAAATTACTCTTGAAAACGTCAGCTATTTCTTCAATTAGCAAAGGCAACAATCTCAGTTTCTCGGGGGCACCTGGGTGGCTCACTTGGTTAAGCGACTGCTTTCGGTTCAGGTCATGATCCTGGAGTCCTGGGATCAAGCCCCACATCGGGCTCCCTGCTCGGTGGGAGCCTGCTTCTCCCGCTCTCAGTCCCTCTGCTTGTGTTCCCTCTCTGGCTGTGTTTCTCTCTGTCAAATAAAGAAATAAAATCTTTAAAAAAAAAAAAAAAAGAAAGAAAAGGCAACAAAACTACATCTGTAAATACCAACTTGATACAAATTCTAAAATTCAGTTTTTAGTGGCTTGAAATAAGGACAATCTTAATGGTCACAAATTAATACTATGTCAATTCTATAGAACTAGAATTATATTTTAGAATTTCCTCCCATGTTTGGGTCCAGGTTACAGTAGCCTAAAGACCAGTGTGCAGAAGGTAGAAGGAGAGTATCGATCATTACTCTTGGAAGGTAACAGACAGATGTAGAGGTGCCATCAGGTTCTGGGCTTTGTACTTGATTTCCTCCACTCCATGTTCACCTCATCTTCCCAGCTGCTGAACCTGTTTTCCAACAGTGGCCCCAGATGGCTGGTGGCAGACCTACACAAGCAGTAACTATAAAGAAGTCACAGCTCTCCACAGACTGTCACAAAAGCCATCCCTTCTCAGTACCATTTTGGCAGCAGGACATGTGTGGCTTCTTAAATTGATGGGGACTTACAACAGTCTGAGGAGGTATAACATGACTGCCTTCCTCTCCGTCAATACCTCTATGTTCAGGAGCAGCAATCAGGGATCAGAACATAGATCTCTGATAATCAGAGGAGCTCACCATGGCTCCTCCAAGCTCTGTGTAAACTGCTTCAGGAATAGGCTCACTGATGCATGGGGGTGGGAAGAGGGTAGAGGCAATTGATCACAAGTGATTATAAGTAATAATTTAAGTAACTGAGATCCCACGTTACACCCATTGGGGTGGCTATTGTATTTTATTTTGTTTGTTTTTAATTTGGGGGATAACTACTAAAACAAACAAACAAACAAAACCAGAAAGCAACAAGCATTGGTGAGTACATGAAAAAAGTAGGGCCCTTGTGTGCTATTGGTGGGAATGTAAAATGGTACAGTTGCTATGGAAACAGCATGGTTTCCTCAAAAACAATTCAAAATAGAATTAACATATGACCCAACAATTCCACTTCTGGCTACGTACCTAAATTAATTGAAAGCAGGGTCTCAAAGAGGAATTTGTACATCAGTAGTCATAATAGCATTATTCACAATAGCTAAAACATGGAAACAAATCATGTGTCCATTGAAAGGTAAATGGATAAGCAAAATACAGAATATGTAAGCAAAGGAATATTATTCGGCCTTAAAAAGAAAGGAAAGGAGAGGAGAATAGGGAGCTGTTTAATGGGTATAGAGTTTCAGTTGTATGAAATGAAAAATTCTGGAGCTGGATGGTGGTGATGATTAGACAACAATGTGAATGAATTTAATACCACTGAACTGTACACTTAACAAATGGTTAAGATGGTAAATTTTATGTTATGTGTATTTTAACACACACACACACACACACACACACACACACACACACACACACACATTGAACAAGAGCCATATACAGCCCTTCTCCTGGGTGGCCTGGAGGAATACTGCTCAAGGGAAGTCTTCTCGTGGACAGAATTTCAAACAATATAACTGGGTGTTCATTTTGCCTGGGAGGAGGGACACTCAGAACTATAGCTCTGCATCTATTCAGAATATAAACCTAAGGCACTGAGAAGGACCACAGTTGGAAAATTAGTGACTAGAAGGTCTCAGTAAAGAGGTACATGGATAACCCTATTTTAAAGAACACAGAGTATGAAGATACTTGTGTCCCATATTAATGCTCACCAAAGAACAGTCTCAGGAGAGGAGAATTTTAATAATCAGGTAGACAAGATGACCCATTTTGTAAATGTCAGTTATCTTCCTTCCTTCTGTTGTTGCCTGATGGATTCATAGATGATCATGACGGCCGAGTCCCGCCCCTCCCCCATGGAGGCATGTTGATTATATTGGGTTACTTCGTCATGGGAGGGACAGTGTTTCACTTTCCCTAGAATAGAACACATATCTAGGTATGGATTTGTCTTCTCTGCTAGAATGTTCCTGCTAAAACCATGATCTGTGGGCTTTCTGAATGTTTTTGCACAAGCATGGTATCCCATATAATTTTTATTCTGACAATATGCTACTACAGGCGATTGCTTACAAGATTGACCAGTTTCTGTTGGGAGTCGCCCCAGCTCGCAGGCTGACAGAGTCACCGTGGGGAAGATGGCAGTCTGAGCACAGCTCCTGCCTCACAGGAAAATCACTGACTTCGGAAAGTCTCAGTGAGAAGGCAGCAGTAGAAGTACAGCTCCTGCCGCCATAAAATAACCCCACAGGGCCTGACGTGGTCACAGCGAGGGAAGGGCAGTCTGAGCCTCGCTCCTGCCGATGGTGCAGAACTGGCATCTCCTCTTTTTACCAAGTGGTCTTTATCCTAAAAGCAAAAGCACATTACTCTTGACAGGGCCTCAGGATTCCCTAAACCAAAACCACACTCTCTTGTAATCCTTAAGAGTGTACGTTTTGTACTTTCCCTTTAAATTTCCTGCAGCTCTATGGAGGAGATTGTCAGGGCTCTTGAATGGTTAAATAAAGGGCTTAATATAAGAAATGAAACTGTCCTAACAAGAACATTTCCACACACACAAAGGATCCATAAATAATGAGTTCTGCACCCAGTCATAAAAAAGAAAGCTTGAGCAAGCACTTTTACCTTTGTAAAATAAGTTATCTTTCTCCTTGATGCCAGACAGACTAACTTTTGGTCATTGTATTAATAATGTAGCTAAAACTTTGTACACAACTCATCTAAGCCTTTCAATTGCCTTCTTGTTTGTAAGAACTGCTTAAAAACATCATATCGGGGCGCCTGGGTGGCTCAGTTGGTTAGGCTACTGGCTTTGGCTCAGGTCATGATCCTGGAGACCTGGGATTGAGCCCTCCATCGGGCTTCCTGCTCAGCGGGAAGCCTGCTTCTCCCTCTCTCACTCCCCGTGCTTGTGTTCCCTCTCTGGCTATGTTTCTGTCAAATAAATAAAATCTTAAAAAAAAAAAACAAAAACACCCCACGATATCATTAGTCTATCATCTAGGCACCAAATGTAAGAAATTGTAGAAAACCTTACTGAAAAACATGTGCTTGATTTGGTTAAAGGAGTTGACTCTAAATTGTAGATATGTGCACCTGCAAAAGCATGTTCCACTGATTAGAGCGCTATGTTTCACAAAAGCACTAGGTTTCTTTAACAAAGACACTGTGTAGTCAAAAATCACTCTCTGTAAAAAAAAAAAAAAAAAAAAAAAAAAATTTCCTTCATGAGAATCTTTAACTTGTTGCCTATAAATAAAGACACTGAAAGCCGGCAAGGCAGAGATGCCTGACAGGTGATCGGAAAAGAATCTTTGGGGCTCTCTCATTCGCCGACACCGTCTTTCCTTCGGGGACCCCCTCATTCAGCCGGAGCTGGCGTCCGGCTACTTTCAGTCATCTAAATAGCTGGTCTGACCGAATAGAACGGCCTTTTGAAGACTAAGCCGCAGTGCTAGCTGTGTGGGAAAGACTTTGCAGGGCTAGAGAATATTCTCTAGACTGCGTTGTATTCTCGGAGTCGGCAGCCAGTATGTGTTGGTGTTTCCCCCATAGCCATGATTGATGTGCCCAATAATCAAGGGTTGGAAATGGGCGGGAGTGACTCCTCTCACTATTACCCCTAATGACTTACTAGTGAAACGTTTGCTTTTGAAAGGCTGCAAGTTTGGTTTCTGCTGAATCTAAAGATTTTAGTTCCCGAGGAAGGAATGCTTTCAACAAAGGACACGGTTTGGGTTCCAGTAAACTGGAATTTAAGATTGCCACGTGGCCTCCTGGGCGCTTTGTGTCAGTGAACCTACAGGTAAAGAAGGGAGTTATTGTCGTAGGTCTATCTACTTTTCCTAGCATATATGAGCCTGTATGGCTCTGAGTTAGAGTTGGCCGAAAGACCAACATGTGGAAGGCAGAAGCAGAACAGCAGTCATTACTCTTGAAAGATTAGAAGGGGCTACAGCAGACATAGAGGGCCAGTGAGATCCAGCTTGCCTTTCCTCTCTGCTCTGTACCCAGCTCATCCTCCGAACTGATGACTATTTGAAACAACAGCAGCCCTAGGGCCGCCACCAGATGTTTGGTGTTGGACATATGGAGGTGGGAGTACACGGGAGCACCGCTTCTCAAAGCAATCCCAGGAGAATTCCAGTTGGAGTCCCATTTTGGTGGTTGGACACGCTTGATTTCCCAGGCTGGTGGCTGCTTCTCTAACACTCCAGTTTCCTTCCCAGAACTTCACTTCCCCCACTCCTCCTATGGTAGGCCCTATTCCTGTATTAAATTCCTTGTTCCATAATTCCTAGTGTTCCTCCTTTCTGTTTGAATTCTGACTGATTCAAAATGCTATACGAAACCAAATGAAGACATTTCTGAGTAGCGCATGGTTGAGAGAAGTGCCTTTTTCAGGAAGCCTACTGATGCTAATGATTACGGTACCATTATTGGCCAGTAATAATAATAGTGGGCATTTGTTGAGCATCTACTATGTGCTAGACACAGGACCTTATATGCCTCAGGTTATTTATGCCTCAATACAAACCTTCTGAGATAAGTATAATTATCATCCTATTTTGCAGGTGAAAAAATGTTTAGGGTGAGCTCAGAGCTGACCGTACATATGTATAGAATATATGTATAATTATATACATATAATTTAGATAGTACATATATATAATATATGTATTTATAATATATAATTCCTTTCTGTTTGTCACACATAACAATTATTCCTTTCCATATCAGTATCCTCCACTAGAGTGTGATATTTCAGGGTCAAGAAGTATATATCCTTTTCCCATCTTCATTGTTAAATACAAGATCTGAAAATTAGAAGGTTTATGATAAATGTTTGCTAAATAAATGGACAACATAAAAGGAACAAGGGTGGAAAATGTGGCCAGCATTAGTGCTCTAGTCAAGAAAAATTGGCAGGGAGCGTTGCAATGGACATTTGTTTACATTTCTAAGATGTGAGCCCAGCTACATAAAGGAATTCAGAAAGAATATAGAGTGAGATTATGATATTGATGGGAATAATGGGGGTAGAGATATTTATTATCTAGATTAGCTCATATTTTAACCAGGGGGAGAGGGCAACTAGGAAGGGCATTCATTTTATAGAAAAAAAGCCTGTACCTTGAACAGGGCGCTTATTTTTACTTTAAGGAGTACATACATCTACTGGACAGTAGGGGGAGCAAGATGCAGGGAAATCTAAAATTTTAGACAGCTAACCATAAAAGCCTGAAGATATCTGAGTCATCTCGGGATAAAAGCATGAGAAAGTGATTCTACACAAAACAGGTTGAAAATGGGGTCTTGCTATATTTTAAACGCAGTGTTTAAAATGGTTTGAAATTGCTCACCAGAGTTCTGGCTTTGCAGCTCACACAGAGCTCAAGGAAGATTTGGCCATGATCAATGTAGTGTTCAAATAAGGATAAAACAGAATAGATTGTTCTTAAACTAAATTAACTGATTCACTCCTTCACAGTGGTAAAATTCCCAACATGTTTTTGCTAATTAGGCCCAATCTTGAACTCTTTATTATGTCTACAGAAAACCAAAATTGGAGTGAAAACTACTATTTAGGTGAGCTTCCCTAGGCATAATATAGTGTGAGATAAAATTTGCATTGTTATTGCTATATTTTGCTTGTTTTGTGAACAAGGATTATATTCTGCTTTGAAATTCAAGAATAAATTCCTAGTCTAGTTCTATGAAATCTAAACTAGAAAGAATCTAATTCACTTCAAGTGTGTGACATTGCCACAAATAAATGTTTATGGTGTTACCCTTTGAGTAGAGTTCTTTGAACACTCTCCGTTGCAAATTTACCCTTACAAATACCCCCAGCTGGCATCAGAACAAATGTAAACTCTTTCAAAATTATTTTTGCCATATCTGAATTTTCTAATTAGTCTTGAAAAAAGAAAATCCTGTATATTCACACCGAGCAACATAGTTGTGCAACAAATTATTCCCATGTTAAGTATACAAATTTAGTGTGAAATCATTTCCAGTGCCTGTACAACTGACATTTATTTGGTTCAGTTCACATTCAAGATTTTTTTCTAGTCTTATGAAGCCCACTTGGCAAAGCTTGGAGCTCTCGGTCATCCGGGTCTTCACTTATGCTCATAATATTGAAGATAGAAGGCAGAATGAGAATGTAAACTATTCTGTATGAACATCAAAATATAATATAAAAACCGACCACAGTATCGTCCGCTGTGTCTTATGTATCTGCTTTGCTAGTATAACTATGAGGCTGATCTATAACAGAATTCTGTGACAAAGAAATCAAGGTTGAGGATTTGTTGATTGTTTAAGTTTGCAGTCTGTGTCAGAGAACCATGATCTGCTTGAGCCAGGGTTTTCTTACTATGCTGTACTTTCTTATTATGTCATTTTTCACAGACTTCAAAGTAAGGCAGTGAGTTGCAGGGATGGCTTGGCTTTATGCTGCCCTGAGTTTACTGAGGGACATGTACACACGTCAGGATCTCCTTTTTTGTAACTTTTGCGACTCCAAATCCAAGGAATCCTTCTTCTTGATGCTTCCAACGTCAATCCCAGTTTTCAACAGTCTGCTTCTCAAATCTGTAATTCCAGGCCAAGAGCCAGAAATCAAGCTCAGGCATTCATATCGGTTTTAGGACATTAGACTAAATATGTTCTAGATTTCAGCAGGTTCTCTGGTTCATCTTCTCAACCATCTCTCCTTCCTGTCTTTAAGATTTTATGGAGTGTTTATGAATCAAAAGAACCAGTGGCTGGGTCTTATTCATTCTGTCACCCAACTAATATCTTACTGCTTCCTTCACGTCCTGTACTTCCATGAATGAAGTTTGCTAAAACAACACTGGGATTGCTATTAAGGTTCCTCTTCCTAACCATGTTAGATGCATAATTGAAATTAGAGAAGAATGAGGCAGGCCTGTGACACTTCATTTTCCGTGGCTAGAAAAAGCTCTGCATGCAACCAGCAGCCAGGGGTTATAATCCACAACAGCCTTTTAGACTTGGAGCTTACAATTTCCTTGCAAATGACTGTGGGAGCATGGCTAAATAATTATACATCTCAACCATTGTGTAAACCAGTTTAATTAACATTTTCCAGGCATGTCACATTTATACAATCACTAAATAATTTTCTAAAATTATGTTGTATTAGAAATTGCTACACATCAACTCGGATTATTTTTACTCATGGCTCTAATCATGCCTGAAATACGTTTTGTTTTGTTTTTTTCTTTTCGTATCACTTTATTTATTTATTTTACTAGGATTCGGTATTTCCGAATTGGAGATGATTCATACTTACAGGCTAGCCAGATGCTCTGTTCAATTTATTTGTAAGTGTTATGTCTAATTGTCATTGACTTTATCAAAGCTGGCATTTTTTTTTTAAAAAAGCAGTTATAGCATTATTAAATTTCCTTTTCATTCACTTTATATTAAAGAAATCTTGGAACACATCCACTCCCATATCCCAACTTAGAATACACTGCAAAAATAAAAGAAAGCTTTTTAGCATTCAACATTTGTGAGAGTTAAGAAATGAGGAGTTTAAAATATGCACTTTCATTGTCATTTGGCTTTTGGCAGCACATGTTTCAAGAAGATATGATCCAGGGCACCTGGGTGGCTCAGTGGGTTAAAGCCTCTGCCTTCAGCTCACATCATGATCTCAGGGTCCTGGGATCAGATCTAGGCGCGCATCAGGCTCTCTGCTCAGCAGGGAGCCTGCTTCCTCCTCTCTCTCTGCCTGCCTCTCTGCCTACTTGTGATCTCCCTGTGTGTCAATAAATAAATAAAAAATCTTAAAAAAAAAAAGATATAGTCCAGTTTACTCTCTATTTGAGAAGATATAAAAAATTGGGTGCCAACAATCATTATATTATTAGTAAAGTATTCAAATTACTTTTGGTTTCCTTTAAGCCCATTGTTATTATTATTATTATTGCTGCTGCTATTATTATTATAAATGCATTCTTTTTTTCCTAAAAAAAAAATCCCAAGTAAGGGGTGCCTGGGTGGCTCAGTTGGTTAAGCAACTGCCTTCGGTTCAGGTCATGATCCCGGAGACCCGGAGACCCGGAGACCCGGGATTGAGCCCCGCATCAGGCTGCCTGCTAGGCGGGAAGCCTGCTTCTCCCTCTCACTCCCCCTGCTTGTGTTCCCCCTCTGGCTGTGTTTCTCTCTGTCAAATAAATAAAATCTTTAAAAAAAAAATCCCAAGTAAGACTAATAAATCAAGAAATATTCTCAGTCATTAAAGTGAAATGAAATTAGGAATACAGATGAAAGAAATGATACAATCAAATGTGTAAGCACTGGGGTAATATTTTATGCTGCAAATACATTGAGATTAAGCAGAAAGATTAACAGTTAGGTCACCAAATTAGTGAACTTTCTTGCTCTATGAAGAATTCAGTTTGTTTCCTGATATCGTTTACCATGCTCTATTAACCATAGTACTTTATCTATCAGTATTTCCAAATTATAAGCCTCTGGCCCATAAATATATCTCTATGAAGGATTTATTTAGCGGCTCTGACAAGAACGGCAATTGATAATATTTGTTGAACTTTATGTGCGATGGAAAGTGTTTTTGCAAAATTCTCTCCTTTCATGGATTAGAAAAAAGAATACCATGTTTTATATTTTTGCCTTCACTATTTTAAACACTAAAAAGATTTTTGGAGAAAACAAATGTGGGGAATCCCAAAAAACAGAATACCACATTTTTTACTTTAATAGAATATTTGTATTGAAAAGTAGATTTTTCGAGGTAGGAGAGCTAACTCTTAGTTGACAGCTTTGTGGGTAAAGAAGAGCTAGGCTGCATTTATTCAATGCTAAACCACTATTCTGGCCGAATCTGGTTTCAGTAACTATCCCCAAATCACTGCCTGTTTAGAAATTAGAAAGCATGGTCTTTTTGGTCCCAGTCCATAAAGAATACTTGTATATCTCTTGTACACATTTGCAACAGAACATTTAGGTCTGAAATAATCTTTACTTTTGCTAGGAACATGGATGTGAGAAAAAAAATCCAAACGGGATGCTTTATTAAAAGATAAATTATTTTTGATCTGATACAAATGATGCTGTAAATTAACGAGGAAATACATTCAGTTATCATGTCTAGATTCTGTAAAGTGCCCTATCACCTGGCAGAATATCCTCAGGCTGATGCTGTCTCCAAGCCTCACAGCACATGGATCAGTGAAACATCATCCAGCAGGCCAGAGACAATGAATTGCCGAGGGGCAGATTCCCCACCTAGCTTTAGCCCTTTATACCACATCTAGAGAAATGGTTTCCAGCACTTGACCATTTAAATCAAATTGTTATTTTAAAGCAGTGTCTAATTTGGCAAAAATCATTCTTACTCATGAAGACAGTTTAGATCTAATGAGAATATGATTTGTCATTCACGTACTGATATCTCTCGGTCAGGAATTCTCGCTCACTGAAGTCAGCTACAAGTGGAGAGTAATCAAACATCTAATGGTAACGCACACACATTCTGAGTATTTCAATGCCCAAATCGCTTTCATCATAATATACGTTTCTACTGCTCATAAAAAGAGACAGAGTTTTTGTTGGTTTTTTCTTTTCGTTTTGCTTTTTTCAAAATAAACATGTCATTCTGAAATTGTGGGGGTTCTAGGGAAAAGTCACATGTAAATAGTCTTATGAAAATCTAGCTCGCGGGGCTGTCCTCTGCATCCGTGTTGTCGCTCGTGCAGATTACATTGCTTGACACACCTTTCCCACCTTCTTGCCCCTGGCTGACATGTTCTCATTTTCTCAAGATTCAGCAACATGGTCCACATCCTGATACTTGTGATACTTGTATTATATTGGAATTATTGGTTATGTGCCTGTGTTAAGAGTATCTGCAGGACCCCGTGGTCTGGAATGGTGTCTTCAAGTTTCATCCTTTCCAGCCGGTCAGTGTCTACCCGACTTATGATGGGCCGTTAAAGATATGTCTTGAAAAAGAGATAAAACAATTTAACCCAAAAGGAATGATATATTTCACCAAAAGGACAGCTGCTTCAGACAAAGCTGTTTACTCCTACAGGTGAAATGATTTTATTTTAAGTTATGTCTATGAAAAATGGAGTAATAAGGCAATTAGCATGTAAAACAAAACAACGGCTGGAGACCTACACTAAGACAAAGTATTGTTTTGACCTGCCTTGCTTCAATTGACCTAATTCACCAGTTTTAACTGATAACTGGTATATTTTCTTTCTTTGAAAGTATAGACATAGTTGAAAGATACTCAAATTTCCCAACGCCAAAAGTAGTTCTTTGTAAATATGCCCATGAGTTTCCTTTTTGTTATTGAATGTAGTAGATGTTCAGCAATTCTTAGAATCAACTGGATTTCTGTCAACAACACAATGTTACACTGAATTTCTTAAACATTAAAAGATATACAAATTAATATCCAACCATGCATTTGATGAAAGAATATTTTCTAAGGAATAAAAGTTTCTGTAATGTTTCATTTTTAAGACAGTTGTCTAACAAATGATCTCTAAACCAAATGACCACGTGCTTATTTGTGAAACAAAAAGCTTTCCTTGTGACTTTAATCTAACTTTATCTTTTTTTTTTTTCCTTTCTCCACAGGGTTCTCTTTTTCACCTCTGGGTCTGATCCCCATCTTCCTCCCTTGTGATTGACAGCCAACCTTCTTGCCCTTAGTGGGGCTCAGTGGCAGTGTGGAGTCCCAAGCAAAGGTCAAAGGACACAGGTTATTGAGATGGGCAACAAGCTTCATGATATTCCCGGTGAATCTGCATGAACTTTTTCTTTAGTCTTTTGACTGGCAACATCATGAGCAGGAAAAACTCTATACTCTTAACAATGAATCAGCCCACCCTCCCGTTTGTCATACAGGGCCATACCACAGGCTAGAATCAAGTGGATTGGTGTCAACAACACAATGGGGAATGGGGTAAGGGTTGGGAGTCAGTTGAAAGCTGAATAAATAAAGGTATTTTCAGATGGTAGCAAGCCCCAGCTCAGGAGTGAAGGTGAAATTCCCAGGAAGGCAGGCATTTGTAACTCTTACTGTGGCTCATGCCCATATATAAAGCCACCACCAGGACAGTGCCTTCCTAACCTCCTAAAGAAATAGATGTTACACGTAATATGGAGCTCTTCCGGTTTTGGAGAGTGGCAGGCAGTGTGTGACTAAAGTTGTTAATGCATGTGGACTCCCCCCTCCCAAATTTGTGGTGACTTAATATAAAACACATGTACTTTGGACCTCCATTTAAAGACACACATTCTTTGAAGGAAAAAAACCTCAAAGATGACTTCTCGAAGAACACAAAAAAAGAAGTCTCCAAGCGCTTTTCAGAGTTAGTCATTCAAAAACTTAGTGTGAATGTTCACCCAATGATTTTTAGAAAAATAAATAAATAAATAGTCTGGGTCTATAGAAAAAAGAACCTCCACAAATATCCATCCTATTCTTTATTTGATTATAAAATATATTTTTGTCTCTTGGCAAAAATGCTATTCTGACCAAGTATGAATTCATAGCTTTAGTTTGTTCTAATTTTATGTTGTTGGAGGGCTTTTTTTTTAAGTTCTTTATTCAAAGAGGAAATTTTCAAAACTCTGTCTTTAAAAAGAACTCAAAATGACTAAAGAGAAAACTAGTATGGGGAAAACAACAACAACAACAGAATCCAAAAAACCATTTGTCTAGAAATGTAAATGGATCAACAAGCACTTGCCTGCGAATGTCTTCCCTGGAGCCTTCCTCCCAGGCTCCTCTGACAGAAAGGGGCCTGGACCTCAGGGCTATCCTAGCTTTCCTGAAGCAACCAGCCTGTCATAGAAAAGAAATACTCAAGACCAAATACAGCCATGGAAGCAGTTCGTGGCCAAATTCGTAATTATATAATAACGATGGGACTGTGAGGGCCCATACCTAGCTCTCAGTAGCTCTACTTGCTACTGAGAACATTGCAGGGGCCTAGATTCTCATTTAAGTCTATTTTTTTTCTTCCTAATACTCAAACTATAAAGACTTCTCAGTACAGTAAGTTTACGGTTGTCCCTAGCAACTGAGTAGTAAATTTAGCCTCCTAATTAATTTTCTGTATTTTGCCTTAATAACAGCAGTTAACACTGACTGAAGGTTTATTTGTGCCAGGAGTGGTTCTAAGTTGAGTCTATTAGTTTATTTAGCCCTCATTTAAATAATTAATTCCATGAGTCACATGCTGTCGATTATCTCCATCTAACAGATGTGAAACCCTCTCCAAGTCATGCTTTGAGCCACTCTGCTGTGCTGCTTATACTTGAGATTTTTAAACCTGAAATTATTCCGTTCACAAAAAGGAAGGTCATACAGAATGGTTTTAACAGCTTCATTCTATTTTAAATAAAACTTTTTTCTCCTCTTGCCAAGCCTGTTATAAATGCTGTACACAGATAGAAATTCACTGAATCTTTGGTTGGGTCCTGAGAGATAGGGAGCATTAATTCCCATTGTATGGAAAAGAAAACTGCGACACAGAAAGGCTAAGTAGCTTGCCCATTGTCACCCAGCTAGCTAGTGCAGGGTAGGAGTATGGGGTGGGGGAGGGGGATGCATATGCCAAAGGCTGCCATTATTTTAGCTTTCTAGCCGGGCCACTGCTATTTGCCTTTGAACAAATTGTCCCATCTTTCTGATTCTTAGCAACCCTGTTTATAAATAAAGAGAGGAGGGAGTCTCTGATCTCTAAGATCCCTTCCGATAGCCCTATTGATTTCAGTGCAACAAACCTTGCCAAGCCACATAGGGACAAACTTTGTTTATGCCAGCCTGAAGACTTGAACACAGATTTCAGCTTTGAAACTAGCTGTGCACCCTAACAATTCTCTGCAAGTCTCTAAGAACAGTTTTTGGGAAAGGATCTAGCAGGAAGCTACGAAGGTAGAAAATATTCTGAAGGTTTTCAGAAATGCCAATTTCAGTTCTACATCTGCCAACAGGTCCAGCTAATCCTCAAAACTCTGGGTAAATCCGGGACCACTATGCACAGTAACAGGGAAGAGAGACTACGGAAATTAGAAATTTGGGGCAAGTATGATAGAAAAATAGAGACCAATGAAATTTAACACTACCTGGAGGCATCCTTACACCTGCTTGTCATTCTTACTAGTAGAAACTCACTTTTGCTATATAGAAGAGCCAAATAAATTAATCCACAGCTTTAAAGGGAGTTAATAGCTTAATGCAGACTCAGTGTGGAAATAAATTAGGTCCCTTCAAATTGATTGCAGATTCACTAAATGGTAGATGACAAAGTATACTCACTTTGCAATTGTATGTACAAATATGACTATATGCAGAACAAAATAAATACCCCCGAAATGAAGTAAAGCTTCTAGAGCTGAAGGCAATCAGAGAGATTATATTATCCACCAGAGGCCCAGAGGGATTAAGTGATTTGCCTAAGGTTATGCAGGGAGTAAGTGGATATTCCAGGTTTTAGCCAGGCTTTCATGAGCTCAAGTTGAAGGAAGGGTTATTCTGTAGCATGCATGCAGAAAATTTATTATAATGATCATAATAATTACAATAATCATTTACTGAGTATACTGAGACAGGTACTCTGCTCCCTTCTGTACATATAACCCCTAGCCCACCCGCTCGTATGTCCGTGAGGTCTGTCTGGTTATCCCCATTTTATAGATTGAAAGACTGATACAGCATTTGTATCTTCAGAGTTACATAGCTACAGATACTGAGAGCTGGGGGTCTAGCCTCATTCCTGAATCTGTACTCTTTTCACTGGACACACTGTATCACCAGTGGGCACTAACATGACCACATCTCTGGCTGGCTGGTTTTCCTTTAAAATCAGTATTTGAACCTCCTACAATGACAGCCCGATGCCCAAATGGTCAAAAGAAAGTCATATCACGGTCAAAAGAAAGTAATATCACTCTCGAGGTTCTTAGCCCTCACATTCAAGGGAAGAGGAAATCAGAAAGGTACATTGTTTACTGTTCTTAAGAGTAACTAACTGACTTTTACTAAAACCAAGGGCAAACAATCTACCAAATTATTAAAACATTACCTTTTTAGCCTATGTAGGCCATGGATTCAAGATCATGAACTTAAAATCAAAACCAAACAAGTCAAATCCCAGAGGATGAAAAGGGGTCATTAAGCCTGGTGCTCTGTAAATTAATACTTTGAGGTAAACTTAGAAGTATTATAGAAAATTACTATTTATTTAATGTTTCATTCTATTTGAAAGAGAAACTCCCAAATGTTCAATACCACCCTATATTTAAAAGTTAAAAATATACTGGAAATGGATGGAGTCATGATAGCACTAAGCACGTTGGGGGAGGATAGCTACAATCATAGTACAGTGTCATAGCAAAATATTTTACATTTACCAGTTGAACTGTTAAATGTTTAATGTGTATTAGAAGCATTAGTTCCAAGGCAAAATGAAGCAATATTATGTTTAACTGTTTGTTTGGAAACTTCTTTTATTAAAAAAGATTTTTAATAATGCTATTTGCAACACAGGTGTGATAATACTCAAATTATTGTGTACTTGATATAGTGAATTTAAGTATGTAACAATCCATCTAGATGATGCCCATCCCCTCCTCCATTAGATACCCTAGTAGCAAAATGTAAATACCCTTTTAAAAAATAAAGAGGCCTTTGAGCTGTTGGAGCAGAGTAGGGCGGGGCAAGGAAAGTGCTCTTTCCTGACATACTCTTGCTTCTGGCTTTGACTTCATTTAGTAAGGTCAGTTCTCAAAGAACTTCGAAGAACTTCGACAAACCCTTCTATCCTCCACAAAAGCACAGGAGAAGGAAAGCCTGTCATTCACAAGCAGTGTGGACAAAACCAGTGGCAGAGGACAGGATTAGGGAAATAAGGGGGGAGAAGAAAGTTGGAGTAAAGTGCACAGTTACTGTCAAAAAAATATATTATTTTGATCCTAAGAAAACTAAGAGAATTTTATCTAATGAACTAGATTGCTGACCCTTTAATACATTTGGTTTTCATTGAACATACAATCACCATCGGACATAAAAGACTAGTTTGCTTTTTAAAAAAAAATTGCTTGGACTTAGCTACAGGAATCTTGTGAACGCAATTCAGGGATAACATTCTGCAGCTCTTTGGGTATTCGATGATTTACTTGGGTAAGTCCCCAAGGAAATAGGGAAATGTTAAATTTACCGATTCAAATGGCCATTTCCCCAATTCTCTGACTCCTTTGCCCCCATCCCTTCTTTTCCTAAATGCCAGTACTTTCCAGTTCTCCATCCTCTACCCCTATGGCATGAGACCGGGCAATCATGAAAAGTTTCTCCTTGTTTGTAAACTGCCTCTGCACCGGCTGAGGTGGCTGGGCTGGCTGGGCGGCCGGTGGCCCTTGACTGGGATCCTCCGGGGCCCTCTGCTGTGCCCCCGGGGCCGTGGGGGTCTCACAGTCTGGACTTTTACTGACTACTGCTTCCACAACCGACTCCAAAGAGGTGCCAGCCTCCCGCAAGGGGGTGTAGCCCTTATTGCAGCAGGGTGGGTCATCCGACTGGGAGCTAGGCGAGTCCGGCCTGGGAGGGGGCGAGTCCTCCAGTCCCCGGGGCGGGGGAGGGGAGGCAGCCTTGGCCAGAAGGCTGGAGTCCAGCTCTGCGCTGCACGGGGAGGGTGGGGGCTCAGGGGACGGTGGAGCCCGGTAGTCTGGGAGCCCGCTGGTGCTGCGGCGCCGCAGGGCCGCGTACCTGCCGGTCCTGGGCAGGCGGCCACCCTGCCCCCTGGCGGTGCTCGCCGCCGCCGCGCCCTCGGGCTCCTCAAGCTCGCAGCGCGCCCAGCGCGAGCCGCCCGGGGCACCGCGGAGGTCGGTCAAGCTCAGGTCGAGCTCGCCCCGCGGGATCTCCCGGGAGCCACGTTCCCCGGGCGGCCTCTGCCAGATGCAGCTCGCGCCTTCCGCGTCCCTGTCCTCATCCCCAACCCCATCCCCGTCGCGGTCCCCCTGCAAGGGTAGCAGCGCGAAGGCGCTCAGCGAGGAGCCCACGAGGGAGCTGGCGGTGCTCTGGCGCCCCCAGCTCTCGGGTGGGCTGCAGGGCGCCGGGCTGGTGCTGCTGCTGGCCGCGGTGGCGGCGGCGGCAGCGGCCACAGCGGCGGCAGCGGCGGCGGCCCGGCGACGGCTGGCCACGCCCGAGCGCTCGCGGTAGATGCTGTACACTGCCTCCGCCAGGCTCGGGGGCTCCCGCGGGCAGCGCGGGGACGACGCCAGGTCCGGCGGGGACGCGGCGCCCTTGGCCCCGCCGCCGCCCCCGCCCAGCGCGGCGGGGTGGGGCCACGAGCCCCTGGCCAGCATCGCCGCCGCCCCGAAGGCGTCCCCTGCGCTGTCGCGGCAGCTCCCGGGCTTCAGCTCCATTCCCCGCGACTGCACGTAGCTGAGGAAGCCGTTGAGCGGTGGGCCCCCGGGGGGCGCAGAGGCGGGGGCGGAGGCCGAGGAGGCGGCGGCGGCCGCAGCCGCGGCAGCAGCCAGGTCTTTGGCGCGGAGGCTGTGCACGTCGATGACCGTGGAGTAGAGATCCCTCAGGTTGATGATCTTGGTCTTCTTATCTCGGTTCTCGTGGAGCACCGCGTTGGCGCAGATGAAGAGGAAGATGCCGATGCCCATGATGAGGGGCCCGAAGACCTTGAGTTTGTCAGAGTGCAGGTATCCGGAAAAGATGCGGAAGAAGAAACCCACAGACGTGGAAGAGGATGAAGGGCCGGGGGACCGCGCTGGAGGTGTGCTCCGGGGGGCGCCCACCAAACTGGAGTTGACACCCCCAGGAGTCCCCAGATGGCTCCTGGATCGGTTTTTGCCGCCACTACCACTGCTGTTGGCCGTGGTCAGGACGCGGTGGCCGCTGCCTGCGGGTGGCAGCTGCTTACCCCCTTCCCTGTTGGTCCCATTGGCCTTGGGCCAGTAGCCCACCACCGCCATGGCTATGCCCACCAGCAGCACCAGGATCCCGCAGAGGGCAATAAGCCCCGAGATGGAGCATAGCTTTAGCTTGCCTTTGACCACCACCACATCGTTCTTGCGCCTTTTCTTGGCTTTCCGCTTGCGCTTGGGGACCTGGGTTGGGGGGCGGAGGGGATCCTGCTTTCTGGCGGAAATCCTCAGGAGGCCACCGGTGGCAATCATGGTGAGCCGTTGCCTGTTCGGGGTTAGTCTCTGTGGCAGAGGCTTGTGTAGTGGGGGCACCAGCTGCCCACTGGCCGCTCCGCCACCTCCTCCTGCTGCAAAGCAGAGGAAGACAGTCAGAGGGTACAGGCTTGGCTGGAGCAACATCCCACGCTCTGCAAACGTCCGGCTATCAGGTCCCACCACCTGTGCACCACCCCAGGGCTACCCACTAAGTGAGGTGCGGGATGTAGGGACCAAGGGGCAGGTAGATGGATTAGGGCCCGGAAACGCTGTTGCAGTCATTGATGGGAGGTGATAAAACAATTGGAGAGACCGCCTTCTCTCCCCTCCCCCCAATCCCACACACACTCCGTAGGTGATATTCCAGCATCACTCATTTCAAACCCTCCCAGCTCGCAGCTGCAGGAGTGGTAACCATTAGTAGAGACCAAATGTGGGCACTCAAAGTGGTGGTTGAGGACTTCCCTGGCAAAAGCTTTTCCCTTTGTCCTATGAGAATCAGAAGATTGCCCAAGGGAGCTGTACAGGCGGGTCAAGTTTCTAAGCAGAGGAATTTGTCAATGTTTAGCCCAAAGTCACTAAAACAGTCACAAAAGTTACTGTTTTATAAAGACAAAAGCAATTTTCATCACTGGATGAAAATTAAAGGTCACATACTGGCAGGCAGACGGCTTATTTACTGCAGATAATTAATAGAGAGTTCATTTCGAGGAGAACACCAGAGCTATGTCAGTCTTCTGGTAATAAATCCCTTCACAAAGTTCTCCCACCTATTACTATTCCTACTGCTAAAGGCAAGCAGCATTTTTCCTCATCTCTTTTTTTTGCAACATCTGGACAGCTTCTTAGGGTGGAATATTTAGTTTTAGGTAACTGCTTATGTAACTGAGCTCTTCCTTCTGGCCTCCTCTCCTCCCTCAGAGGAACTCCCTTAAAGGTATCATGTGCTAAATCTCATCGGGGACTTCTCAAAGTCCCCTAGAATCTCTAAGAGAAAGAAAGACCTTTTTTTTTCCCCCTTCTCTTGTGGTAAAATTACAATCTTAAAAAGAAAAGAAAAAAAAAGCCACTCTACCATAATACCTTTCTGACCTCTTATTAATGTGCAAACAGCACTCTTCAGAATCTTAATATTCAAATGAGAAGGCAATTAACTAGGTATAGCAGTCTACATAACAATGATGATTTGAAGAATGACATCTCCCCCAAGCAAGAGCTTGTTTTCTTCATCTTTCTCTC
This sequence comes from Spilogale gracilis, assembly GCA_004023965.1. NCBI lineage: Eukaryota > Metazoa > Chordata > Mammalia > Carnivora > Mephitidae > Spilogale > Spilogale gracilis. The sequence continues at coordinate 30,845 of PITA01001029.1, read as the reverse complement.
ACGAGGTCATTTTTATTAAGGGAGGATGGCAACAATGGATGCACTACCCTATAGGAAGTTTAGTTGTTTATAATAAAGCCTGGTAGGTAAATGCACAGTTCTGTCTTTGTGGATATCTGTGAGCTTCTAAAAATTTCAATCCTGCCGCATCCCCAGAGTAAAACATTTTCTGTTCCATTGGTTGTGTCCCCTCCTATAATAGAGATGCTAAAATTAAGGGCACTGTATGAATTCAAAAGGCTCAGATATCACTCACAAGCCTTTTGGCATTTTATCCTTTATGAAATAATTTATGTTTCAGAATAAATTACCCCTTAAAAATGTGGGATTACTTAGGATGAATTTTGCTTTTAATTGGTGCCTGGGTGAAGAGCTTTGGCTCTTGATCCCCTCCATTATATCAATATAGGTACAATCTTTTCTCCACTGGTGGAAAAGCAAATGGTAATCAGCTCTTTACAATGTTTGTGAATCAATGTCTCCTTGGAACTTAGCTGGTTCTCAGTAAAGAGAAATACTGGGTAGGTTAGAGAAGGGTTAGTAGAGAGAATACATCTATAAGTCTTTAAAATTTTGTTTTAAGAAGAGGTTGCACCAGTAAGTACAAACAGATTGTAAGAAAAAAAAAAGTAGCTACTGTTCATCTGTCACCCCCAAAATAAGCACATTGATTGTGTAGTTGTAACATAGAGACTGCTGTTTTAAGTGATCCCTAGACTGCAGTATCTTTAATGCAATAATCTGGAGATATGCGGTTATTTTAAGGATTCAGGAGCCAGACATTTTAGAAACAAACCTAGACTCAGTTGGCAGGGTAGCTCTCTCAGAAGAGAGAAGGGCTAACATGTTCTTGGACACGGATAAGGTGCACCAGGATGCTGAGCATCTTTGGGAAAGAAGGTACCCACATGTATTTCTCCTCGGTAAGGCAGCTTTGGCTCCCGGTAGACAGAACGTAAGGAAAATTGGAATGGATTTCAACAATCGTTTACGGATCTTTAAAATTAGTTTAATAGCTAGTAATTAACTCCCTAGTTTATTATTCCTTCAGATCCCTTGAAGGCTGAACTCCTTTATAATGTATTGCCATCTGACCTGAAATACTGAAAAGTCAGATGGTAAGGAAGACCCACCTTTAAGGCTTTTCTTTGTACATAATGAAGGAAAACAAACTTAGCAGTCGAGGTTGGCTGCCCTCGCAATTTACTGCCTGATGCTGGTCTTTCCGTGGTTAAGGAATGGAGGATGGGGGAAGCAAAGGAGGGATGTCTAAAAATACAACTGCTTCCAAGAGAGACATTCAAGTTCTCGGCTCATGATGGATTAAGCCCCACTCGGTGTCTGAAGCTCCCAGCCCACAGGCTGAGAGCGCCCTGCCTTGCTCGGGACTCAATCCAGGTCCTCGACCCCCCACTCCCTAATGGGCAGGACAGCGAACCCCTTGCCCTGCTATTTGGTCTGCTTATTTATGTTAGAGTCACATGAGTGCAGCAGCTGGGAGTCCGCCTCTAGAAAGAACACAGGCAGGAGCGAAGTGAGGGCAATCCTGAGCTCGCTTTTTCTGGCCAGCGCATCCCGTGCAGCCCGCCCAGAAAAATGACTCTCCCTGAGCCCCAGCCCGGGGGACCTGGGCTCGGGGCCGCGCGGGTGGGGAGGGGCAGCTCGGGGGCCGAGGACTCACAGAATTGCTCAAAATGGCAGCACTATTAAGCAAACAATATCGCTCACTTACCCGGGAAGGCTTGGGCAGCTCCGGGCCGGCGAACGGGCGGGCGCTCGGGCGACACAAAGGAACCATGGAGAAACTTTTTCAGCCCGAGCCGACGGCGGGGCGCAGGGACAGCGCCTCGGGGCCCACCGGCACAGCGCGGCTCAGCAGCCCAGCGGGGGCGAGCGCCCGCCCCAGGTTCGCAGCCCCCTCCGCGGCTGTGGCGGGAGCCATTTCCAAGAGTTTCCAAGAAGTGTCAGGTCCTCCGCGGCCCGCATCCTGCCTGGGAGTCGTCCTCCCCGCCGCCGCTCCTCCTGCGCCTCCCCGCCAGCCCCGCCGCGGCGCTCCTGGGCCGGCCCCAGCGCTTCTTTTGTGTGGCTGCGGCGCGCCGGGCTCCGCCGGGTGGAGTTGAGCCCGCCGCGGCGACGGCGGCGGCGGCGGCGGCGGCTGGCGCGGCTCGGGGCGGCCGGACTCGCGGCTGTTGCTAAGAGACCGGAGCCATGACACAGGGAAATTGCGGCGGATGGCAGTCGGTACCCGGTCCGACTCCGCTGCTCCGGGGCGCACCCGCCCCCCGCCCCGCCCCCCGCCTCCTCCCTGGCGTTGCCCCCCCCCCCCGCACACTCCGCGCCCGCTTCCTCGCGCTCCCCCCGCCCCACTTCCTCCGCAGCCCGCAGCCGGTGCCTTCGGGGGAACCTCTTCCCCGAGGACCAGCAGGCGCGAGGGAGGCGGAGTGTGGCGGGGGGCGAAGGGGGAAAGACAGCGGGGAGAGCTGGGCTCGCGGCACCTCGGCCTCCGCCTACCCCGCCCCCGGGGCGCCCCGGGACCGCCGCCGGCCTCGGCTGGGAGCTTTGTTCTTTTCCCTCCAACTACCTGTCTGAGCAGCGGGCCGGAGGGCGCCCAAAGCAAGGGCCGTCACTGCCGGAGGGTCTCCCCCTCAGCGTCTGAGGGGTGCTCTGGGGTGCGAGAGGGGGCAGTGCTCGCGTCTCCCGCCCTCCCGCCCTCCTTTCTTCCCTCTTCCCTCTCCTCTTTTGTCGCCTCCACTCTCGGACACAACGCAGCCTGGGCGGTTTCTCCCCCTCCCACTTGGGAGTTTGCGGTGTGGACGCACAGCGAGCACAGTAAGTTGTCCCCCAGCGAACTCGCGCCTGCGGAGTGGAGCCGCCCCCGCCGCGCTGGGCGCACCGCGGGCCGCGGGGCAGCCAGCGTCTGATGCCCTCGCGCTCCAGCGGAGCCGGGCTTTGAGACCCGCCTCCTGGGGACCGCGGCGTCTCTCCCGCGCGCGGGGCAGCTGGGACTCAGCGGAGATTGGAATCGGCTCGGGGCGCTTCCTTGGGCAGCCCCTCCTGCTCCCACCCCGTGTGGTAATCAGCAAGCATTAAAAGGAAAAGTATAATTTTCCAGGAATCAGGGTTAGGATCAAAGAGGGGGAGGTAGAGGGGTAGGGAGGATGTCCAAACTCCCTACGTCATTTTAAAAATGCGAGAGGGAGAGAGAGAGAGATCCTGTTTCCTAGCTCATCCCTGTCTTCTGGACTGTAGAGTAAAGATGACAGGGAAAAGAGAATTTCAAAGTGGAATTTCCCCATGGAGTACTGAGAAAGTAAGAAAGATTTTAATTATCTATTGAAGTGAGGCAGCCAGGATTTCGGAAGAAAGCAAGAGAAGAGCCAACGAAGCAAGTGCTGTCTAAACTTTGGGGTGCAGACAGAAATCTCGTGATGGTGGTGTGGAGTGGGTGTTGTCTATGCTGAGTTTTGCTGTTTAAGGATCCACAGAACCCACACAGGAGGGCTTTGCTGGTCACAGTTCCAGTTACAAGATTGTTTCTCCTTAACACACACATCCTTCGCTTGTTCTTAAAACACAAGCATACGCTTTTCAAAAAGAACAATAAGGACACAAACATTTACAGATGCAGTGATATAAATGTGGACCATGTTGTATGAAGTGGGGATGGAGATGATGGGGAGATGGGAGGGGATGAAGGAGAAATGTTTTCTAAAAGGAAACCCTGCACCTGCCTGTTCAAAAGGTGACCTCTGTCACCCTTCAAGCAAGTAATGAATCTGGATGATAATCAGGGTGTTTAGAACCCACCTTTTCCCACTTTTCTTTTCCTACTCAGATTATGAATGCTAGAAAACAAGCCATATAAAGAGAAAGTTTTAAATTCCACATTGGATTGTTTCCTTTTAGAGAAATCACTGCAAAGGAGAAATAACTAGGTCTAGTTGTCGTGTGTAAAGGTTTTTTGGCTGCAAGCTTCCAGATTTCTTGAATATCAGTAATAATCTGGTGTTTTGTGCAGAGACCATATCTGAGATCTCATTTCATTACACAGCTGGCTGCCAGGGGCCATGGGTGGCACCTCCTCTCCTTTGTGGGCCTCTTTTGGCAGATCTGTTTAAAGAGAATAATATTGCAGAACTTCATTAGGATTTTAGAGGGATTAAGTTATCAACAGTTTCTAATTTCTGAATGAATTATAGTCCTCTTTTGCACGTTTAAAACTCACCAGACGGATCTGGAGAAGAAAAGAATCCTTTTCTAGACAAACAGTTCTTGGACATAGCTACTTGTTTTTTTGTTTTGTTTTTGTTTTGTTTTGTTTTGTTTTATGTTGATAACTACAATAAGGATTGTGGTTTATTACTTAGAGGCTTCCTTCCAAACTGAGCTCTCTTTAACTCTGAACTGTTCTATTTTACCTGAATCTTACCACCGTCAGTAATTTTCTGTTTTTAGCTCAGAGTATCAGAGGAAATCAGACAAAGTCCATCTGTTTCCAGAGGAGTCCTTTATTAATTCTGTAATAATGTAGTATCAACATACATTCCTAGGCGTTTCTGAGTTACATAGTTATTTTATTTGGGCCCCTGGAATTTTTTCCTTCTGATTTCACTGGCCGTTTCAGTTGGGATGATTTCTGGGATTGTGGAATACTGAGTCCCTGCTGAGGACTAAAGGGCTAAGACTACCTAATCATGATCGTTCATTAATGTCTTGAGAACTCAGAGCTCAGGACAAAATTTGGAACATGTTGTAGCAAGCAGAAGAGCAATGAAGGCCTTGGGGGAAAAAAAAAAGAAGAAGAAAAGGAAAAAGATGAGCTTTGTGATCTGAAACATTTCATTTGCTCTTTCTTAAAAACAATCCTTATATAATTTTTTTTTCAGTTTCATAATTTATTCACAACCCATTTGCCTCCCCTGATCATTTCATCAACGAGACCTGGCTCCCCAGCCTGGGCTCCCAGTACTGCCAAGGGGGAGCTGATGGCCAGCAGCCAGCGGTCCATCCAGGCCCCTCTGGGTCTCCAGGAGCCTGCAGGGGGCAAGGGTTGGCTTATATCAACAGCTCAGCAATGCCAGCCTCCCTGCAAGTGCCACCGTCACAGCTGGGCTGCCAACGGAGGAAGTTTAGTGTAGTGGGTACTGGAACCAGTTTGTATCCTCCACTAACTAGCTACTTCATTTAAGTAAGTAAATGACTTCATCTTGTCGGCCTCCGTTTCCTCATCTGTAACTGGGACAAGGACACTAATCCCCACCTCATGGCGGTCTTGTGAGGATAAACAAAGTTCCTGTGAACTAATGCCTAGCACGTGGTAAACACTCATTAAATTTAGCTTTCAACCTTGTTAGTCCCAAGGTCCTCTCCCAGCTTGTTTTCCTCACTCTCCCATTCTATTCCTATTCACCAGGATCCACGTGGGACCCTACCCGCCCGTAATCTCTCTGGAACGGGGTTACGGAAGCAACTGCCAGGATTGAACCTTGCTGCCTCTTCCAGTGCCGGAGGCCCAGTGCCTCTCACCAAAGCCCAGTGGCCAGAGGATGAAAACTCTCTCCAGTGCTGCTCTCCTCCCTGTGTGGCTAATCAGGGCCCTTTCATTTCCCTCTGCTGGAGAACCCAGCTATCCAACTCATGTCACTCTGCAGTTAAATCCAAAGTCTGTGAAAACACAAGCAAGAGGACATTTTTCAGGCTGAAGGTCTGAGGCTCTCACAGAAAGGATTCTCAAGCCATTTTCTGGCATCTTGACAAAAGAAGAAGGAACCTGTTGATCCCAAGGTTGAACACAGGACAGAAAATTCCTCCTTTTTCCTCGTGGCTTCATACCCTGCCAGGAAGAAGCAACATGACAGGAAAAAGCATGACCAAAAAAAGCAATAAAATAGGCAATAGAGGTCACAAATAAAAATACTGCATGGGACATAAACCTAAAAACGACTTGTTGTTGATCTGAAATTCAGATTTGACTGGGCCTCCCATCTTTCATCTGCAACTCCACCACAACATTCCTTGGTAACCTCACAGATGTTTTCATGGTGCCTGTAAAAGAGTCTGCAAGAAAATGTGAGCTGCAACAGTACTTTAAAGCCTCATTGGATTTCTTTTGGAATAGGAGATGCAGAAAAACATTGAGCAGAGCTTGGATGGAGCGAGAGGATTTGGAAGTGCAAGGGCAGCATCTCTGCAGCCAGGCAGCTCTTGGCCTTGGGTTTTTTCAGAGTTTAAAGTTCCGTAGTTCCTGTTTCCAGCCCTTGTCCACGGAACCCCACCCTGCCGGAGGGATGGGCGCTCACCTCCACCTCCACTCCCAGAGGCCCACAGGTGAACTGCTGAAACACACGGCTCAGCAGCACTTTCAAGAACTCCAGCTTGGAAACAGAGTAAACTCATGCTAGTGTCAAGGTCATGATCAAGCCCGTTTCTTGTGTTTCTGAAAGGTGTCAAAGAGTTCAAGCCCAAAAGCTTTCACTATAGAGGAAAGGAAATGATGTCAAGAGTCTACAGAGCATTCCTTAGAGCCCATCACAGGGGTCTCTCCCTCCGTCCCGAATAGATGACATGTGGGGCAGGAGCAGCCCACACTCTGCCTTCAGCCTCAATCCTTCTCAACATTACAAATCACCAGGCTACATCAAAAACAAAAACAAACAAACAAACAAAAACAAAAAACAAATCACCAGGCTCTTGATTAGAGACCAACTGGGGTAGTATTCTCTAATAAGTGGGTTCATGTTTGTACATTCCATTTTCCCTTACAGTCTGCATTTTCTACCATTTTCCATGTACACTATCAAAGCTAGATTGTGTGTCTTGTAAAATAATTGAGGTCTGAGATGAGAAACTGGGATGTGTTAGCAGGCTTGAGAGCAGATCAAAGCTGAGCTAGGAAAGGGCTTGGCAAAGGGGACTCCATCCAAGGAATAGCCAATGGTTAAATTTTCCCTCTGTTCTCCAAAGGTATCCTAAATGTGCACACTCAGGTCACTCTTATTATTTCTTATCATCTACAAGCACTATGGAGAGACGGACTTGTCCTACTGAGAACTAATAGGAGCTCACATGTCTGATCTTCTTTCAGAATTAATTGTGCTGTGAGCTGCTGCGAGTACCCAGCAGGGAAGAAGAAACACAGACAAGGAAGTGGTTTTCAAAAATAAAGAAACGTTAGAGTCCAAGATTGGTGCTCGGGTGACACATCTCTGACTCATCCACAAAGCATTTTCTGAAACACCTCTTGTGTGCCCAGCTCTTGGATCCCTGCATTTTTTTCGTTTAACAGGTATTTATTGAGCACCTGCTATGTTTAATTACTATTCTAGGTGCAGGGGATAGAGTGGGGAATGGTGTGAACAAAGTTTCTCTCTCTTAGAAGGGGGTGGGCAGAAAATGAGCAAATAAGCATACAAGGGAGACAATTTCAAAACCTGACTCAAAAAAGAAATTCAAAACAGGTGTTGTGACTGGTCAGCGGAAGCTAGAAGTCATTTAGACTGGGTATTCAGGGAAGGCGACCATGGAATGACTTCGTACACTGGGAACTGAAGCTGAAAAAAAGCTGACCATTTGAAAATAAGGACGTGGCCTTACTAGTTTACAATTCAACTAGATTTCATCCAGAAAGCATCAGTGAATAATACCATGCAAGCGAGAGTAAATCTCTAATGCTAGAGGACTTTAGAAGAAAATGGTAACTGGGGAGGGAAAAAAGTAAAATAAAACAAACAAGTCAAGGAAATCTTAATGGATGTGGATCCCACCCAGGACCCAGAAGAGATTTGAATTAAGGTGGCTACATGGTGTAAAGGCATGGAGTTGGGCAGGTGAACAGTAATGGACATGACCTCCCTGGGAGTAGAGGCCAAGAGTGCCATTGGTGGACCTGCCAGGACACTTCCAACAGGAAGGGGCCTTCAGGTACTCTGGGCTCTGGCTCCTCAGTGTGTGGTCTGTGGACCAGCAGCAGCAGCATCGCCTGGAAGGTTGCTAAAAATGCCAGATCTGGGGCTCCATCCCAAGCCTGCCGAATCAGAACCTGCCCTTTAAGCAGATGCCCAGATGACTTGTATGCACAGCAGATTTTGTGAACCCCTGTGCCAGTCCAGACCTCCCACTTTAGGGACGAGGGACAAGAGTTTACCCCATCCCCATCTTCACGTGCATGTGTGTAGGCATGCGTGACACACAGAGAATTCTGCTTTTAACTGTTAGTTTCAGTAAGGAACCCAGAGGGATATAATATCTGTGGCCAAATACGCATTTCTTACATAAGGCAGCCAGCCTGGTCTTTAGCTCAAATAGAAGAGGCAGCTTGAAACTTGATCACTTTGCAGGTATATGCATCTATTGAGAAAACCAGGCTGGTGGATTTCAGTCCTGAATCCAGCTTCTTAAAAGATAAATGACTCTGTTCTTGGATTATCCTTTGGATTAAGACCATTATACTCAAGTAACTTGGCCCCTTCTAGCCATGTGATACCGAGCAAGTTACACGAGCTTCTGGATGTAGTTGTGTTAGCTATAAAGGGTGATTTATAACTCCTCTCCTTTAAGGTCGTTGTAAGGAAGAAATGAGATCATCAGTGGCAGGTTGGAGGAGTAGTTGTGGGGAAGAGGTGTCCTGGGCCCCCATTCCCTCGGCCACCCCTAGACGTACCCCTAAATGAACGTATAAGAGAAACAACTGAGTCCTTGCTAGGTCAGTGTTCCCCAGCACACCATGTCACTGTCCCTAAGCACGTGCCGGAGGGACATCTCAGAGCCGCCACCACGGGTGTTTCTTGGGGTTCAGGCAGCGAGGCCGACAGAACAGTGTTCACACGGTAGTGGTCGTGGTGATGATGGTGAAGAGGGACAGAGTCCTCCTGTGTTGAGTACTGGAGATGCAGCAGAGGGTAACAGCTCCCTGTGAAGTTCAGATCAGATCGAAAGACAGGGAGATGTTCCTCAAATTGTTTTGTGGTTCCACCTGCGTCCCCGGCAGGTGGCAGTGGCTCTCTAATCTTCTCTCGGTCACCCCCTTATCTTCGGATCTTCAGCATCCCTAGGATAATTGTGTTTTGAAGTCAGCTTGGGCTTCCTCAGTCTCCCAACTGTGCCACCGTGACCATCGCATGAGTCCCACAATTGGCTCCACTATTAGGAATTCAGGCGGTGGGCCTCCCTGAGGGCCGCAATGTTTTCGCATCCCCACTGCTGAGGTACTGAACAGGGAATCTTTATGTTTGGGGCTCAAGACCATCAGGAACCAAAGGGCCACGTAGAGAATTAAATTTCACTTTTTTTTTTTTTCCCTAAAAAAAAGATTTTATTTATTTATTTATTTGACAGACACAGCAAGAGCAGGAACACAAGCAGGGGGAGTGGGAGAGGGAAAGCAGGCTTCCCACTGAGCAGGGAGCCCAGTGCGCGGCTGGATCCCAGAGCCCCGGGACCATGACCTGAGCTCAGCGAAGGTAGGCACTTAACGACTGAGCCACTCAGGTGCCCCAAATTTCATATTTGAAATCACCCAGTTATTCTTTTATTACACACACCTTTCACATGACCCCATAGAAACATCTACAATGGATATTTATTCTTTGAAGCAAAAATCGAAAATTGAATCGCCCCAATTACCACCACAAAGCATATGTATGTCTAATACACAAAACCAATAAATCAGCACTGATGCATGTTTGTACCCAGTGAATTCTTCTGATCTTGTGAGAGCCACAAAAGATATTTTAAATGATTAAAATGGGCTCAAAGTAATATTTGATAGAAGTTTTCTTTCTGAAGAACAAAAGTCACACCACAGTTTTTTACCCTAAATTTGTTCTGCATTTCTATAACATCTAACCGATAACAACCTAAGCAAACTTCTTTATACTGAAAAAGATTGAAGGATCATTGCCTCAGAAAAAAATCACAAATATTTTTGTCAAGAAAGATGCCAATATCACTTCTTGACAGGTAGGGTAAAGTGATTACAGCTTTCTATAGAGGTAAAATATTGGTATAGTACTTTGGAAAACGATATGTACAAAAAGAGATTAAATTTCAGAAGATACCCAGTTTTTATTATTCTCCAAAGCCACTTCCTCTGAAGATCAGGGCTTGGCTACAGAAAGGTCTGTGGCATTCTGAGTATTTACAGAAAATCTTGAGAGCTTAATGTATTCATCTCACAAAGGCAAAGAAGCCGTGTCACACATTTCCTTCCAATTCCTCCCAATCATTTATAACTTCTGGCTTTGATGACATTAATATTAATGAAATGATAGAAGATTTTGATACCAATCAGTACTTCAGCTCCATTTTCGCCTCCCTCCCCCAGGAAACGACGTTTCCCCCATTTACAGAGATAAATATATTATGATCAAGCCTGAGAATCTGCGACCCAAGGGAGGGGAATTAGAAGAGACAGTAATTTGCGGCCATCGCTGTAAGAGCTTGCACATTAGAACATGGATTTAATGGCTTACTTTAGAAGTCTTAGAACTCAGAGACTACCCGCCAGTTCCCCTTGTAAGCAGCGGTGGGATTTCTGCAGGATCTGAGAGCACCTCGTGGGGCAGTGGTCAGGGCGAGGTCAGGAGTCTGGCTTCTCAGGTGCGAGGAAGTTAAAAGGCTCCGGGACTTCATCGGTAGAACCAGCTCCTTGATCATCTAGGCCTGTCTCCACTAGCATGCAGAGACATCAAAAGGCACTGCAGTCTCCCAGCTTGGAGCAAGAGGGTTTCTAAACCACCTCAAAATGGTCATTTCCATACCCTTTTCCTGGGTGATGCTTTGCCTCCCAAAGTGAGGTAGAGACTGAAAATGTCCTTTGTATACAAAGGATGTAGAAAGTCAACTAGATAATTTGATTCCCTCTTTGCATTTGCAGCCATAAAAATCTCAAGGGCATATTGCATAACCTCTTGGACACAATACATATTAATGCACTATTTAAATGATGCATAATGTTGAATAGTTGGTAATAAATGATGTGATTTGAAGAAAGTACTAGATGGCTTTTAAAGATTCCCTTCTGTCTTTCAATCCCTTATATTCTTAAAGTTGTGGAAGCTGGAGACAGGTCCTTTATATCCCATCAGCAGGCCATTGCACTTTCTACTTCTCTGCGTGACTAGAAAGATCGGTTTGTACAAAACACAGTAAAAATTCCAATGTCCCAAAACATAGAGAAGCTATTGAGTTTGGCTTTGTATGGCTCCGCGTTTGGCCCTCACTTGGATTAGTGCTTCTCAAACCTCTTCAGGAGGTGGGAGACTTGAAAAATCTCAGAGCTCTTCTTGGGAACAATTTGAGATACTGAGCTTAAAATAAATGCGTGATTTGGGATTGAATCACAAATCATCTAACATAGATTCCCATGTAGAAATATAGTAAGCAGCAAATATTTTAAGGAATACTTATGGAAGAAAAACCTTAAAAGTAGGAACTCTTGTGTGATCGCATCCTAAAAATTGGGAAAAAAGCACAGTCATTTACCTGAGCCAGGGGACAAGCTGACCTAGTTATAGAACACCAGTATTCTTCAAGAATATACTTTTGAAAAGATGCTCTTGGTTATCTTGATGGTTAGATAACTAAGCATCTTTGTCTTTGGCCATATTGGGGTTTGGGGGGGTTGTTATTTGGGTTTTGTTTTGTTCGTTTGGGTTTTTCTTGCCTTTGCCACTTAACATATTGACCTTTAGGATCACACAGCAGACATCTACCTGTTTTCTCATATTCCCTGCTCTGGCCTCTTTCAGCAAAACTGCTTTTCAGGTTTCTCTAGCTCATTAGCTACCTCGTTTCTCTGGACAATACCCCAGAGGTATTTAGCACATTTTCTTTATCCAAGCAATCTTTTGCTGTTGGTCTCTGTCCTTATGCGTGTCTAGACGACTTCCATGGTTTGCCTCACCCCTAGTTAGGGTGCTGTTTACTCCCTGCTCCTGATCATCAGTGAGCTCACAGAACATTCTGGATCGCCAGGGGAATTTCTCCTCTGGTTATTTGTATTCAGAACCTCCCTATTCTCAGAGGGGTAAGTACCTAGAGACCTATATTGTTTTAAGACAGAGCAAGAGTTCAACCCACTTTGAGTCCGTTTTTGAAGAAACATTTCATGAAATATTTCTCTATGTAATGAACTCACATTGCATTCAAGCACTCCTCTGCATTTCCATCTCGGGCGTTGTATTGGAAGTGTTCATTCTGTAGATTATTTATCAATTTCTCATCATAACATCTCTGTACGAGGTTAATTTCATGGAATAGCTGTTTGTAAAATCCTCTTGGTGGTTTTCCGGGAGGGTCCCTCTTCCATCCCTACTCTCCTAAGACTTTTAGGCAGAAGGACCGTGAGCCCTGTGCCTCTGGAGGCAAGTTCCTCTTCCCCTTCCTCATGTGTACGGCCTCTCCGGGCTGTCCTGGCCATCAGCTCGGCACAGGTCAGGGATGACATCTGCCTTCGCCTATAAGTAGCCACCGTCGTCCCTCTTCTCTCCTCCTTGGGATATTGCTGTCCCCAAACTCATGCTCAGAAGGGGTGTTTCTTCCTATCACCTTTCTCCCTCCAAACATATGCACCAGCATTTTTTAGACTTTTGCTGTCAATCACATGGCCTGATAGCCAGCATAATATAAATAATACACCTGAGATATTGACAGGGATTCCAGGATCCTGCAAGCTGATGAGATTGTAAATGGAAGTCTCATTAATTTTGTTGCAGGTTGTTTTATTTCTGAGAGTGTGGCTCACCCATCCTCCCCTCCTACTGCACTGATCCGTTCTTCATCAGGCGCCTTTCTCCAGCCCTGTAAGCCCGACAGTTCAGGAGGAAACCTCTGTCAAGACTGGCCTGAAAATTGTGGGTCATTGGCATCTCAAGGGCCTTTTGGATTGGAAAGGTGGCCTGGGTCTGCCTGGAACACTAACTCCCCCCACCCCCACCCCACTTCCCAGTCTTGCTCACTGATTACGGTAACTCCACCCACCATTCTATCAGCTATTTTAAGATTTCGGGAAAATTGTCCCTTCATTTGTCGGGAAAGTAAACTCAGTGAAAGCAGCTACTTGGTTTTTTTCCCTGCTGCATCCCAAACACCAAAGACAGTGACTGGCAAGAACCTATCACATATCTTCCATGTACAAGACAGTGAGTGGATTTGTGGACAAAAGGGAGGTATACAAAATTAATTAGAAATATTAGACAGCATCCCATTAATCAAGGAGCCTATATAAGTGGAAGCATTGGAAGGAGGTTCTAACATTTGAATAACTGTAGTAACGTCATTTTTCTGGATGTAATGACAAAGATGCCCATTATTTTTTTCGCTCAATACAATTCCAATAAAGTCTAAGTGGGGTTTTCTTTTTATCATATGAACATTATTCTAGAGATTTACCCAAGAGACAGGAAAAGCTATTTCCATGTAAGACTTGTACATGAACATTTATAGCAGCATTACTCATACTGGCTAAAAAGTGGAAACAACTCAATGCCCATTAGCTTGTGAATGGATAACCAAAACACGTATCCATACAAGGAAATACTACTGAACAGTAAAAAGGAATGAAGAGGGGCACCTGGGCTGCTGAGTTGGTTAAGCATCTGACTCTTGGTCTCCACTTAGGTCATGATCTCAATGTCTTGAGATGAAGCCCACCTCAGGCTCCATACTCAGAGGGCGTCTCTCTCTGCTCTGCCCCTCTACCTCCCTCAAAAACATGTGAATCTTTGAAAAAAAAAAATGAAGAGCTGGCATGCTACAATGTGGACAATCTAGAAAACATTATACTCAGTGAAGGAAACCAGGTGCAAGAAATCACATATTTGAATCTACTGGTCCATTTGTATGAAAAGTCTAGAGAAGATGAATCTACAGAACCAGAAAGTAGACTTGTAGTTCTCTGGGGCTGGGGTGGGATTGAGGAGTAATTATAAAAGGGCCCAAGGTTTCTTTTTAGGGTGATGAAAATGTTCTAAAATGAGACCGTGGTTATGATTGTACAACTCTGTAAATATACTATAAAAATACTGGGTAAATCATATGCCAGAAAGGGATGAATTATATGTTATGTAAATTAGATCTCCATAAAGCAAAATAGAACACTCTAAAGTATTTATGGAAGAATAGGGAGGTATGGGGAGCCAAGGCACTTCTGACCAAAATGTGGTGATAAGACAAAAATCATTTCTCTTAGGAAAAGTCTTAGAGGGGGAATGTCTGGATTAAAGAGTATACACAACAGGATTAAGAACAATAATTGAATAAACTAAATATTTATGTGTTTATATTGAGAATAAACAAATAAACCCGGATCAGAACTTCACACCTTACATAAGATATAGCCTAAAATATATTAGATTTTAAAGTAAAATGTAAAATTATAAAATGTTTAGGGGAAAACACTTTGGGACAGATTTGGACATGGTAAAGAGTTCTTGCATAAGCAAAATCCATACAAGAAAAAAATCAGTAAACTTGACCTTGTCAAAATTATTTATTATTATTATTATTATTATTATTATTATTATTATTATTTTGCTCTGTAGAAAACTGACTCATTAAAAGGATAAAAAGATAAGCTATAGACTGGAAGAAAATCTCTGTAAATCATATGTCCTGACAAAAGATTCATGTCTGTGATACATAAAGAACACTTCATTCTCAACAGTCTAAAAAAGTCCAAACAATCCAATCAGAAAATGGGCAATAGGCATGAATAGACATTTCACTAAAGAGTATGGATGAGGGGCGCCTGGGTGGCTCAGTTGGTTAAGCGACTGCCTTCGGCTCAGGTCATGATCCCGGAGACCCGGGATCGAGCCCCACATTGGGCTGCCTGCTCGGCGGGAAGCCTGCTTCTCCCTCTCTCACTCCCCCTGCTTGTGTTCCCTCTCTGGCTGTGTTTCTCTCTGTCAAATAAATAAAATCTTAAAAAAAAAAAAAAGAGTGTGGATGGATGACAAATAAGCCTATACATGTTCAATATTGCTTGCCATTAGGAAAATGCAAATTAAGATTGTGATGAGTTTCCACAACATTTCTCCTAAAAGAGCTGAAATTTAAAAAAAAAAAAGTCACAATACCAAAGTAGAGTCTACGATGTTAAGAAAAACAGAGTCTCTCATGCATTACAGCTGATTATGTAAATGGTATAATCAATCAGAGTAATTTAGCTGCTTTTAGGTAAAATTAACATATCCTTGTTATATGACCTAGCATTCACATGTCTGGGCATTTATCCCGAAGAACTGAAAACTTATATTAACACAAAATCTGGCACACATTTGTTTATAGCAGTTTTACATGTAATGGTCAGAATTTGGAAATAATCAAAATGTCCCTCAAAAGTGAACAATTACGCTCTGCTACCTCCCTACCATGTAAACCCACTCAACAATAAAAAAAGAACAAATTAGTGATAGATGCAACAACTTGAATGACTCTCAAGTGCATTGGGCTGAGTGGAAAAAAAGCCAGTCTGAAAGGATTCATGTGGTATATTCCATTTCTATAACAGTCTCTAAGTGCCAAAATTATAGAAATGGAGAACAGATTACTGGTTTTTAGAAGCTAGAGATGTTGGTCAGGGGTCAGGCCAGTGGGGAAGGAGGGATCTGGGGTTCATTACAAAGTAGTAGAACAAGGGAAATCTTTGTGGTGATGGACTAGTTTTTCAACTTGATTGCAGCAGTTGATTACTGGAATCTGTATATCCATGGTGGTTACAGACATCTATGCATGTGATGAAATGGCACAGAATTACATACACGTATCATACAAATGTCAGTTACCCGGTTTTGATCTTGTATTAGAGCCATGTAAGATGTAACCATTAGGAAACCCTGGGTGAAAGGTACATGGAATCTCACTGTACTACCTTTGCAACTTACGAATCTGTAACTATTTAAAAATAAAAAGTTAAAAAATTGGTAAAGAAAAAATAGCTATGCAGACCCAAATGTATTATAAAGTTATAATAATGAATAAATTATCAAAGTTCTAATAATTAAAAGAAAATAGATGAATTAAATATATACATGTGCATAGATGGGTAAATCAATGAAAAAGGTTTTATGTATGTCGACACTGACAGTTCTTGTCAACATGTCATGATTTTTAACAAATCCTATGAAGTTCACTATTCAGTTAAAAAAAAAGTTAGGTTCCTGCTTTTCACTACATTACAGAATGAATTCTAGGTGGATTAAAGATTTAAAAGTAAAAAGAAAAAAATTTTTAAAGTAAAAAAAATAGATTGTTAAAATATTAAAGGAAATGTAGTGAATATATATTGGATCTCAGGATAGTAAGAATCTTTGCAATCAGGAATCAAAAATCAAAATCATAAAGAAAAAATTTGATAGTTTGTACTCATAAAATTTGCTATTTTAGTTAATGAATATCAAAAAGAAAATTTAAAAATAATGACAAAATAAGGAATAATTTTTCAATGTAGACACCAAAGAGTATAATGCATCCTTACTATATGAAAATGTTTCCAATACCTAAAAAAAAAATCTCAATTAGATACAATGGATATAAGGAAAAAAATAAGGCAATTCATAAGATAAGAAATCCAAATGGCAAACAGGCAAAAATTGATGAATTTCATCAATATTGAAAAAATAGCAAACTTATGAACAACATCTGCATTTCAATACAATTATTCACCTCCTTATATAGCAAAAAAAAAACCACCCTCTTTTCTAAAACATAACATTCACTGTTGCTCAGAAATAGGAAAATATATTTGCAATGTAATGCAAGTTTTTTGTTTTTATTTTAAAGATTTTATTTATTTGACAGAGAGAAACACATCCAGAGAGGGAACACAAGCAGGGGGAGTGAGAGAGGGAGAAGCAGGCTTCCCGCCGAGCAGGGAGCCCGATGTGGGACTCAATCCCGGGTCTCCAGGATCATGACCTGAGCCGAAGCCAGTCGCTTAACCAACTGAGCCACCCAGGCGCCCCTGTAATGCAAGTTTTAAAATCTGCCTACTCTTTGAGCAATTCCACTGTTAGGGACTTAAGCTACTGCTAATGATAATGATGACAAAAAATTAACAACAACAAAAGCTAAGAAAAGTAGGACGTAGTTTATGCCAGGCATTTTTTCTAAGCCACCATGTAGGTATTAACTCACATAATCTTCACAACAGTTCTGAGGTAGGTTTTGCAGTTGAGAAAACAGGTTCACAAAGGTTAAGTCATTTATTCAAGGTCACGCAGCTAATGATTGCTAAAGCCAGGATTTGAACACAGTAGTCAAGCCTCAGCGAACATGCTATTAACTACTACACTCTACGTTCTCTTTCCTATAAAAATAGCAGTATTTAGGGCCCCTGAGTGACTCAGTGGTTAAGCATCAGCCTTGGGCTCAGGTCATGACCCCGGGGTCCTGGGATCCAGTTCCACCTCAGGCTCCCAGCTCAGCGGGGAGCCTACTTCTCCCTCTGCCTGCTGCTTGTGAGCTCTCTCTCTGACAAATAAATAAATAGACTTAAAAAAAAATAGAGATATTTGCAAAATTTTGTGCATGGGTGTTCATCACTGTTTTCTTTGTAATGGTGGACACTAGAACAACATCAGTAGTGAAAGTAGAGAATTGGTTTAATAATGAAGGGACTTGTATCCTCGTATCCACTGTATTGAAAACCAACACCCATTAAAGATGCTGTAGAGTTAGGCTTAGCAAACCTTTTCTGTCCAGGGTCAGAGAGTAACTACGGGAGACCTTGCCAGGCACACGGTCTCTGTAAGAGCACCGAAGCTTGCCCTTTGCATTGCAAACCAGCCGTTGGCAGTCCTGAAACCAACGAGTGTGGCTGTCTTTCAGGGAGACTTTATTTGCAACACTAGGCAGAGAGTGGGATGGCTTTACCCTGCAACAGCATAGTGGGCTGATCCTTGCTGTACGGTAATCACATCAGATTTTGATATGAAATATTCATGATATAGTAAGTGAAGACAGCAGACCAGAATTTTTTTTTTAAGTCCTCGTAACCATGTTTTTAAAGTTCAAATACAAATGATTTTGGAATTTGATAATATGTGGCAGAAACCGCTGTCTGGCTACCTAAAAGTTGTGGCTAAGCTCCCTCTCCTTGCTGTTCTTCTCTAGAAGCCGGGAAAACAGATATGCCTTGCATCCTGCTTCCCAGCTTGGAGCGACTGTGTGACCCCCAGTTCTGGCCTATGTGATTTAAGCCGAAGTCTACAAAAGATGGTTTGTGAGAAAACTTTTAATATTATTGATGAAAGGGCACCTACAACTCTAGGGGTAATATCTAACTTGCTCAGGGTAATAGAGCACAAAGAAAAGCCTGAGTCCCTGGAGCCTCTCCAAGCCAATGCCCTATGCCCGCCCTGCCAATTTCTTATATGTGAGAAAAAAAAAACACAAAAAACCCTGATATGATTAAGCCATTATTGGTGGGGCTTTTTGTAGTGTGCATCCAAATGCATTCCTTAACTCATACAAAATGGAAAGGAAATTCTACCTTAACAATGTTACCTCAGATACACCCTGACCTCTGAGAACTTTAGTCTTCCATTTTATGGAGCCCAAAATCAAGGAGGGGGGAGAAAAACATATCAAAATTGCCTGGCTCTTATCTCTTGAGTGATGGGATTCCAGAGGTAGTATTTTTTTTTCACTTCTTTTCTTTGTATGTATTTTTTCGGCAATCATTTCCGAAGAGATATGGATCCTTTTTGTAATTACAGTAAAAAGGCAAAGTATTAATAAGAATAGCCCTTGTGAAGGAATTCTTGAACAAATGATGACAGGAAATGCCACACCCATTTTTGAATGAAGAAATGGACATAATTATAGAAATGGAGAAAAGATTCATGGCTTCCAGGGGTCACAGATGGTGTGGAGAGGGCATGGGTGTGACCACAAGCGGTTGCCAAAGGAACTTTCTGGAAGAGTGAAGCATGTTGATTGTGGTGCTGGTTCCATGAGGCTACACATGTGATAAAATTGCATACAGACACACACAAAGAGACAGACACAGACACACACACACACGTGTATATAGGCCTGGTAAACTTTGATAAGCTGTGTGCATTGTACAAACGTTAGTTTCCTGGTTTTGATATCGTCATGTCATGATGCAGTTGTTAACACTGGGGGAACGTGGGGTAAGTGTTCGTGGGATCTGTTGTCTATACATATCCTGTGCATTTGTAATTATTTCAAAATAAAAAGGGTTTTAGCCACCCCTCCCCCCTACAAAAAAAAATTAAGAAAGAAAAGAAAAGAAAAGAGGAAGAAATGGAGGCACGGGAACTTTGTGTTTTGGCCAAAGTCATTTTAGGATTCTGCAGCTGAGTAAGAGGCAAGCTTATTTATCTTGTCCCTAGAACTTCTAGAAAAGAATTAAATTCTAGCAAAAGCATTTTTCTAGAAGTAAGTTCTTTTTTTTTTTTTTAAAGATTTTATTTATTTGACAGAGAGAAACACAGCCAGAGAGGAAACACAAACAGGGGGAGTGAGAGAGGGAGAAGCAGGCTTCCCACCGAGGAGGGAGCCCGATGTGGGGCTCGATCCCAGGTCTCCGGGATCATGACCTGAGCCGAAGCCAGTCGCTTAACCAACTGAGCCACCCAGGCACCTCTAGAAGTAAGTTCTAAGAAGTGCCTCTATCCTTACTTGAAAGCATGTTAGGAAGCAAAATAAGCCAAGATCATGACTTATGGGTCACTGGTCACACTTTGTTTACCTGGGGCGCAGGGCTAGGACACTCTCAGGACCACTTAGCACCTGATGCAAAAAGCCACCTGGATTATTTATGAAAAAAAGACTGAGGTACCTTGCCTTTTAAAATTCTTGGCTTCATAACAAAATAACATACTTCACTGTGCAAATAATCTAAGTACGGAGCACAGCATGAAGTGGGGGTTAGAAATAACAATTGACAGCATCATCTATCAAGGTAAAAGTTTTTGAGACAGTTGTGAATTCACCACTGCATACATTTTATCTTTACTTTTTTAAAATGTTACATAGTTCTCTTGATTCTATGGAGTTCTTTGCAAGATTTGCTTTCTTTTAATCAGTAATGTTTTTTTCCTGTTATTTCCTTCTTCATTTCAGGGCTTGTTAAATTGTCCCACCAGGTCTTAGATTTTTAAAGTAGATGCAGACCTGCATATTTGCCTGGGATACATTTTCTAAACTCTCCCTCACCTCCTCCATGGCTGTCTTCTTTTAAAAGTTCCTTTGATCCATCCACCTAGATAACTAGGGGCATTGTTCGGTATATGTATCTTTCCTTTGTGTCTACTGAACTGAAGCTCAGCCCAAGTAGGTAGGATTCCTGACAAGGAATAGAATGCTGAGCTCCCTCAGAACTGAGTTCCTCGCTTGTCTCAGGCAAACATTTAAGAGTAGGAGAACACAGGATTCCCATCAAAAATTCACAGCCTTCTTGGCTTTGCCTCCATAATTCTAAAACAGGAAACTTAAAATCCCACCTCTTGTCCACTTGGGTCTGGCTCTTTATGAATTTCTAGTCATCCACCTAATCTGATCAATTAAGTGATCTGATATTAATGGGAAATATCTGGAAGCTACTTCTAGAAGACTTACCAAAAGCCCTTCTGGAGACAACATCCCTTCCTCTTCTCCTTTTGATGTCTAACTCCCAAGTGACTCCACTAATCTGAATTTCAGATAGTGGATGGGGGTGGGAGCTGGCCAGTGGGGAACCTATTTAAAATGTCTGCAGAAGTACCCTGTCCAATGGGTCTAAAGAGCTATTTGAATTTCTAGCCGAAATTTCCCAGGGCCTCAAAAGTGCCAGATGGACAATGAACAGTCTGTTTTGCACAGGAGAGATACTGCATGAATAATGGGTTCTCTGTACACTTTGTCAGCGGAAACATCATCTTGTCAGTTTGTTAGGACAATAATACCTAATAATAATTCTCAGCATTTGTCAACTCCAGAGACCTTCACAAACCCATTTATTTTCAAGACAATCCTGTCAGTGCAGTTTGATCAAGTCCATTGTACACATGGAGAAACTGAGACAGCTCATTAGAGAAGACGAGTCAGAGAGAGAATTAACCCGGACACAGTCTCTATAATTCTTCCCTCTGGCTTTGCTACAAAGGTATTATTCAGGATTGCATGAAATGATTGTAACACCAAGACTACCAATGCAATCAAGAAACAGCACTATACTGTAACTCCATTTAATTTTTCACTGGCACGAGTTAGCTCTGAAGTAGCAATTGAAAAGGTGAAATCATCAGAAATCATGGGAAAGCTTCCATTACAAATCTCTCTGGAAAACAAAGTGTCTGAGAGTTTATCCTTCTGGCACATTGGTTAGAAGTGGTTTCTACTCACTGACTTTGAGCCTCTTCCTAGAGGAGTCCTGCTTCTCTGCTCATAAATCTCAGAGCAGACATGGGCATGCCAAGTTTCTTAAATGAGTTGTCTAAGATCCAGAAGATTTTTTTTGAAATAAAACTATACACCCAAACTCCTTAAAATAATATCAATAGGAAGGTAGGACTGAAGTCTAGGACTGGGAATGGCCATTACTATGGTAGTTTAAACCAATAGTTCTCAAATGTCTGGGTGCATCCAAATTACTTGGAGGGCTGGTTAAGACACAGGTAATTGGCTCCACCCCCAGATTTTCTAAGTCAATAGGAATGGAGTCCAGCCTTATGATTTGCATTTTTTTATAGATTTTATTTATTTATTTGACAGAGAGAAACACAGCTAGAGAGGGAACACAAGCAGGGGGAGTGAGAGAGGGAGAAGCAGGCTTCCCGCCAAGCAGGGAGCCCAATGTGGGGCTCGATCCCAGGTCTCCGGGATCATGACCTGAGCCGAAGGCAGTCGCTTAACCAACTGAGCCACCAGGCGCCCCTGATTTGCATTTTTAACAAGTTCTCAGGACGAGTCCAAGAGCCAAATCTGTGCTATAACCTGGATTAGAAAGCTCAACAAGCCGGTGATGGTTCTTATAGATGAACCTTTGATTCTATGATAGGAAACACTAGCGTTGAACTCCAGTGAAGTGAAATGTCTCCCACAAAGAGAATGACATTCTTCTCATTAGCGGATCCGTATTACAAAAAATTATACTCCTTATAGTTTGATTTTCATCAATAAAACTGTGGAATGTTGATTTCCTCTCTTGTAATGTAAGTACCCATATCCATATAATATCCTCGCTTTTGCCTCTTGGCCCCAAAGCTTACAATATTTACTCTCTGGCCCTTTACAGAAAAAAAAAAAAAAATTGCAGACTCCTGGTTTACCAGATGTTAATGATCCAGGCTGACTTTAAGAACCACTGCTCTCAACTGCTTTTATTAAATACCCCTCCTCCTCCCACACTCCTCAGGGTTCATGTTTCACTGGACGCCAGGAAGCTTTGGAATCAAACAGAATTGGGCAAACGCTGGAGAATTTGGGGGGGAATGTAGAGGAAAGGGATTTGAAAGTGTCTATAGTCAGTCCCCAGCACATTTTAAGGGGGACGACATTTGTTTTGGAGGTCATTCCATGTCTCCAAGTTTCTGTCTCTCTGCCCTCCTGAGAGCTCGGGACTTTGGGGGTTCTCTGTCCCCATCCTCAGCTGTCCGCACACCTTCCCCGCACAGCACACCTGCTGCTCTCCCATCAGCTCCCTGCTTCAGACCTCAGTCGGTAAGTCATCTGAAGAGGAAATCTTCAGAATTTGCAAGTCTGTGACTGATTTCAGATATCCGTGGTACATATGCTTGTTTCCTCTGTGACTTCACACAGAATTGTATGTTGCAATATTATCTAGAAGTTAGTGCACTGAAAAAATATCATTTTAAAAAAATCAACTTTTTTTTGCCTTCTCCTTCCAACTGTACTTTCAATAGTAGCTTCTCTGTATTAGAAACTGCTGAAGGTGAAGTTCTCTGCGGTAGCTTGTCTTGAAGGAGTACCACCTGACTGCAGTCTGCTAGTGAAAATTGGAATTCTCTAGGATGCAAGCTCTTGACTCAGCTCGGGTCTTCTCCCTGCTTCTTCCTTGAGCTCAGACTGTGAGGAAACCCTGAGGGAAGCAGAACCATCTCACTACAGGCTAGAGATTGCTTTTGCTATCACGTTGAGAATTCCCATGGCAGAAAGTTACTCACACTTCTCCACTTCTCCCCTCCCCCCCTTTTTTTTTTTCAATTTGGACTCACAATTTGGAAGCGCTTGGCTGTCTGGAGTTGGGAGAGAGAGCAGTTAAGAGTTCCAGAGTCAGCAGATCTAAATCCGAGTTCTCTCTTTACCACTGACGGTGTGAGCGGGGGCCCAGCACAGTTCCCGCCAGCTCTCCACGTGTGCGGTGGTGACGACCACAGCTACTCAGAGGTGACGGGGAGGAGTCAAACAGGTCATGTGCAGAACTGGTAGGATGGTACCTGGCATGTGGCTTGGTGGAGGTTCCATGAATTGTAGCTTTGGTGTAATTTTATGCAAAGTACTCTGTTAACCAGAAGGTCACCATTTACGTGTCTCAGCTCCCCACTAAACCCATCCATTCATCCCTCTATTCACTTGAGAAATGTTTTTTTGAAGACGTATTATAAGCCAAGCACCCTCTTGGATTTGGGGACTACAGCATGAGCAGGGCAGATAAAGCTCCAGCCCTTTCAGAGCTAGGTTCTGGTGGATTGCGAGCTTGTAAAGAGGGAGCATCTGTCCTTGTCGCTCTATCTAGAGCCGAGCACACTGCTTCACCTAGAATAGATGCTTTGAAAATGTTTATTAAAGAATGATTGACTGGGTAATTGACACTTCTGAAAAATGAAAAGAAAAGTGAGCTGTAGTTGTGCTTCCTCTCAGCTGTTCCTGGGACCAGGCCACCGCTTGGAGCAGCATCTCTGAGATAGCACTGCTGGGCAGAGGTCAGAGCTGGCCATCCTCATCATTCCACAGCAGTCTTCTGAGGCTGCTGCACCATGCGCCCTGTCCCCAGTGAGCGCAAAGGGGAAGGGGCGACCCCCGGAGAGATGGCGGTCATTCAGATAATAGTCTTCATATTAATTGCAGTATGTAATTCATACTGCATTCCAAGTGGCAGTCATACAGAGATTGTTTTCCCACATAACTCAATGTCCTTTTCATTGCCGCAGTATAGCGGACAAGCTGTTCAGCCGTTAGTGAGTTCTGGGGAAGGAAGTACAATATTATGCTTCCATGTGAGAAGCAGAGAAGCTTTCAGATTATGGAGCAATTAATTCAAGAATAATCATGAAAATGTTTCTGATAATTCACTTCAAGCAGCTACTCACTGTTACTTTATTATTTCAGATAATATTCATGATTATCGTTTAATTTGTTTTCAATATGGACGTACAGTTTTATGTAATCCCTTTGTAATGGAGAAGCACTTAGAGGGTCCAGGTGCTCTGAAATACTTCTTTATTCAATCATCCAACTTTTAGAAGAATCTTGTTATGCAATTAACCCAGATTATTAACATAGACATACACATCCTGTCTCTTTATTACATGTAAGTATACCTATAAATCTATCTGATTTCAATTTTAAGCTTCAGAGAAAATGCCATATTGCTTTTTCTGTATGAGTCTAGTTACTGCTAAGGGGTCCATCCCTACTGGGGAAATTAATCAGTCAACAAATATTGCTTCGACCATTACCTTGTATAGGTATGGAAATGGAGTTTGGGAACTAGTAGTAAAAAAAAAAAAGTTACAGAGCTTTGTCCTTGCTCTCTGTGCACTTTTAGTTTTGTTTGGAAAATAAGAGAGCAAGGAAGGTTGACTAACAACATATGGCAATAAATGTTGGGTGTCAAATGATAAAATCAAAAAGACTTGCTGTAGAGTCCATAGGAGACAATGGGACCCATGGTCCCACTTGGGTGTGGAAGCCTTGCCCATCTCATCATGTCGCTCTCAGGGAAAGCTGATGAAGAGAAGCAGGGAGGTTGAGTGTATTTCCTTGCTCATCAGAATGGGATTTGAGAGCGCATAGCTTCGGCAACACCAGGGAGCTTGTTAGAAATGCAGAACTTCAAGCATGGTCCCTACTGATTGAATCAGATTTTGCCTTGTTATTAACAAGACCCCCAGTGAGTCACAGAATCATTCCAATTCATTAAGGTCTGAGAAGCAGAGGTCTAGCGTGTGGACTCATAAATAACTTTTTTTTCTATTTGAGGGAAAATTAGACTCGTATTTGCTAACCCTAATAAAAAATAGGAATACAGGAAATCAATCATTCACCAAGACTTTATATACCTTCTGTGAGCTAGTCACTTGATGGTTGGTTTTGGTATGCCTTGTGTGTAAGGACCCAGTTACAGCTTTGGGTGTTCATTAATTCTGGTTCCTACTGCAGACTCTGAGGTCTAAGAGTCAGTCTTTTTTTTTTTTTTTTAATATGTTGTTTATTTTGAAAGAGAGAGTGCACAAACAAGACAACACAAGAAGGAGGGCAGGGGGAGAGGGAGATGCAGATTCCCCACTCAGCAGGGAGCCTTATGTAGGATTTGATCCCAGGACCCAGAGACCACAACCTGAGCCAAAGGCAGTCGCTCAACAGACTGAGCCTCCCAGACACACTAAGAGTCAGATTCTTGACTACTTGGGGATATTTCATCATCAAGTAACAAACCTGGGTCACCCCCTAAAGGGCGCTAACTCATTTAGAAACTCCTAAGGGCCCAGCGTGGTGCTTGGGGAAGGAGGAATCCTGCTATAGGAGACAGCGCTACAGCAAGCCCCATTTTGTGCTGATTTCCTCCCATGCTAAAGATTCTCTATCCCGCTGCCTACTTGACATTTCAACTTGTGTGTCTAGCAGGCTTGTGAATAATAAATATCCAAGAGGAAATTCTTAATTTTCCCTCACAAACCTGTTTTCCCTCTGCTTCTCTTCTTCTTGATAAATGTCACTATCATCCATCCAGTTAATAAGCCAAAAAGAAGGAGAAATCATTCAGAATTCTTTTCTTTTCCTCCCCACCACATCTCATTCTTGGGCCCTTCCAGTTCATTCAGCCCTGCCATATAATATCAAGACCCTGCCATATAATATCCCCTTTGGTCCATTACCCCGGGCACTACTCATGTCTTGCCTTGGGGCTGTGCTGGTAACCTAAGTGGTCTTCCTGCTTCCATTCTTATTCTTATCAATCTAATCTCCATATAGCCCTCTTAGAAGATGTCATTCTTCACATCATTTGTCTGCCCGAAACCTTAATGGCTTCCTGTTCATCATCCGATAAAACCGAAGCCAACAGGCCATGTTTGGTCTGGGTCCTCTTGCCCCTTACCCTATTGCACACTATCCTCCAGCCAAACTGACCTTTTAATCTTTCCACTTGTTTGGCTCCTTTCTATTTTGGAGGTCTTTACTGTCCCCATGCCTACAGCAATCTCCACATAGTGGCCTCCTGATCTTTCAGAGCTCAGAGTAACTATCCTGACTTAGAGAGGTTTTCCTTGAAGTTCAGCTAGTTGGCTGCCACAGCCCAGTTTATTTGATGGTCCTAACAACAATCTCCAATCCCATTAAATTTTTTTTGTTTTGATTATTTGAATCTGCCTCTCCACATACGACTATAAACCCACTAAGGGCAGAGACTTCATCTCTCTTGTTTATCTTGATTTCTCAACACATGAATGTGTGAACAAATGAAAGTATATTTCCAGATTTGTGGCTGAACATTTGTCCTCTTTCAGAGTAAATAGAAACATTTGTTTATTTAATTACTCAACTTTTTTAAGAATCTTATTTTTCATTTAACACAGGTATACGCGTTCTACCTCCATACCACACATAGGTATAACAGGAGTCAGACATATTGTGAATATAAGAGATAGGCGCTTGATCATTTGAAGGAAGGAGCACGTACACAGCACCCCATTCTTTTTGTAGTGCAGTCCACCTTTTGCTTCTGGGAACCACTCCAAACAGCCATGTGGTCACCTGGGTGTAGATGAGCCTCCCTGATTGGACACCTAAGGATGTAAGAAAGGTAAGAGACTCCTTTGAGTCACTAGAGTGGACTAGAAACGTAGGCAAATTCCTAGCCCTGACGGCAGGTATAGTTGAATCCCTACTCTTGACTTACTCAGAAAAGAAATGAACCTTCCAGTTTCCTCAAGTGGTGATTGTTAGATCCTTTGAAGCATTAAGAAAACTGGTAATCAAAAAAAAAGATAAATAGCTACCTGTTTCCATGTCCAACACAATGGTAAAGAGGCTCACATTTGGCAAGTGTGGTGGACAGAATAACGGCCCACCAGAGATGTCCATGTCTTAATCCCTTCTGGAACTTGTGATGATCTTACTTTTACAAGGCAGGTGTAGTGAGAGACACTGGGCTGGGCACACTCTCCTGGGTTATCTGAAAACACCTGATACCATCACAAGGGTCTTCAAAGAGGGACAGAGAAGGAGAGGTGATGGCAAAAGCAGAGTATGGGAGTTAGATTTAAAGAGGCTTTGCTGCTGACTTTATTGTTTTTGAGATTTATTTACCTATTTTAGGGAGGGCAGAGAGAGAGGGAAAGAATCTCAAGCAGATTCCCCACTGAGTGCAGAGCCTGATGTGGGACTTGATCTCATAACCTTCAGATCATGACCTGAGCTGGACTCAAGAGTCCCATGCTCAATGAGCTGAGACACCCAGGTGACCGAAATATTTACTTATTTATTTTAGAGAGGGAGAGCATGCACAGGTGGAGTGTGGGGTAGGAGGGACAGAGGGCGAGGGAGAAGGAGTCTTAAATAAACTCCTGGTTCAGTGCAGAGCCCGATGCGGGGCTCCATCTCATGGCCCTGAGATCACAACCTGAGCAGAAACCAAGAGTTGAGTGCTTAACTGACTGAGTCACCAAGATGGCCCTCTTTGCTGTTGACTTTAAAGATGGAAAGAAATTATAAGCCAAGGAAAGTGGCATCTTCTAGAAGCTAAAAAAGGCAAAGCAACACACGAAACTCTAGGGCCTCTAGGAGGAAAGAGCCCTGTTGATGTCTTGACCCAAACCCAGGAAGCCCCATTCAGACTTCTCATCTCCAGAGCTGTAGGGTAACACATCTGTGGTGTTCTTAGCCGGTAAGCCTACAGTGCGTTTTTGCAGTAGCAACAGGAAACTGGACAGCGAGTGTGAGTGGTAATGATAAATCCCTCCTCAGTTTGCTTTTCCATTTATAAAGTAATCTCAGTGTTCTACACTCTTCTACATGGTCCCAACATAGATGATAAAACTCAAAACAGAGCAGCTGCATCTCCTCACTTCCCTTGTTATTTCAAGCATGATTCCGCGTGCAGCAGACTAAAAACAACAAATGTGGAATCATCGGAGTGAACATGACAGTTATAGTAAATGACAATGGATGGCTTGGCCACAAAAGATGGAAAGTTTACCAAAAGAAGCTACACAGGGCAGACCAGTGAGTGGTAGGGGCGACTCAGGACTGTGACAGCTCCTGTAGGTATCACTCGCCCACAGCATGACACGGTACTCATTGTTGGAATCGTGAACCTGAAAATGTGGCAAAAAGATGAAGTCCTATGGAAGATACCTCCCTACATGTAGAGAAGTGTGCCTGACATGTAACAGAGATACTATCAGAATTAGTTAAAATTAGAAGGATTTGGTGCTTCAGGTAGACAGTTTCTGGAAACATTTATTCTCTGATACTGACTAGTATCACAACCCCAGCAGAAACCAAGAGTTGAGTGCTTAACTGATTGAGCCACCAAGATGGCCCTCTTTGCTGTTGACTTTAAAGATGGAAAGAAATTATAAGCCAAGGAAAGTGGCATCTTCTAGAAGCTAAAAAAGGCAAGGCAACATACGAAACTCTAGGGCCTCTAGGAGGAAAGAGCCACGCTAATACTGACTAGTGTGGTATTTCTATGGGCATCATAGTCTCATAAAAATGACACTCTGACATGGTGTTCCAGAAGATAATGAAGAACCTCTCCACAGGACTTGATTTCTACATCCTTTCTGGAAAAGAATGTTAAGTGATAGATAGACCTTTGATTGCAGTTAGAAAAGGCTGCTCCTGCCTTCTTACCGTCCCTTGAGAATAGCTGTCGGGTTCAAAGAGGAAATCTCAGCAAGCTTCTGAGCTAAGTGCTTACAATACAATTAGGCAGAGTCATAGCTGACATTTAAACACTTTTCATTTTTCATTTTTAACCACCCTGTAAGCATTAACTAATTAAGCCTCATCAGGCTCTGATGCGAAAGAATTACCTCCAATATTCTGCAGATGAAAATAGTTCATGCGATCCTTCTGAAAGTTCACCTACTGATGTAAAGGAGCAAATGGGCCTCCCACCATGCCTACCACAACATTTTAAAGCAGTGGTTCCCAAGAGGGGACCATGCAAATAACCAAGGACATCAAATGGACGCCCATTGTTGCCACGCGGGAGCATCCCTGCGGTGCAATTTGATTTGATACCTGGCTCACGTGGTACATATTTGTATGGCGCATTTCCCCATCTTTCCCCGTCCTCTTCATCTGCTCTTATGGGCCACGCCCTACACTAGGGCAGAGGCCTCCCTAATATCTTCCGCTCTCTCCCTGGCCCCCCGCAGTCTTTCTCCTCACAAGCAGCCAGAGCAGTCTAGTAAAGACTGAAACGACATCAGTAGGACCCCGCTGCTTCCCTCCCTTCATGCCTTCCCACTGCATGGACAATCAGGGTTGGCCATCTCACTTTGACTTCAAAGCCCTGCGGCATCTAACTCCTGTCTGCCTCTTGAATACTGTCCCTCGCTCAGTACACGAGCTAATTTGGCCTCTTCTCTCCTTTCAACATCCCAGGTGTGTTCTCACCTCAAGACCTTGATGCTCGCTATTCCTCTTCCCATGACAGTCTCTTCATGTCTCAGCTCAGATGTCACCTCCTCAGAGACGCTTGTCCTGGTGATCCAATCGACAGAGACTGGGTAGCTAATATAAGTAGCATTGTGATTAACAAAATGCACCCTAATTTGAAAATGTTCCTGAAGGCATACTAGGTTTTGGTCACTTTTTCCCAATTGTCAGTGGTCCATGAAAGTGGATAACATTAAAATTGAGTCTTGATATTTGAAAAGTTACAAAAAGGATGAATTCCAGTATGAAAGAAAAAAATAACTATTAAATGGGGTCACTTAATATTTTTTTTTAAAAAAGAGCTACTTGGTACTAAAAATGGTATTGCTAGTATATCCTGAGATAGTTATTAAACATGTATATTTAGAACATTTCTCTAAACCAGCTACATGCTGACTTTAATAACATAATGATGTAAATACCTAGTACAGAGTCTGGCATTGATTAATAGCGGCAACTTCCCCACAACTGTGGGAGAGTCTGTTTTTCTAAGCGTCCTAATGCCATGTGAGATTGCATTTATTCATCAAGACCTAAGAAAGCTTCATGGCAACACAGTCAGGACATATACAGAATAGAAAATTACTATCAGTCTTCCTGCAAGCAACTTATCACTCAAATTGTGAAAAAGTGAATGAAACCCTCTAAAAAATTTCTATTGGGGGAGCAAATAAGTTTATTGGTTATGTCAATAAACAGTGAGACTAAAGCCTTATAGGCTACAAACGTATTTAATGATCTCTGACAGAAAGTGAAAAAGATGTAAATTTTTTTTTTAATTTTTTTTTTTTTTTTTTTTTTTTTTTAAAGATTTTATTTATTTGACAGAGAGAAACACAGCCAGAGAGGGAACACAAGCAGGGGGAGTGAGAGAGGGAGAAGCAGGCTTCCTGCGGAGCAGGGAGCCCGATGTGGGACTCGATCTCGGGTCTCCGGGATCATGACCCGAGCCGAAGGCAGTCGCTTAACCAACTGAGCCACCC
>PITA01001028.1:50922-219486 GCA_004023965.1 Spilogale gracilis | reverse complement strand
AAATCCCAGAGGGATTTTCATTCACATGCATAGGTACCTCAACCAAAGTTTCTGGTGGCTTGGGCCTGGCTGGAGGGGCTGATCATGCACTGTCCCCCGGACAGAAAGATCTCATATCAATAACATAAGCTTCACTATAAAAAACTGAAGCAAGGAGAGTAATTTTAGCCTAAAGAAAGGAAAAGGGAAAAATTAATTAAAAAAAAAAAAAAAAAAAAAAAAGCAGGGCCCCCTGGGTGGCTTAGTTGGTTAAGCCACTGCTTTTGGCTCAGGTCATCATCTTGGAGTCCAAGATCAAGCCCCATGTCAAGCTCCCTTCTCAGTAGGGAATCTAATCTCTCTCTTACCTTTCCCCTTCTCATGCTCTCTCTCTCTCTCTGATTCTCTCTTTCTCAAATAAATATATAATATCTTAAGAAAAATTAAGAAAAAGCAGAACTCATGAAATTAAAAATAGGATCATGATAGAGAAAATCAACAAAAATAAAATTAGGCATCTTGTAAAGATCAATATTTATAAACTTTGAACCAAACTGACAAAGATTAAAAAAAATAGACCTAAGTTATCAACATCAGAAGTGAAAGAGGCATCATCACTATCAATAACTTGGACATTAGAAAGTTAATAAGAGAATACTATGAATAATTCTATGTCCACCAACTTGAAATTTTCCAAATTCTTTTAAGACCTAAAGTACCTAAAGTTACAAAAGAGGTAGATATTTAATGAAGAAATGGTAAAAATTCTCCACAATTCCTTTTAGAAAATAAAGGCAGAAAGAACACTTCTAACACATGCAATGAGGCTAACATTACTCCAATATTAAAGTGAAATAAAGGCATAATAAGAAAGACAAAAAAGCACAGAGACCATTAATATAGACCCAAAAATCAAATCTAACAATGTATAGAAAGAATTATACCTTATGGTCAAGTGGGTTTATTCTATGTTTGCAAGTTTGGTTCAACATTTGAAAATCAATATAACCTACCACATTAATATTCTAAAGAAAAATCATAAATCATATCAACTGATGCAGCAAAAGCATTTGAAAAACTCCAATGCCCCTTCAGGATAAAACTCGAAGGGAAAAAAAATAAATAAATAAAAGGAAAGAAGAACAGAAGACAACATCCTAAACTAGGTCATGAACGTCTGCAGAAAATGCCTATGGGTAACATCATACCTACTGGGAACAGATTGGATGCTTTACTGCTAAAGTTGAGAGAACACAAAAGTTATTATTTCTTTACACTCTTATTCATCATACTGGAAATTATAGCTGGTGAAATTAAACAAATAAGAAAATAATAAAATAAAATAATAAAATAAAATAAAAGATATACATATTGGGAATGAAAACATAAAACTTTCTTTGTTCCCTGAATACACATTAGTACACGGGAAATCCCAAAGAATCAATAGGAAAACTTCTGGAACTTATAAGCAAATATATCAAGGTGGCAGGATATAAATTTAATACATAAAAATTAATTGTTTTTCTATTTCTATACACCAGCAATAAACAATTGGAATTTAAAATTTGAAATAAAAATATTTGAATCAAAAAATCAAAAAAAAGACTACAGAGTTTATATGTAGAAAGCTATAAGACTCTGATGAAAGAAATTAAAGAATTTCTGATAAATGGAGAGATATACTGTATTCTTAGTTTATATCATTTTTTAAAAGATTTTATTTATTTGAGAAAGAGAACACAAGTGGGAGGGAGGGATAGAGAGACTGGGAGAAGCAGACTCCCTGCTGAGCAGGGAACCCCACATGGGGCTAATCCTAGGACCCCAAGATCAGGACTGAGCTACCCAGGCACCCCTGTTCTAATTTCTTAAAGAGATAGTCTATATCCGAAGTAAGTACTGTGAAGATGTTAACTCTTTCCAACTTGATCTATAGATTCAATTCAGTCCTTATCAAAATCCCAGAAAGCTCCTTTGCGGATATAGATAAACTGATTGTAAGGGCTTTACAAATAGGCAAAGAATCAGAATAAGAAACATGAAAAAGGAGAACAGAGGTACACTGATATTACCCAATTTCAAGACCTATCAAAAAGCTACGGTAATCAAGACAGTGTGGTATGGGTGAACAAGCACAGAAATATAGCTGTGGAACTAAACAGAAATAGATCTACAGAAATATAGTGCACTAGTTTACTTTAAAGGAGCAAGTCAGGGGCACCTGAGTGGCTCAGTCATTAAGCGTCTGCCTTTGGCTCAGGTCATGATCCTAGAGCACTGCATCAGGCTCCCTGCTTGGTGGGAAGCCTGCTTCTCCCTCTCTCACTCCTCCTGTGTTTCTTTCTGTCAAATGCATAAATAAAATCTTAAAAAAAGATAAAAATAAAAAAATGAAGGAGTAAGTCAATTCCATAAAGAATATTTTTTTCTGACACACAATATTGGAACGATTAGATGTTGAATACAAAAGAATGAATTTTGACACAGAGCTTTCACCTTTTTCACAAAAAAACCCTCAAAATTGTTTATAGATATAATTGTAAAATGTAAGACTCGACACTTCTAGAGGATAATGTTAAAAAGAAAATTTTGTTTATTATTATTATTATTATTATTATTATTATTATTAGGCAATGAGTTTTTAGATGCAATGTCAAATCCACAATCCATGAAATCCATATTGCCAAGTTGGGGTTTATTAAAATTTAAAAATAGTAATTATGTGAAAGGCTATTTGAAAAATAGGGAGAAGAGGCCACAGACAGGAAAAATGCTGCAAAACACATGCCTGGCAAGGTTCTTGTATTCAAAACATACAAACAAATTCTAAAAGTCAACAGTAAGAAAATAAACAACTCCTTTTGAAAATGAGCAAATGATCTGAACAGATACTTCACCAAAGAAGATATTCAATGTCAAATAAGCATGTGAAGAGGCACTCAACATGATTTTTCATCATTGAATATCAAATTTAAACAGCAATGTGATACCATCACACATCTATTAAAATGACTAGAAACCAAAACACTGACAATACCAATTCCTGGCAAAGATGAAGCACAAGATCTCTCTCACATTCACTGCTTATAAAAATGTGTAGTTTACTCTGCTTTGGAAGACTGTGTCATAGTTTGTCACAAAGGTAAATATAATCTTACCATATGATTCAGAAATTGCACCCCTGATTTGGAAATGTGTATCTTCACAAAAACATACTTGTGAATGTTTACAGTATATTTATTAATAATCAAAATAGGGAAGCAACCAAGTTTTCCTTCAACAAGTGAATACATAAACAACTGGTACATTCTGACAAGACAATGCTTTTTGATGATTTAAAATGTGAGCCATCGAGCCACTGAAATACATAAATGAATCTCAAATGAATATTGCTACATATAAAAATTCCATCTGAAAGTTTACATAATCTACAATTCTATTTTTTTCATTTTGGAAAGGGAAAAGCTATAGCTATAGTTAAAAATATCAGTAATTGCTAGAATTTCAGGGAGCAAGGGTGTTGAATTGCCAGGCACAGGAGATTTGTTAAAGTAATGAGACTAAGTATTGACATAATTATATACATCATGACAATATGCATTTGTCAAAACCCATAGAACATGACAGCACATAGAGTGAACTTTAATTTACATAAATTAAAAAAAAATCATCTCGGAGGTTTGGGGTGCCAAAATATAATGTGTATCATGATCAAACAATCTAACTGCATTACAAATGTATAAAATACTTGCACCAAAATTGCTGACCTAAGTAACTGGAAATAAGTCAAGTTTGCAAGAGTCAAGGTAAAATAGACCATCCATGAGGACTGCACTTTGGTCGATAAGAAAAATATTCCCCATGAGTATATGAGTAAACAATTCTGATACTGCTATTCGCGTATCATGAAAATGCACAATTAAGTAAAGGAATGGCAGATTATGGGAGGCAGAGTTCTTATTGATGTACTGGGTTACAGATAAGCAAGTGAGTGAGGCTAGAGTGATCCACGTGATGATGTATTATGGTTAGTGATAGCAGTATGAACTCATGTTTCACTTAATATTTGACTCAAACATTTACAAATAGGCATATTTACTGATATGTGCACATATGCAGGTTAATTTACACACATAATTTTTCTTCTTGCTCTCAGCTGAGAGGGCCTCTAGCCAAGAACAGCCTAGTAGTAACAAGCATATTGAACACTCCAGATCTTGGTTTTTAATACCATTCTCCAATAGAAAGAATGTAGGTTCCTTGGAAAAATAGTTAATTGTAGGACTGGGGAAGAAATATACAAGATGATCTTGGTACATCTTGTAGTAGCAGAAAGCCAGCAAGTGCGAGAAACCACCTCACACACACTAATATAAACAAGTGATTTAATAAAGAAATAAATGGAAGAGAAGAGAAAAATCTCAATGCAGAATTACAAATAATTTATGTAAACAGTTTGCTTTCAAATAGGTGGAGTTTTATTTGACCTGAACTGAAACAAGAGTTAGACACTTAACCCATTGAGCCACCCAGATGCCCCCCAAATAAAGCTTATTAAAAAATACACAGCTGTGTATAAACTACACTCAAAAAATCTAAAAACTAAAAACTAAAATGCATGGGGCTTAAGTTAACTATGGGATTAAGTGTACAACATTTAAAAGGTTTGACAGCAATACGTAAAAAAGTTAAAAAGCAAGGAAGAACGTAGCACAATCTGACATCTGTTAAATGACCAAGAAGTGCCTACATGCTATGGTAAGTTACTCTGTACCTCAAAGACCTCACGGTTCCTTCTTTTTTTTCTTTCACAATTAGTATGCCTTCAATTATTTTATTTATTTATCTATTTATTTATTTGTTGGTTTATTTATGTTAGTTGCCATACAATACATCATTAGCTTTTGATGTAGTGTTCCATGGTTCATTGTTTGCATATAACACCCAGTGCTCCACAAAATACATGCCCTCCTTATTACCCCTCACAGGACAAACCCATCCCTCCACGCCCCCTCCCTTCTAAAACCCTCCTTTGTTTCTTGGAGTCCATAGTCTGTCATGGTTCTTTTCCTCTTCTGACAGCCCCCGCCCTTTCATTTTTCCCTTCTTTCTCCTAATGTCCTTCATGCTATTCTTTATGTTCCACAAATAAGTGAAACCCTATGACAATTGACTTGCTCTGCTTGACTGTTTCACTCAGCATAATCTCCAGTTCCATCCCTCTGGATGCAAATTTGGGTATTCATCATTTTTGATGATCGGGTAATATTCCATTGCATATATGGACCACAGCGTCTTTATCCATTCACCTGTTGAAGGGCATCTTGGTTCTTTGCTCAGTTTGGCTGTTGGACCTTACACATTCCTAAAGGAAATGAGCACTCACTCTCTTGTGGCCCAGCCACTTGATTCCTGTGACTATTACCCTGTGTTCCAGAGGAAAGAACAGCAGAGAGAGAGAGAAACAGAGAGAAAAATATCAGTAAGAAGAGAAAAATGATACTCTGAGAGAAAAGTGAGGGGGTGGGAGGGTGCTGGGCTTTGTCTGAAGGGTTCTATCACATGAATCTGGGGAGATAGCAGAAGGTCGATAATGCCAAATCAGACTGCAGGGTGTAGTACCAGATGTGACTGGGTGTGGCTCATGGCAAGAGAGATGAACCATCGTCGCTGATAGTTGTTTGAGGGGTGTGTGTGTGTGTGCTCACAAATGCACACGAGGCAGTCTATTTTGTTTATTTCGGCTTACCTCTGCTCAGCCAGATACAGTTTTCTTAGTGTTTCTTGAAGAGAAATTCATGCATAAGCAAACATGAAATTCATGTTATGCTCAAATTGTTCTCTAATATATCAAACATACTGGAACAAATTCACATTTTGAAAACAAGTGTTGTAGGACAAGTGACTGTCCAAGCAAATACGAATACAAATAGACATTCTTCTTTCCTTCTTTGTACACAAAGTAGCTTATTTATTAAATGTAATTTGTTCCTTATTTCTTTTTTGGGAGAGTTCACGTTGTCTGAGGATGACCAGGGTTAAAAACTGAGATTACAGTGCCAAAATATTTATAGAAGTTTTGATGCTGTACAACCCAGACCCTATTGTCAAACATTAACCCCCAAGTAAGATATTTACAAGTCTCTCTTAACTCTTGAGCTACCTGTGTGGTTTTTAAATAGAAAGATCTCCAAGCCTAATTCTAAACCAGTGTTCTTCCAACTTTGTTGGTATAAGAATTCTTTGGAATATTTATTAAAAATAATGTGCATTAGCAAATGTTTCTCCAGAACTACTGCATCTGAATCATAGATGCAGATGAGGTCCTGAACCTATATGCTTAATAAACAAAGTTATTTTTATACAAAAAAAATAATTTTAGAAACAGTGTTCTAGACCTACTGAATCAGAATAGCTGAGGCTGAAGTTCTGATGTGTTTGTGTATATATATAAAATAAGCACAACTGATGATCATCATGAATGTCCAAATTTGAAAACTGTTTCTTAATATTGCAAATGTAGCTCTGGAACATTCTTCCTGCCCTGAAGCACTCAACCGTGATTCCTCTGGTCAACTGTTTTGCCTGATGGTCATTTCACAGAATCTT
Source organism: Spilogale gracilis (assembly GCA_004023965.1). Classification (NCBI taxonomy): domain Eukaryota; kingdom Metazoa; phylum Chordata; class Mammalia; order Carnivora; family Mephitidae; genus Spilogale; species Spilogale gracilis. Next base: position 212,898 of record PITA01001028.1, on the reverse strand, counting down.
GGTCAATTTTAACATTCTTCCAAGAGAACTTAGAGTGATTTATAACAAATAGTAGAAGTGCATTTTAACACTATAAAGCATTAATAATTTTCCTAAAACTCAGTTTTATAAATCAGGGTAGAAAAACGTGTAAACCACAGAATCTGTGAAGGGTACATTGAATTTGTGTGTGTATCTTCTTTGCTACATCTGGAAGCTTGCTGTCCTGGATGCTTAGCTGTCTCTAAGTGTGATCCTGTCCCACTCATTGTTGGCTGTGGTCTGGCTAAATGGTTTGCTGATGCCAAAATCATACCAGCTGTTATGATTTCCTTGTCACCATTTTAAAGGCTTCTCTGTCTTTCTCTTTTATTTCTATTTTCTTTCACTTTTTTTTCCTTATTTTTTTTTAAGCCAGCCACCTTGAAAGAATGTGAACTCCCCATCTGCTTAGACCAAGCAGAGGCTAGACCAGATGTGACCTGCAATTTGCTGAATGGGAAACAAACACAAGGAATGCAGCCTTCTGCCATCTGTTGATGCAGAAAGCACCGGGGCATGCCTGGCATTTCAACAGGGCTTCCCTGCTGGGAAATTGAAAGAGAAAAAGCATTTGTTTTATTTTTCCCCTTTTCTGACCTGACAGCTCCTTTGAGCAAGGTGGGGAGGAAGGGAAGACATCTTGCCATGAAGCAGTGACAGCTTATATCTAAATGTTGAAGCTCAATAAATAAACTGTGTTGTATTACAAGTTCTATGCTTGACATGGTTGCCTCTCCTTGGCGGTATTGAGCATCTAATCTCTGTAGTTGTCAGAAATGCAGCAGACTGGCAGATTCCCTGTTTCCAAATTTCTAATCAGTTTTTTTTTTTTTTTTTCTTTTTCTCTGAATTCCACTTAGAATGCTCTTGGGGGAGTTAAAGGTAATGAGATCCCCGCTAACAGCAGAGACAAACAAAGGCAAGATTTTCTTCTGATGCAGTGTCCTGGTTGGACATGGTCAGAGACCATCTGGTTCACATTTCTGGAAAGGGATGAATGTAATAGAACAAGTTGCCCCAGTGACATAGACATGTGAACTTGGCCCCCTCTCCCTCCTTGTCTGATTGTGTGGATTGTGTCATTCCATTTTCAGGGACAAGCCACAGATGCATATTCTTGGTCAAAGTCTCTCTTCGTCACTGGGATGAACCTTGATGAGTTCATCCTCATCAGGCTCATGAGGCTCATTAGCTATCAACATATGTATTTTTTAAAAATACACTTTAGGACATCTGGGTGGCTCAGTTGGTTAGGCAACTGCCTTCGGCTCAGGTCATGATCCCAGAGACCCGGGATTGAGCCCCACATCGGACTCCCCGCTTGGCGGGAAGCCTGTTTCTCTCTCAGTCCCTCTGCTTGTGTTCCCTCTCTAGCTGTGTTTCACTCTGTCAAATAAATAAATAAAATATTTAAAAAAATAAAAATAAAAATATGCTTTAAAAACTAAACTTAGTTTTAAAGATGTCTTTGTTTCCTAATGGAAGTAACCTTTTATTAAAAAGTGTTTTCTTTTAAGGAAGGCAGCTGGATCTTCCTGTCTTCATGATGCTTTCTCATACTAAATGCAACTATAGATTATTTCAAAAGTTGCCCCCTTTGTACACAGAATTATCATTATAATCAACAACAAATAAGCATAAAATTGTTATTAAGAGGCACTTACCACTTGAAATAGTAATGACCCTTATTTGAAATGCAGGTGCTTTTCCAAATAAACAAAATCTCTCTATTAGTACTCCAGAACCTAAGTTCTCCTTATATTACCACCCTACATGTGACATGCTTTTGCAACAAGGGGTGAGTATATTAATACTTCTTTTTTTTCCCAAAAATCCTATAACTTTCAAACAAAAATTTACCAAGTGCCAACCACTATAAAATGTAGTGATATGCAAATATAGGAGTGGTTCTCTTCCCCTAAAGTTTCTGTCATTTTTCTTAGAGGGCGAGGGAGGGTTATAAGTAAGCACAGCTAGGTATTCATGATGATATTATTGACACCTGCAGGTACAACATTCTTCACAAGTGATCAGAATGTTCCTTTAAGATTAAAAAATATCATGATTGAAGATAACCTTATAAAATGAGTCATGATTTAATATTTGTTGTACTACTTTTTGTTAAGGAAGACATTACTCACAGGAAAAAAAAAGTCTTTCTAAAGAAAAAAAAAACTTGTAAAATAAATGTCTTGCAGTTATGGACTATAATTCTAAGATTCATTTCTATAAAATTCTATATTTCTTTATTTTTTTAAAGATGTTACTTATTTAAGACAGAGAGAGGGCACAAGTGGGAAGGAGGGGTGGAGAGAGGGGGAGAAGCAGACTCCTCACTAAGCAGGGATCCCAATGTGGAGCTTAATCCCAGGACCCCAAGTTTGTGACCTGAACTAAAGGTAGATGTTTAACCAACTGAACCACCCATCCGCCCCAAAATTCCCTATTTCTCCCATAATGAACTAAATATGTGCTGTTGAGGAAGATGCTTAATTCAGGCATTTTGAAATCTACTAGACTTTGACGGGACTCAAATATGGATCCAGCTTGTATGTGGCTTTCTGCCTCTGGGAGACGTTCCTGTGAATTGCCTGGTGGTAACATCACTGTGTCTCAACTAAGATCTTAACTTAATTTTCTTACAGATAAATGAGATTTTAGTGAGTTTATATAATGTGTATTCATAGGCCCTATCTTCCCACATCTATAAAATATGAATATACATAATGCTTATTCCCAAACTCTGGAAGGAACACCTATGGGTTATATATTACTGGAGACTAGGTACACTTTAGAAAGTTTTCGGTAGTTCAGTAGTTTCTGAGATTTCCAAATTAGGGTTTAATGTGTGCTAAGACACAGAGAGTGGTTTGTAGGTCCATCACACATAGTTTCCTCATTTTTCTCCCCCTCAGACTCTTAGTTTCTGCTCTGAAATATAACATAGAAAAACTCATTATGGTCACTGTTCATCAAAAATGTCATTTGCAAAATAATGTTGTTTTTTAGATTGCCAGGTAAATTGCCGAATCTGGAGAGAAGTGGGGAGAGAGGGCTTTTCTCCACATGTGTGTCATATATGGACACTTGGGCTCTGTGACACTTTGTGTTTGCTGAAGTTAACATGTAACAATGTAGATATAATGGTGAAAGCTTCTGTCTCTTTTGCTTCCTTCTATGAGACTCAAAACTAGAGGAGTACTATTTGTATTTACCCATCCCTTCATTTGTTCATTTGAACTATGACTGGGACACTGTTTTATGTGGGGCTGTGGATGGAGAGCAAGATGTAGACTTAAAGAAAAGAGATTAAAATTTCTGCCCTTGTGAAATTCATGTTAGTGTAGGAGACAGATAAAATACCAAAACAAACAAAGAAAAAGTCCTCCAAAACACAGGTAATAAATATAAAATATGTTAGATCGGATGAATTATTGTGGAGACAAATCAGGGGCTATGTGAGGGACTGACTATACTCTAAGCTTATGTAGGGGATTATAGGAGTCTTAAATTTAAGAGTTTTTATGAGCAAATACTATTGGCATAAAGACTTGGATCTGGTGAGGAAGTGAGTGAAATGGTTATTAAGGGGAAATGCTCTCTAGGCAGAAGGAACAGTGGGTGCAGATGTGTTGAGACTGAAACATACTTATCATGTTCAAAGAGAAGAGAAGACTAGAATTAGTAGTAGGATGAGTCAGACAGTAACAGGGATCAAGACCTGGAAGTGTTTGTGTGTCATTGTAAGGACTTTGGCTTTTTTTCTGGGTAACATGAAGAACAATTAGAAGGCATTGAGCAGAGAGGTAAGAGGATCTGCCCTGTTCTTCATAGAATCATTCTAACTGCAATATTAAGACCAGATTAATGGAGCTCAAGGATAAAAGCACAGTCATCAGTTTGGAAGCCATAAGCAAAACATTGAGCAAAAGATCATAGTTCATGTGACTAGGGCAATAGTACTTTTTCTTAGATATGAGTAAAAATTCCACAGGGCATGAGAACTCATTGAAAGTGGAGTATAAAGGACAAGAATGGAAGGAAGGATTATTCCACAGTCTTTGAGTTGGGCAACTGGAAGAAAGGAGTTGCCACAAACTGAGGCAATAAAGAGGAGAAGGAATAGATTAGGAGGAGAGGGAAGCAGATCTGAACACAGAAAGGTCAGGAGGACTATCAGACAATTGAGATTCACATCAAGTAGAAGTTGGGTTTAGAGGTCTAGAGTTCAAGAAGAAACTGATCCTGGCTATGTATTTGTTAATTATGAGCATACAAATGGTGTCTAAGACAAAAAATTTAGATGAATTTCCAGGGGAGCTTAGGAACATAAGCAAACATAGGAGCATGAAGAATGAGCCCTGGGGCATAGCAATGGTAAATATTTGGAAGCTGAGGAGGAAATAAGTAGGATTTTTTTAGAAATGTTGCCTTAAAGAGAAGAGGGGGGAAGGGATTAAACAAAAGCTAGAGAGAGAGGTAAGTAGAATTGTTTGTTTGTTTTTTTTTTAAGTTTTTAAAATAAGACAAACACAACCTAATTTTACTGATAAAAAGATCCAGTTGGAAGGGAACAAACTGATGAAACAGGTGAGAAAAAAGAGTTGCTGGTGTGATGTCATTGAATGTGCAATAGGGGAGGGATATTACTGTACAAGTAGCGGAGTTTACTAGGAGCACAGGTACGCCTTCTAGAAGAACAGGAGAAAAGGCACAGCACATGGACATGGATGTATACAAATGGTTCAATGTGTGATGGACACATAAAGATTGTTTTCAATTCGTTCAGTAAAATAGGAAATAAAAGTGTGAATATGGAGGGGTTAGATGTAAGAGGACAGATTTACTAAATAATCATTGAAAGAAAGTAAACAGATGAGGTAAGTATAGTATTTAGAGATACCAATATGACTCATTTGCAATGAATGATTATCAATTTGAAGTGAGAGATGTCAGCATAATTTTGTTTTCCATCCCTCTCATTTGCTTGCCACTGATGTAAGAACAAGGTTAGGATAAAAACTGGGTTAGATCAGGGTTATGGTTTTGTCAAACTAAAAAAATGAGAACAGAGTAAGGAATGTGAAGATGTAAGGGGGGAAAAAGTGTTTAGTGTCATTGGCTGTTGAATTTATGCTGAGTAAAGAGGAAAGAGAGGAACATGATTAGAACCAGGAATAATTAAGTATGCGTAGGTTAAATGAACTTAAGTTTTATATATGTCACTTGCTGCAAAGATTATCAGGCACAAGGAAGCAGACGAATTAAGCTAACCAGATGGAAATCACTGGAGAGTAGAAGTTTTGAAATTGAGTTTAAAAAGGGCTGAAGTTATGAGTAGGGACAAGTTCTACTACAGTCCTACCATGAGACTGAGTAGTTTTGATGAGATGAGAGACAAAAAAATCATTAAACAGAGAGACCAATTTGCTGGAAGTTGCAATCACCAACTGTTCTGGGAGAAATAGTGTGGAGGAAAGAGACAGTGAGCCAGGAGGGAAAAATTTCAGAACAAGAGGATAAAATTGCCCTGGGAGTTAGTGGATGATTTTTATAAGCAGGGGTAGTGTGCTTTAACAGCTTAATGCCATGAAATTCAAAGCCGCGTATTTTTAGGGGAGATGATGTGAATAACTGTGAGGAGTAAGAAGAGTTGCTATTTTCCCTTCAGTTGAAGTAGCAGGAGTAAAATAAAAAGAGTCACCTTTATATGGAACACTTCAGGGGATGATGTACCTCAGCAAATCAATCTCAGAAGAAGACAAAAAAAAAACTTTCAGATTGGGTGCCTGGGTGGCTCAGTGGGTTAAAGCCTCTGCCTTCGGCTCAGGTCATGATCTCAGGGTTGTGGGATTGAGGCCCACGTTGGTCTCTCTGCTCAGCAGGGAGCCTACTTCCTCCTCTCTCTGCCTGCCTCTCTGCCTACTTGTGATCTCTCTCTCTGTCAAATAAATAAATAAAATCCTTTTAAAAAAAACTTTCAGATAAATTTTCTCACATGCAAAGGATCTTGGTGACAAAAGAGATGAACATCAGAGAGCACAGAGGAAGGAATTCCAGCCTTAGGGAGACATCCAAGATGGCAAATACAGTTATAAGGTCTGAGGGGTGACATCATAATCTGTGTGACCTGGCTTGTTTATGGTAACTGAAATAAAAATGAATCAAAGAAAAAAAATAACTATCCTGATGATTAGAAGTTGGGTTAAGGGAGGCATCTCTTTAGGGGCACACAGAATTCTGTGGTACCACCTGACTTAGTAGATGAAGGTGTAGGAGCTACAGACGGCCAGAGTCCCACAGGGAGCACAAACTCCTTCTTGTTTTCTGCTGGTGTAGGCTCAAAGGCCAGCAGAAGGGAGGTCAGACTTGAAACTGGAGGTTTCTTTTTCATCCTTATTTGCCCCACTCATCCGCACCGGTATGATTTCCATTCAAATAATAAACCAAAGCTTTGTGGAAACAGGTGGGTGTATGTGGTGGTCACACAAGCAGAATAGATTTTGGCACTATATTCTCCTTTCCTGAACAACTGTTTTGATCTCTTTCACAGGAAAACAAATGCTGCAATATGGATAAATGTATACATATCTGTTCCATCCATTTAAAATTAGCCTCGGGAAAAAATAATAATGTTCATAGTTTCCTTCTGTGAGTCATCACTTAGATTACAGAATCCAGGTTCATGGAGAGGCTGACAATTCTTAACTAGAATTTTTATTGAAAACCTATGATTGGGCATCTTCTGGTTAAAGATCTTTCTTCCTTTGTTACAAAATTTCTTAAAAACAGTGTTTTAGTGAAGGCTGAATTATCAGAAAATATTATGAAACCAAAATGAACTACATGACACCATATGGTGAATGCAAACACCATAATAAATATCACTCACAGTCCTACTGGAAATGCGACAAGTCAGTGCCTTGTAAGCCAGCATATGATGTTACTCATGGTGTCCTCTGTTGTGTACTCAGTTTCTGAAGCTCTGCTTTTGGAAGCATCTCTTGGCTCATTCGTACATCTTCCCTTAATATGATAAATATCTTATAAGAAATTTCTTTTGTTGGTGTGTGTATTTTGCTTTGTTTTCCCTACTGAAGCACTTTCTGAAGACATAATTTGTGTACTTGGGAATCCTCTGTTTTTGTTTCCTCATGCTACCACATTTCCTGAAAGACTATTTCTAAGTCTCATCTATACTCAACTAATCCCATGTATCTACTATTCTCTCCTTTGTTCAGGAACACTCCTTCATTAGGGTAATCCAGGGAGACAAAGGAAACAACAGAGACTTTGGACACAGAAACAAACTGAGGGACTTGGAGGGAGGGGGGTAAAGGGATGGGAGAGCCTGGTGGTGGGTGCTGGGGACACCTAAAGCGTGGAGCACTGGGTGTGGGGAATGGGGAATGAATCTTGGAATACTGGGGAAAAAAATTTAAGTAACAATAAAAAAAAAAAAAAAAGAAAAAAGAAAAAAAAGAAACCACAGATTAGAGTAGAGGTCCCTGGACAGAAAACATTCCCTTCGAATTTTTGCTTTTCTGCTGGTAAAGTATTCTTTATCCCAGTTGAAGAGAAACAAGGACAGTTGCCAATCAAAATTGGGGTGCCCTCTAATGAGGAGGATGTCTTGAGTTACCACAGATCAGATTTGCACCGATCCTGGTGTGAAAGCCCACATTTGGGAGAGGTAACAGAATGATGGATTTTCCTGACACACAGAAAGATGTGAACTGTCAGATATAGAAACAGAAGTTAACCTGATTCCCTTATCCTGGACACAGAGTCAAATGCTCCTTTACAGGAGATAACTGTAGAACGTCACACTGTTGGTGAAGTCAGTCATCTTTGAATTGCTATTTTGGGAGGGTGGTAAGACACCCAGAGTTAGAATTATCCCAATAACACTTTGTTATTTCATTAGGAATTTACTAAAAGATAAATCTTCCTGCTCCTGCCCTCTTTCTACACTGAAAAGGAGTGATCAGTCATCACTGAGTGTGCTGCCAAAAAGTTTTGTAAAGTCAGGAGCCATTCCAAATGGGAATTAATGGGGAGCAAAAATGATCTTTTCATATTCTCAGCCTTCATAATGTATGGCAATCTGTCTTTAGGTGGGGCTGCAAATCAATTAAGCATGAATGATGTATATGGTGCAGAATGTGACCTTATAACAAGTTGCCTTATCTCTGACTTGGTGTTCCCATCTGGTTTGTGCAAGGAATGTTCCGAGAAAGCAGCAAGGGAAGATTATGCTTTCAAAGGGAGCAGCCATTATGGGTCACTATCTTCCCGGGCCTGATAAGTTTAATCCAAGTTGCCTGGGAGGGAAGAACTCATAAAATACTTTATCTGAAGCAAGTGCAAAAATACTCATAAACTCAAAGGTTAATCACTGCACCAGAAGAACAGATGAAGGAGACAGGGCAGTTTTATGTTTCTTTACAGTGTTGCCCTTATTAATCATGTTGTGGGTTGCTTTAAAATATGTGCCTGCACTTTATTTTAAGAGCCAAATGGAAAGACAGACAAACACTAAAAATAAAGTTGGGATGATGATGATATGATTTATTCATCTTTCCTTCCACTTGCCAGTATTTACAGGAATACAATCAAGGTCAGGATGCACATTTTGCTTTATTTTTAAAATCTATTTTATTTTCATGCCACCCCTTTTTTTTACTATTACTTTTTACTTAATTAAAATTCAACATTTGTTATTTACACAGAGCTTTGGGTTTCTCCTTTTTTTTCTTTCTGTGCAAATGCTGTTATGTTAAGGTGACAGGTGGATAGTTTGATCATCTGTGTAATGATCCCTTTGGTTTCACTAAACATCATGTAAGTGGATTGAGGAATTGTGCTAAAGGAGTATTGTTGATAAATTAACAAATGGATTCCATTTCTGCCTCTGGATTCATGCAAGGCATCTTTAGATATAGCATAAAGGATCTGTGCAGATGTAAATAAGACAAAGGACATAGGAAGTTCCTTATATGTCATGTATACTGATGTAATAGGATCTACACATAATGGAACAACTTTTCTCTAAATTATTCTTTTACTTAGACCAGAAATTGGCAAACCTTTTCTTTAAAAGACAATATAAAAACTATTTTGGGCTTTGTGGGCTATATGGTCACTGCCATTATCATTTGAAAGCAACCATTGATAACATGCAAGTGAACTTGCATGACTGTGTCACAAGAAAATTTTATTTAGAAAATACATAAAAGGTGCAGTCTGACTTGGACTATAGCTTGTTGCATGCTGACTTGGGTTATTTGTAAAAATACAATAAAAAATGTGTTCAGTAACTGTGCTTTTTATTTAGTTTACTACAAAGAGGGCATTTGAAAACTTTTTAATTCTTTGTTTCTTTTAGCTTCTCTTTACGAGTTAAAAACACAGGTGCTTACAGTGCCAGGAGCTAACTTAACAATTAAGCAAAAATGGTTTGATATAATAAAGTATGGTGGGCCTTGTGATTAACTAGCATATGTGCTTTAATTCTTAAAAAAAAAAAAAAAAAACATACAACAAGATTTGGCCCAAGGTCTGCCAATTTGCAATTTCTGCTCTATATGGCAGTTTGAATCTCCTGCTGCTTGGTATGTCCATATGGTGGACTATCTGATGAAAATCTCATCTTTAGGCTCCAGTCCAATTGTTGCCTTCTTTAGGGGACTTCCATTTGTGCTGGTGTACAAAATTCATTGTTCCCTTGGGGCTCCTGGGTGGTTCAGTCCTCAAGCATCTGCCTTCACCTCAGGTCATGGTCCCAGGGACCGGGGATTGAGCCCCACATCAGGCTCTCCGCTCAGCAGGGAGTCTGCCTCTCCCTCTCCCACTCCCTCTGCTTATGTTTCCTCTCTAGCTGTGTTTCTCTCTGTCAAATAAATAAATAAAATCTTTAAAAATTAATTAATTAACTAAAATTCCTTATTCCCTTCTTAATGCTTTCAAAATGTAGACTTTTTTGTTTTCCCCAACTAGTCTGTCATCTTATGCTATGAAATATATTCATACAATGTCCAATTTAATGAAAATCCTACTATTTTGAAAGACATATACTCTTTCTACATGATATGTTTTATGTCTAATTTACATCTATATGTTTATAATTATTTATAATTATATATTTTTAAATTTTTATTTATTTTTTGGTCTAATTTATATTTAGATAATCCTTGTCATCCCTGGTTTTGTTATTTAAACTTTCACAATCTGAATTTGAGAATTAACAGACTTTCATATATTTTTACATAACTTTCTATTTGAAATCTTACCACTTATTATCTCAAATTCAAGAACATTAAGAAAAAGGTCTTATAGTTTCTAATCCAAACTCACTACATAAATTCGTGCTGTGCAAATAAAATCAGTGGTGGTTGGTAGCAAGAAATATTTACAGTGGATTACAGCTCAAGGGATGCAGGGACACTGTCTTTTATAGCCCATTAGGACAATCTCATGAGTTGATAGCTGTCAGAAACATTTTCATAGCAGTTCACTTCCATCCAATGACTTTGAAAGAAAAGTCTAAATTTTCCATATCTTATAATACTATAGCTCAGTAAGCTCTATCAACACCCCACCTTAACTTCTGCCGTATCCTCCATTGATAATTCTTCTCAAGCTGTATATAGCCTTTCAATTTTAAAAATAGTTTCCCCTACCTTTGGTCATTTCACCTACTCTCTTTTTTTTCTGAAAACAATTTCACCCATTTTGCTTATGGTGGACTCCTCCTCATCCTCCAAGTCCATATTTAAGTGATGACCTTGGAAAGTCATTGAGAAGGTCATTCTAAGAAAAAATATGCCACTCATTCATTCATTTAGATTACAAATGCTAACTAAGTGCTACTATGGGTCAGATAATCTGCAAAGAACTATGGATATGATAGTACCTCAGACATCTTATGTTCCTATTTTCATGGGCCTTACATTCCAATAAATTATAAAGTTCCCTGGGGTTACACTATGCTCACTATACTGAATTCATCTACTCTCCACTATCTGGCTCTATCGTATTTAAGTTTATTTTAAATTTAGCACTTACTGCAATCTGGAGTATTCTTTTTATTATTAGCTTGTCTTTTGCAACCATATAACATTAAGAAATCAAGAACTGTATCTCATTTACCATGGAATCTATTGCATCTAACCCTGTGGTTGGCACACAGGAAGCATTTTGCACTTAAAGTAGTAACTGAGTGCAAGAAAAATCTAACTTTGATTTCATATGCTTTAATTTGACTCAAATTTTCAATGGAAATATTTTCAGGTATATGTATTCAGGTTGGTAAATGTAAATAGAGATGCATTGTTTTAAATATACATGTTATGGTATATAGCAAATAATCATAACATTAAAGTGGTTTACCAGTTTACAACTATTTATACAAATGAATCTGCACTGAAAAAAACAAAAAGCATTTACAAAAAGTATATTACTGGAAAGAACAAAAAGTATTTACAAAAAGTATAGTACAAAATACTAGCAAGTATATTATTCTTTTATTTTGGTTTCAGTAAGTCAATATACAATTCTTATTTAGAAGGATTTCAGATTCAATTTGAATATAAATACATTGAAATGAATTGTCTTCCAATAGGTATCAGATTTGGATTGAGCATGGTATGTAGCCGCTTTGATGTTTTATTTCTAAAATCATGTTAGTTCCTCCAAGAACTAAATGGAGACTCTATCTAGACTATTTACATGAATCTTATATACCACAAAAGTGGGAAAATAAGTTGTGAAATAGATACAAAAATGCTTTCAAAAGATCAATTAGAAATCAAATTTCATCATAAGCATCTTCGTATATTTTCTGTTAAATGAAAATGTTTTATTTCTTTAACTTTAAACCTTTTCTACCAAAAAAACCCTTTTGTACCATATTATGTAGATAACTAAGCATTCAAATATATTATTCTATAAGCAAAATGATAACTTTTAAGGTTTGACAAAAGGAATTTAGCTTTATAAGCTGATGACGTATGATCCAATTATTTTTATTTTGCTGATATAAGGTCTCCAAACATAGATCTCATTTATGTTAGTGACCTGAGGAAAAGGTTGACTTATAGTTCCTAATAAATAACTTCATTTATATTTCATACCATCATATTGAATAGCTGTAGTATGTTCTCCTAGGACAAATTAGAACACTCCTAAGTGTACTGCCAAATTTTTAAAACTTATCAATGATATGGAACATTCCTCTATCAAATGTAAGCTTTACAATCAAAATTGTCAGTAATAGTTTTAAGGAATTGCTCATTACCTTCTCCATTCCGGAAAAAGTTCAAATGTGCATGCTGGTAACCATTTTTTCAGGAACCGGAATTTAAAATGAGTGCAATGAAATTGAGACAAAGAAAGTGTCCTCCTATCACTTGCTTTCACTAAAGTTGTATACACCTTTGGTTCTATGTTTGACAGATATGAAAGACATGAAAATATTCAAAATATCCAGAATATTAAACAAATAGGGATAGGAATAAGAGCAACATTCCCAAAAAAGCTTGAATAATAATCACTCTGAGATAAGGCTGAATTAGAAACATTAGTGAGATACCAATAGTATAAAAGAGACACTTAAGTTTGGGGAAATTACTCAGACTTGAATCATTTACCTAGTTCTCTGTATACATATCAGAATAGAGATCAAGGGATAGTCAAAAACTGAAAAAGTATGTCTCACTGGAAACTCTAGACATACTGATGGACAAAGAACACAGACTTAGGACCTGTGTTATGTAGGGCAATATAAGGGAAATATTTGCAACCTTTCCAAAGACCATGAAACTCTATAGGAAATTGGTGACAGTCTAATGCCTAGTAAAAGCCATGAAGATGACTATAAATGATGTGTCTCCTGGTAGCGGACTATGATTTTAGTAGAGAATCTGATGTGCCCTTTTGGTTTGAGAAGTATATTAGGTTTTTCAAAAGAAAAAGGACCAGTATAAAAGGAGATTTATTATGAGTAACTGGCTCTTGTGATTATGGAGGCTGAGAAGTCTCACAATCTGTTGTCTGTACGCTGGGACGTAGGATACTCTAAGTACACACGCCTGTCAACCAGGAGAATTGACTGCAAATTCCAGTTCAATGGCAGAAGATAAGGTGAGATGTCTTAGATCAAGAACTCAGGCAGAGAAAAAGGGGGCAATGTCCTCATTCTTCTGCCTTTGGTTCTGTTCAGACCTCACTGGTTTGGATAGTACATTCCCATATTGAGGAGGGGATTCTACCTTACTGACTTTAGCAGTTCAAATGCTAACCTCATCTAAGCACACCCTCATGGACACACATAGATAATGCTTAATCTGGGCACTCTCTGGCCAGTCAATTTGACACATAAAATTAGTGATCACGGAAAGAAACCTCAGTAGTGATGGAGCATGAGAGCAATGGTGTCTCTCCATTTAGCATGGTTTGCTGAGTGCCCAGAGTGGATCAGCGTCCCAATAATGTGATGCTGTTTTCGTTTATCAGTGGGTGCTCCCCTTACCAGGCACAGAATATCCAGTTTACAAAATTCCCTTTGTATCAAACCTTGAATATTTTTCTTTTTTTTTTTTTTAAAGATTTTATTTATTTATTTGACAGAGAGAAACACAGCCAGAGAGGGAACACAAGCAGGGGGGGTGAGAGAGGGAGAAGCAGGCTTCCCGCTGAGCAGGGAGCCCGATGTGGGGCTCGATCCCAGGTCTCCAGGATCATGACCTGAGCGGAAGGCAGTCACTTAACCAACTGAGCCAACCAGGTGTCCCCAAACCTTGAATATTTTTCATCTCATTCTTCTGCTATCCCTGTATGTCTCTTTAGCAGACATGAGTTTGTGATTTCTGAATTCCATCCTTAGGATTTTCTGTGAGAAGAATATTCAGTTTCCCAATTTGCATATTTTTCTCTTTTTTCCCCCTGTTTATCTAAGAGCTTTGTGTTTTTCATTTTCACACTTGTGATTTAATATAATAATTTCCAGGGCTCCTGGGTGGCTCAGAGGGTTGAGCCTCTGCCTTCCGCTCAGGTCATGATTTCAGAGTCCTGGGATCGAGTCCTGTATCAGGCTCTCTGATCGCTGAAGAGCCTGCTTCCCCCTCTTTCTCTGCCTGCCTCTCTGCCTGTTTATGATCTCTCTCTCTCTCTGTGTCAAATAAATAAATAAAAATATTTTAAAAAATAATAATTTCCAACCTTTTTTTTTTTTTAGGTAGCAAGCACATATTCCCCTTATTGTAATATGCAGTTTTCCATATTTCAACATTTGTAACCAAAGGCACATTTTAATATCAATATGCTTATTTAATATTATGTTCTGGTTCATTTAATTTTTCTAAAAAGCTGCTGTTAAATTGTTGGTTTATCAAAATTATGTCATGGAATTTAGAAAATATGATAACAATCTTTTAACTCATTTTAAGGCTACTTTCATTCTGCATTCTGAACCATTTATAATTACTGAATTTTACTTTAATATCTAGGTTTATCCTTGGTATTTCCTTATTTTTCTTTTTTCTTTTTCTTTTTCTTTTTTTTTTTTTTAAGGATTTTATTTATTTGACAGAGAGAAACACAGCCAGAGAGGGAACACAAGCAGGGGGAGTGAGAGAGGGAGAAGCAGGCTTCCCGCTGAGCAGGGAGCCCGATGTGGGGCTCGATCCCAGGTCTTCAGGATCATGACCTGAGAGGAAGGCAGTCACTTAACCAACTGAGCCACCCAGGCGCCCCTCCTTATTTTTCTATTTGTTTAAATTCAAAACAACTGTTGGAAGAACACAATACAACTAGCTCACAGTTGATCTTCTGTGTAAAGTTGAATTTCAAATATTTTTCTTGTTTCTGCCCACAAGAAATAAAAATAAATCTTCCTATTTGCACATTTTATAAGCAGACACTTTAAATATGTTTCTTTAGCAATATCAAGCAAATTACTAAGGTCTAAGACTTCATGGCTTTTATTTGAATTTGCTGTTAATTGACATCAATACTGAATTTTCAGAGAAAACTACTGGGTATGGATAGTTCCCAGATACCTGGTACTAAGTAGTGCCACCCATTCTCTCGGGGCTAGTTCCAGATAATCACTTATTTGACTAGCTGCTGCAAGAATCTCTCTTGACTCGAATAGAAGCCAAATGTCTCCATTTAATGTCTTTTGATAGCATTTCTATAATCTTAGTGAGCTAAATAAAGAGCATTGAAACTCTTCAGGGACATTCAGATTAACTATTGTGTGGATCCAAGGCTTTTCTGACTTTGTTTGCAAGGAAGTTTTCTCAGGGAGGAGAGAGTCAGCATGAAGAATATGCAAAGCTATACAATAAGATGTTTTATGCAAATGAAACTGTGCAATGATTCTGGTCTCTATTTAAGTGACTTTAAAAATTGAACATAAAACACATGGTCCTAATATAGGCGCTATATTATGAAATTTTTTGTTTATAGTTATTTTTAAAAGTGATAATGTCGGAGAAATTGAAAATATACTAACAGTTTTGATAACTTAAAATTTATTATGTTGGGTGGCTATAAATGAAGATGAAGATATGTTTTAATTTATTACAAATTTTTCACCTTTATTATTTAACTAGATTTAATCAATCAAGTAAGATGAGATATTGGAAGGAAAAATTTCCAGCAAAATCCCCAAATGACTACAGATTGAGATGACTATTATTTTTTTAGGTAAAATATCAAGTTTTGCTTATGAAAACAGCTAATTTTTTCTTTAAAGACTTTATTTATTTCACAGAGCTAGATCACAAGTAGGCAGAGAGAGAAGAGGAAGCAGGCCCCCTGCTGTTCAGAGAGCCTGATGAGGGCCTTGATCTCAGGATCCTGAGATCATGACCTGAGCTGAAGGCAGAGGCTTTAACCCACTGAGCCACTCAGGTGCCCCAAAACAGCTAATTTATTTATTTCTATATAGTTGATTAGAAGGTCCTTAAATTAGTCCAATGTACTCAATATGATGTTTTGAGGAAAATTTATTTAACTTGGGTATTTTTGAATCATATATTTATTATCTTTTCCTTCACTCTATTTCTGTATCCCAAGCTTCTAAATACATTCTTTGAAATAATTATATTTGAGTTATTTTCTGGATATTCATTTGAAAACATTTAGGATTGGGGTGCCTGGGTGGCTCAGTTGCTTAATAAAGTCTGACTCTTGATTTCAGCTCAGGTCATGCTTTCACAGTCAGGAGATCAAGCCCCGCAACCAGCTCCATGCTGGGCATAGAACCTGCTTAGGATTCTCTCTCCTCTCGATCTCTGCCTCTCCCTTGCCCTCTCTCACTTTCTCTTTCTCTCTCTCTGTCTCTAATAAATAAATAAAATGTTAAAAAAGAAAAAAAAAAACCTAGGATTATGTTTGCACACATATTTACTGAATGAGTTTAAACAAATGATTCTGATTTAAAGTTATGGGAAGTATATTTTTTTGTTTATTTATCATATCATGAATGTTTTACTCTTTTATCAGTTGCTTTGCAGTTGCTAATTACTAAAAGGAATGAACCATAAAGAGCAACTAGTCTTCCTACTTAATGCCTTCTCTAGCACCTATTTCAACAATGCACCATTGCCTCACAGTTTTGCACATACAGCTAATGATCTTTTTGTACCCTCCACCACAGAGCCACTTCTTTAAGTTGCCCAAATATCATGCTTCTCAAATTCAAGAAAAACACACATTCCCTTAATATTACAACATGTAGATTACAGAACCATATTGGCCTTTACTTTTGCTATCATCCTGCTGAACCTATATTTTCAAATAAAAACTTTCCCCCTCTTTATCTCCTTTTCTTCTTTTTCTTTTTCTTTTTCTTTTTCTTTTTCTTTTCTTTTTTTAGTTTTGTGGTAGAACTTAGTGATTCATCAGTCGCATATAACACCCAGTACTCATTACATCAAGTGCCCTCCTTAATACCCATCACCAAATTATCCTTCACACCCCATCTTGCCTCCAGAACCCCCCCAAAAACAGTATGGAGGTTCTTTAAAAAGTTAAAAATAACTACCCTACAACCTGCAGTTGCACTACTAGTTATTCATCCAAAGGATACAAACATAGTGATTCAAAGGGGTGCATGCACCCTGTGTTTATAGCAGTAATGTCCACTGTAACCAAAATATGGAAAGACCCCAGATGTCCTTTGACGAATGAATGGACAAAGAAGATGTGGAATATATGCAATGGAATATTACTCAGCCATCAGAAAAGAATGAAATATTGTCATTCACAATGACAGGGATGGAACTAGAGGGTATTATGCTAAGTGAACTAAGTTGGTCAGAGAAATAGAAATATGATTTCACTCATATGTGGAATTTAAGAAACAAAACAGATGAACATAGGGGAAGAGAAGGAAAAATAAAATAAGATGAAAACAGAAAATGTGAAAAACTATAAGAGACTCTTAACTCATTATGTACTTTCAGAAAGTCTAGTTTTCACTTTAATCACTCTCTGAAAGTAGAACCATTCTCAGGGTTTTTTAATGCGTAGAAAGATATTTTCTGTATCACCAGAGGGTTTTTTTTTTTTAAGATTTTATTTGTTTGACAGAGAGAAACACAGCGAGAGAGGGAACACAAGCAAGGGGGAGTGAGAGAGGGAGAAGCAGGCTTCCTGTTAAACAGGGAGCCCAATGTGGGACTCGAACCCAGGACTCCAGGATCATGACCTGAGCAGAAGGCAGCCACTTCACGACTGAGCCACCCAGATGCCCCTATATCACCAGATTCTTGAACTTGCCTCAATCTCTTGTCCTTTTGCCAAAAAGCTTAATGTTCAGAAGCTACATTTGCTCTCTTTTAGGAATAATTTTTAATCATATTGATTAATTGTGAACACATAAAGTATGGGTAAGTTGCATGAATAATGATTCATGAAATACTTATCAGGTATAAATATAAGAAAATATAGATAATTACTGCCTAAGTCCCATATTGACAAAGTCCCATATTGCTTAAGGTTAAATTTTTCAACCCCATCTCTTCCTTTCTCTGTCATAGATAACTACTATCTTGGGTTTGATATTATGTAGATCTGAATTTCCTCTATAAGTGATACAAGTCTACTTGTATCCATAAATAATATATTGCTTAGTTTAGCACAGGTTTTCAATATATATAAAAGTAATCATAGAGGATATCTGCTGCTTTTTGTAGCATCTTTTGCTCAGTATTATAATACAAAAATTCTAGCTATAATTCTTTCTGGTCATTGTTACATACAATTTAATCGTATAAATATACTATTTTTTAGTCATTATACTAAATTGTTGATTGCTATTTAGTTTGCTTCCCAGTATTTTCTATTTCAAACAATATTGCTTATTGATATTCTTAAATATTCATATTTTATACTTATGTTCTGCATCACATGTTCAAGATTTTCTCTAAGGGAGATTTCTGGGAGTTTAATTGTTGAATCATACATATAGACACCTACAGAAATAATGCATCTATTATTTTTCCCCAAAAATGATTGTGCCATTCTCAATGTTTAAAAGATTGGGTTGCTCAGTATCCTTACTAAGTCTTAATCATTCAAGACTTTTAAAATTTTCCAACCTGGTGGTTTTAAATTTGATTTCAAAGTTATTCTGATTATTATAATGATGCTTATCATATTTACACATATTTATTGGCCTTTCAAATTTTTCTTTGTGTGGAGACTTATCTAAATTATCAATATGAGAAATGATAGAAATAGTATAATTAGGGTGCCTGGGTGACTCAGTGGGTTAAGCCTCTGCCTTCGGCTCAGGTCATGATCTCAGGGTCCTAGGATGGAGGCCTAGAGAACCTGCATCAGGTTCTCTGCTCAGCGGGGATCCTGCTTCCTCCTCTCTCTGCCTGCCTCTCTGCCTAGTTGTGATCAAATAAATAAATAAAATATTTAAAAAAAATTTTTTAAATAGCATGATTACCAGATACATATCAAAAGATAGTATAGATAATAAGAACAACTTTATGCCAATACATTCAACTCTTAGATAAACCAACAAAATCTTTAAAAAAATATAATTTACCAGAACTTTTGAACTGAAAGGGAATGAAATTAACATGGCATAAAATTTATAATATATAATTAAAGTAGGCTTGGAGGAATTTTTGGACATTTGATGTATATATTAGAAGAGAAGAATTCCAACAAATTTGTGGACTAAATATTTGTTTTAAGATAATAGAAGTTTAACACCAAGGTAAATTTTAAGATGTTAAAAAAGGGAAATAGCTACTAGAGCAAAAATTAACAGGATGGACTATAAAAAGGACAGAGAGAGGACCACAAGACAAAAGTTTGCTCTTTAAAAAAATTAATTACATTGATAATTCTTGGTAGAAGTAATTTAAAAAGAGAGAGAGAAAGGAACAAAACAAAAAATACATTAGGAATTTAAAAAGGGAAAAAATTTTTCCTACAAAAATTTTTATGTCCAGATGCCTCCAACATAGTTTTATCAAAGGTGTAAGGAATAAATTTTGTGTCAACTCTTCCAGAGTTGTATCTACTCCAATCTTGTATCAAACCTTCCCAGAGAACAACCATGCTCACCAAGTCATTTAACAAGGCTTGCATCCATTTAATAACAAAACACAACAATGATAATAAAAGAAATGAAAATTATAGACTCAATTCCATTGTAAAAATTGATAAAATATATTAAAAACAAATGAGCAACTAAATCTAGTATTATATTTATTTATTTTGATTTTATTTACTCATTTGACAGAGAGAGATCACAAGTAGGCAGAGAGAGAGGAAAAAGTGGACTTCCCGCTGAGCAGAGAGCCTGATGTGGGACTTGATTCCAGGACCCTGAGATCATGACCTGAGCTGAAGGAAGAGGCTTAACCGTCTGAGCCACCCAGGCACCCACAGTATTATATTTAAAAAATAGCACAATATGACTAATTTTGAACCTTTGAAAGTAAGCCAACACATTCATATATTAATGAAGAAAAATCATCTGATCATTTTATCAGATGTAGAAAAATTTCTTGATAAATTCAACACCATCCATGAATAAAAATTTTGTCACAAAATGTAATAATGAGCATTACACTTAGTGATGAAATATTATCTTTATTTTCTTCAATCAAGAATAAAGCATTTACAGTCATATCTTCTATTAAATTACATTCAGCAATCATCACTTATATTAAATATTGTCATAGAGAGTTGAGTAAAGTAAGAAATGAGAATTATTAGTGAAAGACAAAAAAAAACTTTTCCCTTTTTAAGTTAGTATTGTTATACATGAATACAACCAAAAAATTTAAAGGGAAATAATTATATTATAAAAGTGCTTGCCAGTATTTTCGAATATAAAGTCAATTATATTTTCATGCATTAAACAAAAAGAAAGGGAAAATATTTAATAGTATAGTCTTAGGGAGTCTTGGTGGTTCAATCATTAGAGCATGCAACTCTTGACCTCAGGGTTTTAAATTCATGCCCCGTGTTGAATAAAGAGATTATTTTAAAATAAAATCTTTAAAAGTAATAACAAATAGTTTCTATTTTTTCCCACACAAAATATAGGCAGAAAACAAAACCCTCCCTCAATTTCTTAACGATTAGCATATCTTACATTAAAAGTATTTCTCATGCAAATTTTTTTAATTCAGTGATTACTTTTTCTATACTCTATACAAGGCTATGTAAAGTCAGTTAATGCTCTGATGCTGTCTGATGACAGAGATTTTTGTATTGTTTTCCTGTTAATATACAGCTAGTAATTGAAGGATTAGGAATACATTTGTTCACTAGGAGATACACATATTACAAGAAGATTGAAAAATTACAGATGGAATCCAGGAACTTTCTCTCTGTAAAAGACAAACTGAAAAATATTAAACCATGAGAGAGACTAAGCAGTAGATAGAGCAATAAAAGTGGTAATAAAAGTGAAATTCAAAATATAAAACAACCAGTGTAGCACTTCAAATGACTGGGGTGACTATACTCACACTCAGTGTGAGTCCTGAATTCACGAGTAACCCCATTCCTGTAGTCTAATGGGTATTTACCTTTTTTGTTTATTGATTAAACAATATGGTGTGAGGGTCAAAGCACTGTATCTGAATCTCTAAACAGTAGGGGTGATGATGGTGATGATGATGTTGATGAGGAGGAAGATAATGATGATGATGGTTTGTTACGTCAAAACTTAGGCATGGGAATAGCAGTCCTGTATGTCATGTGCAAATATAATTTCCAATTTACAAATGGAGACTATATTTAAAAAATTAAATGACTTCCTCAAGTTAGTACAGCCAGAATGTGAAAAAAAAAAAAAAAAAAGCCAGATTAAACCTAGACAGGCTAATTCCAGAGACGCCTAGGTTATCACTGATAATACTGGCTGTATTTTAAACACCAAGATTTCTTTTGTTCTCTGCTGAGAAAAATGACTAGAAATACCTACCTCAAAATGTGGTAAGATTTAAATTAAATTTGATGAGGTAATGTATGTGAATTCTGATCAGGGCAGTTAGAACTTAGATGATACTCAACAAATGCTAATTTGTTTTCCTCTTTTATTTCCAAATCTAGTTATATGTGACAGAATGAATAAATAACCTTCAAAATAGATTTTCCTCTGTTTAGGAATTTTGAAAATAAATTTTTCAAACGTATATAACAGATTTTATGAAATATAAGAAATTGTCTAGTAAATAATGGTCATGTACAAAAATATATCATTAAAAATAAAAGCTTAAATTTCATTTTTACTTCATTTGTTCACACCTATCATGAGTTTCTTATGATTACATACCTAGTTTTCACTGGTGAGACCTTTTTATATTCCCTTAGATTCAGCAACCAGGTATTCTTGGGACCATATTGACTTTTTTACTTGTTTATTTTCAGATTTCTGTATGTCCAGACTTGAAAAAGAGACATCTGAAAAAAAATATATTAAACCGCTCACATTAGTGGTCACTGAACAAGAAGTAACTAAATATATTACTGGTATGGGATAATGAAGTTGAGCACATAAAGAAATCAAAGTGAAAATGCACCTTTTATAAATTTGGGGAAAATATACATATATTTTTTTTGAGTTCGGGCTAAGAAATGAGTCTCTCTTCTTGAGATCAAACCTCTGGCTTTAAGCAAAGTGATGACATGAAGAAAGTTCTGCATTGCCATCCCCTTCCTGAATCTTATTTTTTTTTTTCATGATGTATAAATACACTTGAGATTTTATGCCTATGAAGAGCTCTTTGAATCTCTTGTTTCATTTATGGAATGATGAAGTTTTTTGTCACGGGTTGGGAGTCTCATGTGGAAATCCTAACACAGAGCCTGGACTACGCTAGATGTTTAAAAATTGCAGTCATTTTAATTTCACTTAAATTCCACTTAAAGCACTATTTATCTTATTCTACCCATACTCATCCATATTTTCAGATACATATGAAGGGAAAAATCCATTACTTATACTTCTGGAAAATTATATATTTGTAACTGATTTTCAGGCTAATAATCAGAGCTATACATGTCTTGAAAATGAATGATCTTCTCTACTAAGACTCTGTACACAAGAGGCATAGGATAATAGTGTCAATGATCATTTATTAGTCATTTTTGTGAATTCACAAACTTCACACTGTCCTTTGCTTACTTCACAACAACCTTTAAACTTCTGAAATATATAGTACTTAGTTCTTGCATTTAGAAATAATTGGAACAGTGGAGAGGAGAGGGTAGATAAATGCACATATTTAAGTAGAGTGAGAAATGGTCATAAGCAGTATAAAAATAACACTTATCACTAATGGAACATAAAAATGTCATTCCCTGGGTAGCAACTTAGCTGCTAAAATTGCTCTGGGGACATAGAAGCAATGGCAATTTCTTACCTCCAGGGTGGTCCACATTTCTCTGGTTGAATAATCCATTGCAAATGACTGATTATGAAATCAAAAAGAAATAACTTATATAGCAGTTAATATTCTTCTTCAGTGGGATAAATTGATCAATCATAAAAGAGTATATTATATATTTATATTCAGGAGCTGCTATGAAAGTGGCACATGGGTTTCAGTGTGAGTCATATTTATTCCTGCTAACTTTGAACTTCCTATTTAGAAAGATATGAAGACATGAAGATATTGAGAAAGATATAATCATTTCTACTAAAAAAAAGAAGTGAATTTTATGTTAGGTATAGGCTAATCTTCTGTTATAAGATTTGATTATTTTTTTACCCTCTTCAGTCCCAAGTGAAAACCAACTCATGCCTTTGGAAAAATATGTGTATTATTTCTTTAGTATTCATTACAGAGTGTTTAAATAACATCATCTTACATCCTATTAATTTCTAACTGATTTCTACTCCAGATGTTTGTTAAATTTTCCCTGTTTCTTGCCAGGCAAATAAGCTTTTTACGTTGACTTTGAATTCTCAGGTGGATCCACATCTAGGAATATTAATATGGATCAGCAAAGAGGAAATAAGCCTATCCAAAAGAGATGTATTCCATTCACATTTATTGTAATCTATTTCACTCTGTGGGAGACTGGATCAGACCTGTAACCAAAAACAAGTACAGCTCTCCCCCCTCCCCCCCCCCACAGTTAGAGATTGAAATACAAAAAGGTGAAGCTGCTGCCATCAGAGATGTACTTCCCTGTTATTCTCTTCAGGTAATGTCGCTGATGACCTCAGAGAATAAGAGTGGCAGAAAAAGGCGCAAAGATGATATTTATTACTCTAATAAAATAGCTGGAGGTTTCTATAGTACTATATCAAAGACTTTTTTCTGAACAAATTTGAGAAGACAGAAACTGATATTTCAAATGGATAGATTATGCAAACACATTTTGGATTTTGTTTAGAACGTAAAAAAGTAATTACTTTAGAAGAAAAACAAACTACTTTTATGGGCTTGCTCATCCTCAATTGATTCCAACTCTAGTTTCTCCTTGTTCAGCTCAACTTTTAATACATTGTAGGTTATAAGTCCAGACAAAATAGTACACAGTTGGAAATAAATTCAACTAACACTTAGTCAGATAAATGGCCAAATTATAATCTCCAATAAGTATGTCCTAATGTTACTTGTTTTCAATCAATTTGGCTTGAGCTTGAATAAAGGATGTCTCCATTGTAGTCAAATTTCATTCCAATAGGCTTGCCAGGTGGGTTGATTTTGAATAAACTTGCTATCAAATATGCATGTTTAATCTTACTAACTGCACAGTATAGAGAAAAGAATTTACTTTTGATCTTCTACTTTGTAGAAAAATTCTTTAAAAAGAGGCTTTGAAAAATATATATACTCTACAAATCAAGCATCATCCAGAATGGATTGTCTTTGCACAGGATGTGAGACTGTCAAAAAAGCATTTTACTATTCTCAATTTTCCATGTCTTTGTTTTGTTTTGTTTCGTTGGCACGCATCTCAGCTTTAACAGTGTTTCTCCATGAGAGGATCCAAACATCCATCTGCTACAGAAGAACAGACAAAAGCAAGAGGCACATTTTTCTGCTCAGGTGAGTGACTTCATGATACATCAACAATAATAGCAGGTTTTTTTTATTTCCAGCTCAAACACTGTCAGCCGAGACTCTATGATCTATTCTATAATCTAGCAATGACACAGACTTCTTATCCTTGGGAAAAGGCAAATCACAGTAGCAAAAATGTAAGAAAAACTCCAAAACACCTACCCATGGTAAATAACGTTGTTAAATAACGACTGTAACAATATATTATTCTTGTTAATACCCTTCTACTTATTAGTGAACAATACATAGAAGGGACTTTCAAGGGTGTTCCTGAAATCTGCGAATTTTTTTTTAAGATTTTATTTATTTGGCAGAGAGAGAGATCACAAGTAGGCAGAGAGGCAGGCAGAGTGAGAGGAGGAAGCAGGCTCCCTGATGAGCAGAGAGCCCGATGCCAGCCTCAATCCCAGGACCCTGAGATCATGACCTGAGCTGAAGGCAGAGGCTTTAACCCACTGAGCCACCCAGGCACCTAAATATGTGAAAGTTGCTGTTAGAACCTGAGAGAATCATCTCCGACAGAAGTCCCCACAAGTGTCAGCAGATGGGTTTCCTTTATGGTTCTTTTCTATCACATAAATCAACATGCTGCAGAGACCTTTAAATTTTGTTTTTATCCTATGACACTGGGACTGACTAATATAAAACACGGGGAATCTAAGGTGAACACACATTTCTATGATTCAAGGTATTAAAATGTTAAGTACAAGCATGTGACTTTGTTAAATCTCCCCAATTCCTTTTCCTCTTTGTATTGTCATATTATCAGTAATAAAATTGCTGTAACTATTACCACAGGACCTTAAAAAAATGGCTTCCCAGAGTTATAATTGAATATCTACTTTTCTATTAGTATAGTCAATACAAAATTGATCCAATTGAAGGTGTGTCTTGATTCATCTTCATTTTCCAATACGTCACTCATTTTCCAAGGATAAATATAATAAATATAGCTTGAATTATTTTCAGTAAAGTATAAAATATTTATAATTGTAATTAAGTTTTATTTATAGTATTACTTATGTTACTTAGTAGTAGTCATAAGTATTCATATATATTATTAAAACTTGTATTACTTACATAAGTTATATACATGTTACTAATATTAATAAATACAAACATTAATAAGCAATAATTTATAGTAGTAACATGAAATATTTGCACATGAGTGTCTGATACGTGCCATCATCGAATTACTATTCAACATAATGTATTTCTTTTATCACTCCATTTGAGAGTAAAATATGTTTCCCGATTTGTGTGTGGTTTAAACAAAATGGCCAAAATACTTATCTTTCTGCTTCCTTCACGTGGTCTGGATTTGCTTTGAATACCATACATTATTTTTATGTAAAAGCCAACCCTTAGTTGTTTTTTGAAACAAGAACCTGCAGATGTATATAATAATTACATATTTATTGATGCACATACATTAAAAATGATTCACATCAATTTTAGCAGCTCTCCTGAGGAACAGGGCAATACATACAGGGGAGTTCTGTTCAGCTGAACAAACACTCAGCTGATGCCTCCTTGGCATTTTCCCTCTTCTAGGCTTTATGGAGTCCAGGATCCTTATGTGGAGGAGCCAAGAGGGAGGTGAAGAAAGCACATGTGGCCTTTAAGAGCTTTGCTAGATATATCCACGGGGTATTTTTAGAGCATGGACAAGGATCACTTGAACACTCTTGGGTGAAGGAGTAAAAGACAAACAGGTTGAATTTTGAAGAAAAAACTGCATTAGTTATTACATGAAACCTTAGAGCAAATGAGCATTACAGACAGAAGCAACAGCACAGTTAACGTAAGATTTATGGGTACATGGTATATGAAATTAGAGCAATTTAGTATTCATGTAACATAAGATAAGTAAAAGAAGTAGTAGACTATGAGACTGGCATGATGAGTATACTTTTTTACTTTTTTTTTTTTTTTTTTTTTTTTTTTTTTTTATACTTCATAAAGTAGAAGTGGAACAAAAAATATGGTTGATCCAGGCAGAAACCGAGTACAGAGACCTTTTAAAAAAAATAACTCTGGAGACATTACTGAATATAATAAATTATACATGTTTAAATTCTACAATTTGATATGTTTCAACATGTGTATTACCCACAAAACCATCATTAAAATCAAGATAACAAGAATTACCACCACTCAGAAGTTTTCATGCCAGTGTAATCTCTCCCTTCCAACTGCTCCTGTCACCCTCTCTCCCCAGGACTGGGCAATCACTGATCTGCTTTCTATCACTACAGGTTCATTTGCATTTTCCAGAATTTTGGACAAATGGAATTATACATTATGCACCCTCGTTTTGTATGGCTTCTTTCACTGAGTGTAATTACCATAACACGGTTCTACCATAATTTGCTTATCCATTCATTTTTTAAAATATTTTTATTTATATGACAGAGAGAAACACAGCTAGAGAGGGAACACAAGCAGTGGGAGTGAAAGAGGGAGAATCTGGCCTCTGGCCTACCAGGGAGCCTGATGTAGGGTTTGATCCTGGGGCTCCAGGATCAAAACCTGAGCCCAAGGCAGA
This sequence comes from Spilogale gracilis, assembly GCA_004023965.1. Classification (NCBI taxonomy): domain Eukaryota; kingdom Metazoa; phylum Chordata; class Mammalia; order Carnivora; family Mephitidae; genus Spilogale; species Spilogale gracilis. The sequence continues at coordinate 185,760 of PITA01001028.1, read as the reverse complement.
CACTTAACAAAATGACTGAGCCACTCAGGTGCCCCTATCTATTCACTTTTTAATGATTATTTCCAGTTTGGGGCTATTATAAATTAACTTGCAATGTACAAGTCTTTGAATGGATATAAGCTATGGATATATGCTGTCACTTTGCCAAGTAAATTCCTAAGAGTGGTATGAATGAGGTGGTAAATACGTATTTACCTTTTAAAAACCTGTCTCTTTTAATTTTTATTTTATTTTATTTTGTCTGTTTTGGTTTTTTGACTGATCACCTGTTGTCCCCTTCTAGTCACTGGGTACCACTTTCCTCAGGGATTTATTCAGATGTTGGTATAAATGACACATAGACACCAATTGATATGAAAAAATATTCCATTCCTCATATAGTAAGATATTCCCAAGAAGAAGGGACTCAATAAATGTTTATTAGAGAGAAATAAATGAGCCTATGTTCCATGTAAACTGTTCCATTTAAACTGTGCCTAAATAGTTCTGTTGATTAGAATATATTTGAAATAGGACAACTTAATATCCAGAAGGCACAGAAAACTTTTCTATGAAATTACCTTCACTCAAACTAGGCATTTATCAAATGCTGATCTTTCCTAGGGACAGGGTCCTAGATGTTACAAAAATGGGAAAGAATAATGTCTGTCCTATTGCTGGCAGATCATGAACTCCAAGTTCATCGTGGTTATTAAAAAAAACACGTTATATATAACATTAGAGCCAACCAACATTTATGTTCAAGAAAGTATTTTTTAAATAATTTTCTTATCTTTTTGCCTATATATAATAAAAGTTAAAAATTTAAAAATATCTGTAATATTTAGGACTATAAAATGGGTTGGTACCAACTGTGTATAGTTTTCTTGTGGACACTTTCATGACTTTGTAAAAATGTCCCTAAAGGAATCAACAGATGTCAAGTCAGTGTTTATAAAGCAGCTAGCTAGAAATCATCTTTGACATAGACAAAAAAAAAAAAGATTCATACTGAGTTTGGGTGACCTAAAAGGAGGGACATTTTCTTGAGAGCAAAGTGCCACCATCAAAGACCATTTTTAGCAGCCGCAATGTCCAACCTGAAATGAAAATTTATATCCACACATTATTCTCATCACATACTGAATGATAAACTTATGAAGTTAATTTGAATTGAAAAATATGTTATTTTCAGCTCAACCACTTTTTATAAAGTTCATCTTTTGCCAATATCCCATTTTTCTCTTCCTGTTTTCCTCAAGCTTGAATAAGCTTATCTAAGCCAAATCTTGTAAAAGGTTATTTTCTGCACAAGGCAGTCCCCTTGAAAAATGCACTTCTCAACACAAATTATCTGTTATTGGCAAAAAACATTCACTTTTATCTTTTTTTTTGTTATTTGTATTGATACCATCACTTAAAAATATAAAATCTAATTTGAACATAGCATTATTTCTATTTAACTACTCCGAGTTTTTCAAGCTGTAGTTCCTACAATAAAACTCCAACAACTTGTTGACTGTCAGCTCTCACTTCACCTATTCTGCAAATTTAATGCTTTTGAAAGATGTTTATTTCCACAGGTACTATCTTGCTTTCTACCTTCCAACCCAAGATATCAAGATATACCTTCCTTTGTTTGCTTCTTTCTTCTTTTCCCCCAAATAAAAGATCAACTCAGCAGAAGAAAAAGTAGGTGCTTGAAATATAAGATAATATATAACAATATAAAAGTAGGTGCTTGGAATATTAGATATAAATGATATAATCATTTAAATTGATAACTATGTCATTTTGTTGAAATCTTCAGAGTAATACATATTTGAAAAGTTACTAATTTGTCTTAGACTAGTTAATAGTCACAGAATAGGCTGTAAGATGTTTAAAAGACCTAAGTTCTAAAGGTCACCTTGATTCTTAGAATACAGTCCTTGTTTGAAACTGACAGACATTTGGCTCTGTTGCTTGTTTTGTGTTTATTTCAAAAGGTACTAGCTGGTTTTAACTAGGCTCTAAACTCTAATAAAAGGTTACAGAAATATAATTTGTAGCTTATTTCCTAGCCTCAAATAAAAACAAGACCAAACAATAACACAGTCCAAACATTTTCTCAGTGGAAACCTTTTCATATATTTAAAAAGATTTACAGATGAATAAAGTAATACAAAATGATGCGAGAAAAGAAATCTGACAAAAAAAGAAAATAAAAAATAATCACAAGGAATAAATTAAGATTTTATACATTAGTATAATTACATCATCTACAAGAGTGAAGATTGGATGAGATAATCAATGGGTTCATTTACTTAATGCAAAATGACATATTTACCCTAGGGAGACTTGTTTACCCATCATTGCTCATGCCTAGTCTCGGGTTACAGAGGCAACCTTATGAAGTGAATGCCAGTAATGCCTACGAATTCTGTGGACACTCAGATGTCTCAGTTTCTCCAATATATCTGTACAGCTTATCTTTTGCTTTTCTTTCTTCAGCCATGATTCATCCTATTCTATTTTTGTCCTCTCCTACATTAATTGAACAAAGAGGAATCAGTATACTTGTTTTGTGTTTTGTTTCTTTCTCTCTCTCTCTTCTTTTTCTTTCTTTCTTTCTTTCTTTTTTTTTTGAGGGGAAGTGGGTAACAGTATGCCAAAGAAAGATAGTAATGCCATTTTGCATTTAGTGGCATCTTGCATGCAGCTGTGGAATAATTGTCCCCATGCCAAATAGTCTGTTGAGTTATCATTCAAGAATGGCTTATTAGCCAGGATATATTTAGTAACATATCTGGAAATTAGTAGCAAATCACGTGGAGGCCTTCAGAAGCATTTAACTCAGAATGATAACACTCTATTTTACAAACTCTCATTTTGGAAATAGGGCAGTACATTTTCATAAATGTCTTCCCAAATGATAAAGTAGGTGTGAAATACAGTTTCAGAATTTATATAAATGCCTAAACTCAGAAGATTACAGGAGGAATTCAGATAATTTAGGTGTTCAAACTGTCAGATATTTTATAGCATCATGATAATCAGCAACACTCTTTGTGAATGACTAAGTTAACCCCAAAGAACCTAAAAATATGCAGAAAGTCTTTGATTTGGGATTCATCAAGGGATAGTCAGTAAAGATCAATTACAAAAGGATAGATAGGTTGTTAAATAATAATAACAGCAACAGCAACAACAACAAAAACAACAAAACACATCCTGGGAAAACAGATTACTTAGAATCCTAAGAACTCCTTATTTATTAGTTTCAAATACCACAATATATTAGACTTATTTTTAGAAGGCAAGTATGAGTTTACAGTAAAGATCACTGCATTGTATGAAAGAAAGCATGATGAAAATAGCCTTGTTTAAGTAAGTGAGACAAAATGAGACAGAAAATTAGGAATATGTTTATTTCATTACATCACACATTCTATTTGCTTTTTAATAAGTTTCAAAAGCAAAACAAATCGCAGCACTTTTGGAATATTCGAAACCAGTTCTTCTTCCCTGAATGCATTTGACTATCTTTTCTTCTTTTTTTTTTTTTAGATTTTATTTATTTGACAGAGAGAAACACAGCCAAAGAGGGAGCACAAGCAGGGGGAGTGAGAGAGGGAGAATGAGGCTTCCCTCTGAGCAGGGAGCCAGATGTGGGGCTAGACCCAGGGACTCCAGGATCATGACCTGAACTGAAGGCAGGTGCTTAACGACTGAGCCACCCAGGTGCCCATTTGACTATCTATCTTTGGATTCATTAAGGGAAACAGTAGCTGCTCCAGGTACTTTGGGTTTAAAATTTCAACAAGATTTGGAGGGAAGCAATCACAAAAGATCTCAAACTGCAGCACCGAAGGTGAGGGGAGTTGTTCTCTAGAGCTTATACAGAAACTCTTCTGTTCCCTGAGAAGCTCTAGGAAGAGTCTTAGACTATCTGAGCGTGCAGCACCTGTGTGATGACTCTCAGGTGTTGCTCAACAAACCACCTTGAACTTCACCTCTGTCATTCCTTTCCCCACTCAGTTACTTACAATTGTCTTACAAGCATCACGCTTCCTTCTTTCTCAACTTCCAAATGTTGTATGACTGCTCCTCAGTGTTAGATAAAAGGGGATTTGGGGAAATGTGCTCTCAGGTTCTCCTCTGGATGAAGCGAGGGAGCCTTAGATTTATGAGGTGGGATGAAAGTGATGTGTCACCAAGGACATGCCTGTGCACTGACCAAGTAGCTGCTCAATTAATTGGTCACTACCCTCTATAAAGCCAAAAAGGATATGTATGCCTTAATTTGTGTATATAGTAGACAACAGTTACAAATTAATTAATATGTGTCTACGATTTTTATTTATCATTCTGATTTCCAAAAATCTCAGAAAATCTAGGTTTATTTTGTTTTTTAACTCATTTTTCGATAAATCTGACTGATCTGAATTCATGCTGGAAAAAAACCTATCCCACACAGACAGGAGCAATATCAGCATATATTCTTTATGTATGACACTTAGATTGAATAGTCTTCTTTTTGCTGGAGAAATTTTCAAACACTCGGTTGTGGAGTTTTATACTTGTAAGTCAGAAAAAAAAAAAAAAATCACTAAATCCTGGAACACACCAGGTTTGATTTCCGGAGTGGAATTGTGGGCTAATATTTGACTGATTATCCCTTCTGTTAGATTTTCCTCTACTGAAATGGTATTTTCTTTATCAAAATAATTTCTCAAATTATTGTCTCATGTGGTGGCACATTCTACTTTTATGTTTCCCTACATCGAAATAAGTTATCTCTTCTCGAATAAAAATAAAATGTACCTAAATTGCATTTACATCTTATTACCTACTAGCACTCTATGAGACTATTTGAAGAAAAAAATACTAAACAACAGCTTAACTGAACTTTGCCTGACAAAATAGTTGAATTTCTTGTGTAACCAGTATATACAGATTCAGTCTAATAATTCTGACTTTAATGGATGTCATTATTATTTAGGATAAGTCCAATTCCATGAACATAACAGTAAACAGTATGCATTTCCTAAGAAGTTATGAATATATTTTATGCAGAGTGCCTACAGCTGTTACTGTAGATATTTTCTTAATGCACAGAATTTAATTATTAAAGACTTCTGTATTTTACTTTATTTTATTTTTTTTTAAGATTTTATTTATTTATTTGACAGAGAGAGAGATCACAGGTAGGCAGAGAGAGGAGGAAGCAGGCTCCCTGATGAGCAGAGAGCCCAATGTGGGCCTTGATCCCAGGACCCTGAGATCATGACCTGAACCAAAGGCAGAGGCTTTAACCCACTGAGTCACCCAGGTGCCTTGTATTTTATTTTAATGTTCAAATACGATACACAGGATACCAAGCCATTTTTATTGTCTTACATAAAATAGGCAAAAATCTCTGATTTGAGCCTCATTTTTAACAATTTAATATGAAAAAGATGCATCTTCCTTTATAAAATTTTCTTTATTATTGTGCTCTGGCATTAATTATTGAATTGCATATGCTGTTGTAACTGACAAGCATCTATCACTTTATCTGCCATAGCCATGCTTTTGGATAATGGAACTAAAAATATTAGATTGACTCAAACATCTGGCTGCTGAAGAGGGGAGAGCTGAACCATAGAGAAGTCCCCGCAGACACTGTAAAGTGATACATTTTTATAAAGATACTTAGTTAGATTCAGGAGTTATTTGTTACAACAGTATAACCCATCCTAATATTATCAATGTCCTTCTGCACAGTTGCAGCAGCTAATGGAATAATTAATATAGGATAAATGTGTAAATTGTAATTGTTTGAAAATGATCCTAGATTACCAGTTTTCAGAAATGTTTAAGCATTTAAACATGTATTAGTGTCATATTTTTCATGCTTATGGATTTAGGGGTTGGAGAGAACCTACTTGTTTGGGACTATTTCTGTACTCTCTTTGAATCAGAATTCTACTTTTTTAATAAAATATATTTTATTTATTTATTGAGAGAGAGAGCGAGAGAGAGAGAGAGAAAGAGAAAGAGAGAGAGAGAGAATAAGAGAGAGGACCAGAGGGGAGAATGTCAGAGGGAGAAGCAGACTCCCCTGTGAAGCTGGGAGCCTGATGCGGGACTGGATCCCAGGATTCCAGAATCATGACCTGAGCTGAAGGCAGTGCTTAACGAACTGAAGCACCCAGATGCCCTAGAATTCTACTTTATATATTATCTATAGTTGATCAATGCCATAATTAGAATGAACTTTTAGCTTTAAGAGTATGTTAATAATGACATGAAGTTTTAGCTTATCTTTTAAACAATAAATATTTTGTAAACTGCACAAACAGAAGAAATAATTTCTTATCTTTCATTTGCATAAAGATAAGATTTTTTAAAATTATTTTTTGTAAGGTAAGTCAAGTGTAGCAGATATTTTAAATGTTTTTCAGCTTAAAATTATAATCTGCTTATATTTATCTTTGTTCATTGTTTATCAGAGCTAAATAAAACGACTTAAAGTGGCTTTCTCTAATCTTTTCTCTATCAGTCCAGATATATTGTAAGTAACTGTGGAAGTGTGCTGACTCTGGATTCAGATGGAAAAGAATTTTTTTTTAAGATTTTATTTACTTATTTGAGAGAGAGAGAGTGAAAGAGTATGAGAGGGGAGAAGGTCAGAGGGAGAAGCCAACTCCCCGCCAAGCAGGGAGCCTGATGCAGGACTCAGTCCCCTATCTCTGGGATCATGACCTGAGCCGAAGGCAGACAGATGCTCAACCAACTGAGCCACCCAGGCTGCCTTTAGCACTACCAGTTAGGTAACTTGGGGAACACAGTTTCTTACCAGAGTTAATAACATGACTTAATGTGCTGGGGTGCTTTGAGTTTTTTAAAAAATGTATATATTAGGGGCACCTGGGTGGCTCAGTTAGTTAAGTATCCGCCTTCGGCTCAGGTCATGATCCCGGAGACCTGGGATCGAGCCCCGCATTGGGCTCCCTGCTCGTCAGGAAGCCTGCTTCTCCCTTTCTCACTTCCCCTGCTTGTGTTCCTTCTCTAGCTGTGTTTCCCTCTGTCAAATAAATAAATAAAATCTTAAAAAAAAAAGTCTATATTAAGAACTAACCTGACACACAGTAGGTGCCTAGTAAATATTACAATTATTTTAAATCATCTTTGCTCTGTTAATATCCGATGTGTTCTGAACTCCAGATATTCTCCTCAAATAAATAAGCCCTTTTGAAACATGGAAGTAAGATGGCCTATAAAGTAATTTGGTCCAGTCTCCGGGGATGAAATTTCCTAATAGTTTCCAATTGCTAGGAGTTTAACTTTTGTCCAATGCCGTTAAAATAAAACAGAACGCTGAGCTCAGAGACAAAGCATATAGAATCTAATTTATAAAATTTCTTCACCGAATTGTGTGGCCTAAATACTTCAGTGTAGCAGTCTATGTCAAGTGTTGTTCAAAGTAAGTTAAAGGGTGGTTTTGCCCCCAAGGGAGTATAATTGAATACATAGTATATTTCAAAACTAGTATAGATGGGGCATCTGGGTGGCTCAGTTGGTTAACCGACTGCCTTGGGCTCAGGTCATGATCCCAGAGTCCCAGGATCGAGCCCCACATTGGGCTCCCTGGGTGGGAAGCTTGCTTCTCTCTCTCTCTCACTCCCTCTGCTTGTGTTCCCTCTCTAGCTGTATTTTTCTCTGTCAAATAAATAAAATCTTAAAAAGAAAAAAAAACTAGGATGGAGAGTAATTTCAATTATTTCAATTTCATTTGTGACAAAGATGGTCTTTCAATAAATAATATTGGTAAATTTGATGTCCATAAAGAAAAAATTAAAACTTGACCCTAAATTGACACAGTGTGCCTCATATACAAATCACAGCTCAGAAGGGCAAATATTGATGACATTAACCACATTAAAACTAAACCTTTTCCTTTATCAATAAACCATTAAGAGAAAGGAAAGCCTGAAGTGGAAGAATACCCCCATGATAATGATAACTGACAGAAGGAGTATTTAAATAATTTTAACAAATCACTAGGAAGACATGGTTAAACCCAAAATTTGGGTAAAAGGCTTGAACAAAAGCTTTACCAATTTCAGGATTTGCACAGCAACTGATATTTGGAAAAGTGTCAAATTCATTAATTATCCAGAAAATGAAAATTGGGGATGTCTGGGTGGCTCAATCGTTAAGCATCTGCTTTCAGCTCAGGTCATGATCCTGGAGTCCCAGGATTGAGCCCCACATTGGACTCCCTGCTAGGCAGGAAGTCTGCTTCTCCCTTTCTCACTCCCCTGCTTGTATTCCCTCTCTTCTTATGTTTCTGTCAAATCAATAAATAAAATCTTAAAAAAAAAAAAAAGAAAAGAGAAAATGAAATGATAATTGACACTCCTATAGATACAAGAACTGCAAAAATTGATAAGCTGATAATACCAAGTGTTATGGAATGAATTGTGTTCCCCTCAAAATTCCTGTGTTGGAAACCCTAACTTCCCATGTGACTGTATTTGCGGACAGGGTCTTTACAGAGCGAATTAAGGTTAAATGAAGTCATAGAGTGAGAGACTAATCCAACAGGACTTGTGTCCTTATCAGAGAGGAAGAGAAACCTTTGTCCACAGAAAAAAACATGTGAGGACATCAAGAGAAAATGGACATGCGTCAGCTGATCAGAGAGGTCCCAAGAGAACCAAAACTGTCAACAACTTGACTGTAGACTTCCAGCCCCCAGAACCTGAGAAAACCCACTTTGTGCTTTTGTTATGGCAGCCTGAGGACAGGATCCCACCAAGTATCAGTGAGGATGTGAAGAATGGGAACTTTCAAGTTGAAATGAAAATTAGAAATTCTGCTTTGGAAAGGGGTTGGCTATTATTTACAGAAATCAGACACACTCCTAGGCCAGTATTTCTCAACCCAGGGCAATTGCTCTTCCCTACTCAGGACATTTGCCATTTTCTGGAACCATCTTTGCTTGTTCCCAGAAGGGGGTTGTAATGGTGGTGGTGGTGATATTGGCACCCAGGAAGGAGGACCAGGGATGTATCTAACCATTCTATAAGTCTCAAGATAGTTCACTAGAAAAAAGGAATTATCTGGCACAAAATATGCAACTGTGCCTCTATTAAGAACTTGTCTTAAGTAAAACACCTATAAAATTGCACTTATGTATGCTCAAGGAGTCATGTACAAGAATGTCAAATGTCTGTAACAGTCAACATATTTGGAAATAGTCCAAATATCTAATGTCTAGAGACTAAGTGAATACACTGCAGTGTATTTACACCTACAATCCTCTGTGTATGGCCAGAAAAATGGACAAGCCACGACTACATATAAATCATGATTTTATCTCATAAACATAATGTTGATCAAAAGAAGAGAGGCAGAAAATAATGCATGCTCTTTGTGTTTAGTCACATATATGTATGTGAAAAAAATGAGAAAAATAAGGGGGGAAGCAGAATTTACAAGTTAGTAGAGAAAGGGGTGGTGGTGTGAAGGGACTTGAAGTCTTTGGGGATGCTAATGATATTCGACTTTCTTTCAAGGGAGGCTGTTATTTAAATGTTCAGTTTTAAATGATTGAAGTTTACATTGCTATTTTAGGCACATTTCTACATGTGCATTAGATTTCCTAATTTTGAAAAATACTTAAAATATATGCCTGCAAACATATTCATAAGATGATTTCAAGGTTTTTGTTTTGTTTTGTTTTGTTTTTTTAGTTAACAGAGCCTCATCCACATTTGCAGCAACTCATTGAATTTATTCATTTCTTTCAAGTCACAGAAATCTTAAAATAATAGTGAGCATCCAATAATTATTACTTTTTTTTTTGCAAAAAAAACTTTCCTTTCCCAGCATTCAATTTATTATATATTAACTTCTGAATATTGTGCAAATCGAAGCACTGTTGAGCTGCAAAGAGATACAGTTCAGTTTCTTTAAAATGGAGTAGCTTATGATTTGGAACCAAAATTTTGTCCCATGAGGTCAGTAGGGAAAAGTGAAAAGCCAGGCTGTGGTACTGAATCCTCATGTAGTCAAAGTTTAGCTAAGGGTGAAATCAGAGAGGTTGGAAAGTGTTAGTTAAGAAAAAACAAAAACAATACTGAAAAAAAACAAAACAAAACAAAACGAAAAACAAAAACAAAAAACAAAACAAAGCAGAACAAAAGAACCAAAAAAAAAATAAATAAAAAATAAAAAACTTCATGGAGAAGTAGAATTTCAGCTAGACCTGAGAGGAAGACTGGAGGAAATAACAAAATCAAACAAATTATGATAAATTTTCTATAGGCAACTCCAGAAAGGTTGGGGATCACAGCTCAAGAGAACCATTTATTAACCAACTGTTCTTTGTGCTTTGAAATAATACACATCTTTCTCAAAACAATGCTCTTTTTCAGCTACCAAAGAGAACAGTTTAATGGAAAATTCTTTCTTCTTCTTACACTAGTTGATCCCCAAGTAAAGAATGATGTGTTTTTATAATGGATCTCCTACTAACACAAGTTAATTCTTAAATACAGAGCAATGTGTTTTCATAATGATTGCTTGGATTTCTTTAAAAAAAAAAAAGTTCATCTGGTTTCATTATTTTAAATGGATGCCCTTAACTTGGAAAGTTAGAGTTATTTTCTGGCTGCAAAATAGTTATGTGAGGGACTCATCCTTTGAAACTCCAGTTCTCACTAACAATGGGAAGATGTAAGTGTTTTCATTGTTACCAGTGACAGCAGAAGAAATTTTCTATTTTGAATTCACTGCTTCCATGTAATTCTTAAGAGAAAATTAATTTTTAAAGGTTTCATTTATTTATTTGACAGAGAGAGATCACAAGTAGGCAGAGAGGTAGGCAGAGAGAGAGAGGGGAGGAAACAGGGTCCCTGCTGAGCAGAGAGCATGTGGGGCTTGATCCTAGGACCCTGAGATCATGACCTGAGCCAAAGTCAGAGGCTTAACCCACTGAGCCACCCAGGCACCCCAGAATTAATTATTAATTTGAGTATGAGATTGGGAATGAATTTCCCTAGGTCTCAGTCTGTCATTATCTAGATGTCTGGCTATAGACAAATTGATTTTATCTCTCTGGATCCCTGATTCCTTTTCTGATCCATATTGTGACATGCTCAGATGATCTCTGATGTCTTGTTCAGCCCTGTAACCTGGACAGTGCTGTACTGTGTAATGCCTAAAGAATTTGTGAATTGAGAGTCCCTTCTATAAATGAAAGGTGCCTTCATAGCAACAAGTGAACACGGCTGCAAAGCATGGAAAATAGTGGCTGTTGTTCAAATATTTTATGCAGTCATGTTCCCCATGTCCTCAGCACTTCCAGTTTCCATTTTAGGACTGACATGATTCCAAAGGAGAAAATTCTTAGCTGCCAATTCTAGTAGAAAAGAAAGGACTTGGGACAAAATGAATCCACACTCCATTATGCAGGCTAATGATTATTTTGATAACATCCAGGACAAGCCCACTCTGGACCTGCCAATCATGGGGGGGAGAATGTGAAGACAAATGCTGTTTCTCTATCCTGCTAGAAAAGAACAAGGAAGTGCATACCACCGGATTTGATAAAAAGCAGTTGGAATGTGAATAGGAATACGCACTTAGGGCAAAATGAAAGTCAAATTTCAGTAGGATTGCTGAACTACTTGATCAAGTCTTTACTGCAGTTTATGTATTTGCTTTACTACACATCTTTTATATCTTTTTTTTTTTTAATTTACAGCTAAAAAAAGAATCCTGCTAATATCACATATTTAGCTGGCTTCAGATTTGGCATTTCTGTGGAACATGTAAACCCTATTTGAATCTTACTTTGTAATAAATATATAGGGTCATATTTACCGAAGTTTGTCATTGAACTTCATTTCATTCCAGAAGACATGATTGGAATCTAATTTCTATTAATAAGGAGGAATTTTTGCTTTAGAATGCTTAACTTGAATTTTTATTTATTTTTCTCAGTTTGAAGATAAAACCATACTCTGGGCTTTGCTATGGGGTATGCATATGAAATAGAAAAAAATATTGTTAAAAGAGAGTCATTTTCTTTGTGAATTATGTGTAATACTGAAAAATAAATATGCAGCACATAGGAAAGCTTTTCTTTTGATTTGGGGGGTTAAGGCAGAACCCCGGAATAGATTAGTGAATAGAGGAGGACAAGAAAGAAATATGTATAACTGAATAATCTTTTAAATGTTTCAAATAGCTTTAAGTTATGTCCATATGCATGATATTTATGGATATGGGTATGCATGAATATGTGTATGTACATATGCACATATGATATGATTGCATCATTTGGGTTAAGATAGAGTCATAAGTTGTGTTGATCAGTCTTATTAAAAATCAGTCCATGGGGTACTCGATTGGCTCAGTCAGGTAAGCATCTGCCTTCAGCTCAGGTCTTGATCCCAGGGTGAGATTGAACCCTGCTTTGGGCTCCCTGCTCGGTGGGGAGCCTCCCTCTCCCCCTTCCTCTCACTCTCCTCCCCACTTGTGCTATCTCTCTCTCACTCTCCGACAAAATATCTCTCTTTCTCAAATAAATAAATAAAATATTTTTAAAACGTAATAAATTTAGTCTACTAAACCTGTATGTATAAAAAGAGATCAGATTTCATCATTCATTACACAGTCCAGAAAGAATCAGATACAGTCTTAGTACTTAATATCACCACAAAAATGTCAAAGACATCAAACCATAATTTTCTGTAATTTGTAAGATAACAGATGTATTCTGGTGGATTTTTAGTGAAGAAAAACGAAGGGAACAGAACATGAAGGTGATGAACTTAGCATGTAAATTAAAAGGTCGTAGGCAGAACACAAATTAAACATAGCAGAAAACTCAGCTTCTTTCCTTCCTGGCAAATCAGGAAACTGTATGCTGGCTTTTACTAAGTAAATTAAAAGTGAAATGCAGTGATGGTTTTCCTGGTGTGCCTTCTTTTGCATTTTTTGTACTGCTTAATTATATGCGTTAGTTGCTGACAGTCTGGCCAACCTCTCTGAGAAGGTTGTTGTCTGCAAGTAGCGTCTCCTATCCTGAGTGCTTAATCAGCAGCCCTCATATTTACATGAAGACTGATTGGAAGAATATTGCTTTTTAGAACTTTGCATTATGGTAATTTTTGCTTAATTCCAATACATTAGTTTGCAACCAGAATGACTAATGACTTCTGCCACCTCAGGAGCACATGGTGCCTTGTGGAAGCAGTAATGAGCTGCAAGCACTTGAGGACACCTTCTATAATGGCCACTTTCTATGAACCAAACCCATTCGCTCTGCTCATCATGGCATACAACCCAAAGGTCTGTCAAATTCTAAATAGTCGGGACACCGGCACTACCAGAGTCAACAGGGATCACCTTATTTTATGAACATTATCAGTCCTTTGTTTTGTTTCTATAATTCATTGGCATATATGATTTATATCTTCCCTCCCCAGCTGAAGAATTATGGAACTCACACTTAAATAAGCAAACTTAACAACACAATCTCTCTTTCAAAGACTGTATTTCGTAGGCATTTGGTGAAAGAGATGAAGGGAGGACCTTTGTTGATCCTGAGTCAGGCCTTGGCTACAAAATAATGAGTGTTAAGAAAATAAAATCTTGATACCCAATGGTTAGAATAGTGCACAGTACAACCGAGTACTCAAATATTTTCAAATGGGTGAATAAAAGTGAATTAATTAATCTGGGTTTATATGACACAATTTTCATTTTATACCATTTAAAACTTCCTCAACTCCCACAGTGCTATGAAAATTCAAAGAGATTTGAGCCAGACACATATGCTGCCCTTAGGCAAATTTTCCCCTAGGTTAAGCAGCCATTAAAGGATTCTTCTGTTACCCAATTTTTACTATGATAATTGCAACAGTTCAATTGTAATACAAATGATAGATTTTCTATAGATTTATAATTCCTATGGTCCTCAATTACTTTGGTGCTCAAGTTTTCCCAGACTGAACATGGTGATCCCCTTCAGAGGGGCTTCTGCAGTAAGGGGCTTCTGTTTTCGACGAGATTGTTCAGTTGTTTTCATGAACCTAAGTTGATCCACAAATGTGATTATGGCGATGGCTGAGATAAGGCAGGATTGTTTGAGTTTAGTATGTCCATTTTGGCTTATGATACGTGAAACCCAATTTTTGAGTACTGCCACTATTTTGTTCAAAGTCTTGCAAAAGTATCTTTGTTCAGTTCAAACTTTATGAAACACGTAGCTGCCCCCCATCATATATATACCTATCTGCTCCATTATCAACCTATGCCAATGAAATGAGTACTATTTATTTCCAACACAAGTGAAACCAAAATCCTACATGTGACCAGCATGATTATATACAGTATGTAGGGGTTATTTCAGTTATTCAGAAATCATCTATTCATTTTTTTCTAAAATTGTATGGAAATGAAAGTATAAACAATGTGTTCTAAGTAGTCATTGCATCATTAAAAAAAGAACTTCAGAGTATAACACAGAGTAGACAAATATCAACATTCATAAGCATAGTGGGAAATCTTACATAAAGAAAACATGATCATCATCATTATACAAAATCCAAGATAATATACCATCTGTATCGAGAAATTAGCCTTTCTGCATCATGATATTTTCATTCAGAGTTTAATCAAATTGGTTAGCATTGACCCACTGCCACAAAATGTTCATCTGAAGCCCACCATAAAAACACATACCACTTTTCACAGGAGAATCAATTGCATTTTTTTCTAATGGGTTAAAATGAATTTTGAGAAAGAAATATCCCAGAGCCCACGAGCAACTACTTTATTATTTTTTTTCCTTTAAAAAAAAAAGGGAACCTAATTTTCTGTTATACGAATTGCCGAATAACAGTCAAAGAATTCTACATTGAAACATCTGTGGACTTTTCATAGGAAATGAAAAGAAATGTGAAAGGTGTCCTGTTGGATGAATTGATAGATTGGTAATTTTTTTTTAAAAGATTTTATTTATTTGACAGAAGGAAACACAACCAGAGAGGGAACACAAGCAGGAAGAGTGAGAGAGGGAGAAGCAGGCTTCCCGCCTAGCAGGCAGCCTGATGTGGGGCTCAACCCCGGGTCTCTGGGATCATGAGCCAAAGGCAGTCACTTAACCAACTGAGCCACCCAGGTGCCCCTAGATTGGTAAATTTTCACCAGATTTTAATGGATATGTTCATCCTAATGACCTTTGAGTAAAGTTAAAATGTTTAAGCAATCTATAATGAAAAGGCATACTCTCTCTTATACATGAGAGGTGGACAAACACTTAAAAGTGCAATGACACTGGGGAACCTGGGTGGCTCAGTTGGTTAAGCGACTGCCTTCGGCTCAGGTCATGACCCTGGAGTTCTGGGATCAAGTCCCGCATCCGGCTTCCTGCTTAGCGGGGAGCCTGCTTCTCCCTCTCTCACTACCCCTGCTTGTGTTCCCTCTCTAACTGTATTTCTATCAAATAAATAAATATAATCTTTAAAAAAAAGTACAATCACACCAAGTTCTGTCAAAAATGCACAGCAAATAATTTTATACATTACTGAAAGAAATATATATTTGTATAACTATTTTGGAACACATTTTGGTTATACCTTATAAAATGCAAGATAGCCATGCCCTAAGGGCGCCTGGGTGGCTCAGTTGGTTGGGCAACTGCCTTCAACTCGGGTCATGATCCCAGAGACCTGGGATCGAGTCCCACATCGGGCTCCCTGCTCGGCGGGAAAGCCTGCTTCTCCCTCTCTCACTCCCCTGCTTGTGTTCCCTCTCTGGCTGTGTTTCTCTCTGTCAAATAAATAAAATCTTAAAAAAAAAAAAAGATAACCATGCCCTATTGTTTAGAAATTTTACCCACTGGCACATAACACTTTAAACATTTTATAATATTGCACCAGTTAATATGTACCCAGCAACACTGTAAAAGAACTTATAAACAATCTGGATGACCCCACACAGGAGAATAGAAAATAAATGTACATATATTTATAAAATGGACAATACTTATGTAGAAGTACAAATGAATACATTGGAACCATGCTTAACAATATGTATAAATACCATAAACAGAGAATTGAATAAAAAGCATTATTTTCTATGGATCGTATATATACACACGTTGAAGGTACAATCACACTCATGGCGATGAATAGCACCACAGGGCCCATGCCGGTGAGGGCAGGTTACATATCATGTCAGCAAGAGATATACAGGACCTTAGTTATATTTGCACCTATTTGTTTTTAACAAGTGTTCAGTAACTATTAATTATGTCACTTATATGTTTGAAATCATTCCTAGTACATTGCATTGCTATTCATCTGTCGACAAAACTGGAAATCTGCTCTGCAGCACTTCATGATTCCCTGAAGAAATTCCACATCCAGATGCCCTGACTGGTCACACAGATAAACCTGTAGAGACTTTCTGCTCCCAGCCAATATATTTGACCACCTTATGTGTAACCGTGGTTTGAATATACTATTTCGTTCCATTTTGATTTTAAAGATTTTATTTATTTTTTTTGAGGGAGAGTGAGAACAAGAGAGATCATAGAGGGGGAGGGAGAAGTAGACACTGAGCAGAGAGCCAGATGCAGGTCTCGATCCTAAGACCCTGGGATCATGAGGGGAACAGAAGGCAGATACTTAAAAGACTGAGCCACCAGGTGCCCCTGAATAGACTATTTTAAAAAGCCTATTTTAAAAGTTCCCATAATTAATCACATGAATATAGAATAGCCATCCTGATAGCAGCAAGGATAGGACCATTTAGACTCAGTGTCTCAATAATTAATGTTCAGGGGTGCCTAGGTGGCTCAGTCATTAAGCATCTGCCTTCAGCGCAGGTCATGATCATGAAGTCCTAGGATCGAGCCCCACATCTGGCTCCCTGCTCAGCAGGAAGCCTGCTTCTCCCTCTTTCCCGCTCCCTGCTTGTGCTCCCTCTCTAGCTGTGTTTCTCTCTGTCAAATAAATGAATAAAATCTTTATAAAACATTAAAAAAATAAATATTTAATGCTCAATTGGAAGAAGGGAATTGGAACAAAGGCTGTAATGAGGAATAACAGAAATCAACCAGAGGGCAATGGGTACTCCGTATTGATTACATAGTGTGTAAAAGAGAAAAATAAATAATGTAAAAGGTCCCCTATACTTCACTCTCTCTAGGTGTTCACCTCTAAACCCTACCACCAGAGTTATATTTCTAAAATTCAAACTGATCTCTTTATTTCTCTAGTTCATGCTATTCACTTCCCATGAGCAACAGGGTCAGAGAAGAAAGTATTTGGTGTGCTATTATGGCTATCCATCATTTTTACCTGCCTGCTTTTCTAGCCCATCTCCCTGTTGGAGGTAAGGCTTGTCCACCTTCTTCTCCCCAGTTACCCTTTAGGTTTCCTAAATTACTTATATTAAATTTGGTGTCCCAGGCTTTGGGTGTACTTCTCTCTTTGCTGCTTTTCTCACCTTATACTATGAATAAATTCTTTATTTGACGGGATTGACCTTGACTATCACCCTTTCCTCTAATCATTATATTGACAGTTAAATGCTTTCTCTTGGCTTCAATCACATGGTATTCAGGTCTTCTCATTGACCTTAATGTATTGGGTGTTATTATAAGTTCTGTCAGTTTCTTACAATTCATATTCCTGCCACTCACAGGTTAAAACACAATAATATGTTCAGAAAATATTTATCATAACAATAATTGTGTCAAAGATGTGATTTCAACATTCAAGATAGAGAGACAGCTGCCTATTGTTTCATTTTTAACTGCTCACTCCTGCTTAGTGAACAAAGCAAGTGTGAGTAGTCTAGAAGGATGGCCAGTTTATCCTCTCTCCCACTCTATCAAGAGAATCATGTTGTCCTTTGTCTGCTTCTTCTGCAAGAAGTCCGAGATGCGAGAACAAAACTGATGAACAACCTAATTAAAGTGAACTATTGGTTATATCCTGGGATTTATGGGAACAAATTTATTACAAACACTGAGAATGGGTTAGAGGACTCAGAACAGAATACCAGTTCTATTTCTACCATAAATTTTTAGTGTAGGACCACCATCAATTTAACTAAATTTTCTAAATGTTGATACTTTTCATTGACAAAATGGGGATAGAAATAGCAAATCCAAAGCCATGTTTTGTGGGGGGCTAATGAATTAATGTTTGGATAGTGATTAACAAAGTACTCAGTAAGTTGTGAGCATTCAATGAATGTTGGGTGTGTTTTTCTTTTCATTGCTGTTATCATTAATATCCAGCCCTGAACTGTGATACCAGAGACAGAATAGTCTCTAGCATGTCTTCTCTCTCTTAAGTTTTGTAGCAGCAAAAATGTATTACAGGAAAATTTGCAATGATTATAAATGGATTTTTTAAAGATTTTTTATTTATTTATTTGACACAGAGAGAGAGACAGCAGGAGATGAAACACAAGCAGAGGAAATGGAAGAGGGAGAAGCAGGCTTCTCATTGATCAGGGAGCCCCATGTGGGGCTGGATCCCAGGACCCTTGTTATCATGACCTGAGCAGAAAGCAGACACTTAATGACTGAGCCACCCAGGTGCCCCCACAATTGTGGTTTTTAAAGTGAAAACTTTTTTTATAGTGAAAAGACTACAAAATAGGGTTTTACCTTACCCATGAGGTAATGGAATTATTTACCAAATTATTCAGTGGGTTCTCTGCCCATGCTTTTAATGACTATGTCATACTAACTCCTGTTAGTCAGCAACATTTTATTTTATTTCTTTTTTACAAGAGTTGAGGAATCATGTACGAGTAAAAGATAAAGAAATAAAATAATCATTCTTATTTGGCCCTTTCTTATGCTCTTAGCTGATAGAAAATTAATTTTGCAAAAATTAATTATATTAACTAATTAATTATTATTTTGTTATAATAAAAAGTAAAAAGAAAATAATTGAGAGCATTGTGCTGAGTGGATATAATCTTGAAAGATGCACATTCCTTTTGTCACTTACTAGGTGTTAATATCTATGGAGAGAGAGCTAGGCTGAGTAAGGGAACTATAACATATTCACAAAATAAATGCAAGCATCTGAGCTTTTGAGGTGCTCTTATGATTTGACAGAAATACTTTTACTGGTGATGCATGGTAAATCCCGTTGGCAGCATTAAAACAATTTCACATAACAAAGTTGTTTCCTATTATGGTTTAGATAACACGTTAAATTTTTGCAATATGTGTAACTTTGAGTCTCATTCTGGGGCAATGGTTTCAGTTCCTAATTCTTTTTGCTTTAATAGCATAAAAGAAGAATCTGCTTATTAAGAATCATGGCACTCCAAATTAATTGTTTCCTCCAGCATAAAAGCCCAGGCTATTTTTCCACTTTTGACTTTTGTCTGAATTGAAGAGATTCTTATGATATATTAAAAGATTTTATCTTTCCACAAAAGCTACCACTGGATGACTTAAAGCAAAAGCAAGCCAACTTATAGCATGAATTAACAAGAAAAGCAGTCACTGTTTAAAACCAATGAGTTACTCACATTGGAGATAAGGTATGGCTAACCAAAGGCACTTTGTAGAACGTAATCAGTGAGGATGATTTGGAAATTAATCTTGCTGTCAAGGGGTCCTCTCTTGTATCCCTTTCCCTCAGGGTAAGCAATGAGTTTCTATTTTAATTAATTTTCCAGTTTTCCCGCTTATAACTTTCTATAACATTAATTCTGCAACATATAGGGATTATGGATACTCAATAAAATCAGGGGTTAGTCTTCAAAGGTCACACTTAAATAACACTTATAAATTAGTGTAATCTGCAAATCAAATTAGATCCCCAAACCAAAAGCCTTTTTTATTGCAGGTGATGGTTCATTATAGCTTAATAAATGGTTCACAAAAGATGGGAATGCAAATAATATTAGCTGATTTTTAAACCTTTTTTCTTTTTTGTTATTGTTGGTTTCTGCATTAAATCTGAGTAGTAAGTACTCCAACATTTCCCTTTTTACAAGTGAGGTAACTAAAGCAGAGAAGGGAGAAGTAATTTCATAATGTTATCCAGCTAGATAGTGAGAGGGCTGGTATTTAAATCTAGGTGGCTTAATTCCAAATGTTATGTTTAATTACTAAGCTATACTTTTCCCATTAAGTAATTCATATTTCATGAATACAAAAGATTTCCTTTTCTTCTTACAGCTTGTCTTTATGCTTTATAACAAGGAGGGTTAAGGCTACCATAGAAAATATTAACAAGTCAGCTCACTCCCAGAAATTCTTAAAATGAGTAACAAATGCCATGAACACTGTAAAAAGTGGCAGGACAGGGGAAACAGTAGTGACAGGAAATAGTGAGAGCAAAGGATTGTGGGAATATCCAGGCAACCATAGATTCAGATGCTTATTTTCACTTAGACTTTTTAATTTCATAGATGTTTGCCCAGATCATATGAATCTAAGCAAATTATACAACTGTGTCCATCCAGAGTTTACTGTAATATTCATTTATTTATTTATATATAAATATTTATTTATATAGTAAATATTTATTAACTATCCCCTTAGGATAAGTAATATCTTCAAGGTCTAATGACAAACATCAGAAAATACACGCATAAAAACATAAAGTAGGACTTGATGAACTTGATGATGCTCATGGTGTTATAGTACACATGGAGACTCCTACAAAGTTGTTTGTTCCAAAAAAATAAATAAGGTCAGGATTTAGAAAGGAAGAAGCCCAAAAAGATTATGGAAGACTATAACATGCAAGGTTATGGAGGGTCCCTATATTCTAACAGTGAAGATTTTTTTTTTTTCTTTCCTAGGTGTGAGAGGGAAGTTCTCAACTAAGAATGGAATGATGGAATGAACCAGAATTGAGGGACTGAAGGGAGTCAATACTCTGAACTACATAATTTACTATTGTAATCATAAGAAAATTCCTGAACTATATGAAAGATCTTTAAAAAAATAGAGATGTCAGGTTATTACATTGCATAAATTGACTAAATAGCTCCAAGGAGTGCTCAATCATAGGGTATTTTTGAATAGCTGGTATTGTATGCTGATTTACTTATTTTGTCACATATGCAATATATTTGATTCACTTATTCAAACTGGTTGGACAGTCCCTTCAGTGGAGTGAGAGGACCAAGAGCTAGATTGCAGTCGTTTGATGACAAGGAATAGCACATGTATACCAAGTTTCTAAAGTGGTTTCGAAGCAAAAGGTATAGAGCAAGGGGGAAGCAATAGGAAAATAGATGGGGAGTTTATAAATGGGTGTAGGGGTTTTTTTGTTTGTTTGTTTGGTTGGTTGGTTGGTTTTTGTTCTATTTTTGTTTTTATTTTAATGTAAGACAATGGAGTATTTTAAATTGCCATTGGGAAAATCTATTACCACAGTGAGGTTGGAGCCACAGGAAAGAAAGGATAACCATAATTACCACCCAATGCTAGTGAAGCCAGCAGGGATTCACATCAGATTTACCAAAAGCAACTTCTCCCTAGCGAGAAAGAAGAATGGTAAGGAGGGCACTCTTCTGTATTTGGTAGTAAGGTAAAGCAGCATCCAAATCTGAGGTAAGTGATATGCAGAAACTGAGAAAATGAAAGAATATATGGGAGAACCAGACATTTGAGAATAATAAGAAAACTTGAAGTAACCATTGTAGAGTAAGAGGTCAATCTGACCAGAGAAACACATTGGTAGTTCCTGCCAACTAGCAATACAATTTAAAAAAATTGTGGACTAAAAATAAATGATGAGTTTTAAGTGAGACAAGTTGCCAAATTATATCTATTGTATTTAACTCCCTAAATGTGCACCAAAAAGCCAGAAAGGAAATATAACAGGATATTGACACTGACCAACTCTGAGATGTAGAAATATAGACAAAACTTTTTCCTTTGTATTTTTGAATTTTTCACATTTTGTTCAAGACATAGGAATTAGATTTCTATAGGTTTTATTGTTTACATTTCTTACCCCAATTCATTTCTTCACTGTTGGACTTCGTTTATTTTCCATTTTATAAGCATTACAAATGATGGACATCTTGTGTAGAGGTTTTCGTGTACATGACCAAGAATTTCTCACAGGCTATGCACTAGAAATAAATGTTTAAGTCACAATATATGTATGCTTTCCTTTTTAATATATTTTGTAGCTTAGCTTTAACCATCTCCAAAACTTGAGAGAATAAAGTTATAAGTGCATGTGTAAAATTTCCCTGAATTAGCTATTGTTTGTGTTAGCCCTATTTCTTCAGATTTTTTAAAGTAAATAGTAAGGTCAATGCAGGTATGCCTGGAGCCGCCGGCAACAGTAATGGTCAGGGTTCCCCAAAGGTGGCGATGGAGTCAGCGATAAAATGAGGAGACTGGACTCAAAGAGTGTGTGGGAAATTCAGAAGAATTTCTCCTCTCCTGAAAACTGTGTCTTCGGGGTTCTTTATTTAAACCCTTTTAGTTACATCAGTCTAGCTTTAGGCGAACAGTTGGTTCTGTCTCTCTTGCTCTCTGCTTCTCTGTTTCTGTTTCTCTCTCTGTTTCTCTCTCTCTCTCTCTCTCTCTGTTTCTGTTCTCTGTCTCTCTATCTCTTGCTCTCTGTCTTTTGCTTCACTCTCTCTTCCTTTGCCTCTCTCTGCGCAGGCTCTCTGTATTTCTCTCTGTATCTGTGTCTCCGTCTCTCAGACTCTCAGTCTCATGGCTTTGTCTCTTTGCTCTGCTCTTCCTCCTCCTCTCTCAGTCTTCCTCTCTCTATATTTGACTGTCAAGGGTCCCAGTCTTTTATTATTCCTGCGTGAGGAAGTTGGGTGGTGCAGTTAAATCTTTAACTGCTTTTGCACCCGCCCTAGAGACAGGATTAGTATTGTTACTGCAGGGTACAGAGTGATTGCTTAAACTCACAGAAGTTGAGACCATTGAGGCAGAGGGATCAAGAAATACAGATAAGGGATACAGAGATATGATTACCAGGAGGAGGATTAAATGGAACTATGTCTTGAAGAAGCACACCAAGGACATATTGCCCTGACCCACAGGGTAAGTGGCTTTTCGGATTCTAGGCAGGGAAAGCCCCTCTGGGCTTTCATTCACATTCACAGGTACCTCCACCAGAATTTCTGGTGGCTTGGGCATGGAGGGAAGGGCGGATCATGCACTGTCCCCAACATATGTATTGCTGAATATTATCTTGTTCCCTTATACAGTTGTATCTCCTCTCTTCTCCCCAGAAGCAACAACCACTATTCTACATCTTGCAAGCTTCATTCCTGCCTATTGTTTTATTTCTAGTAAATATTTAATAATTCATAAACAATATAAAACACAATATTTTGTGTGTTATGTTTTAAAATGTACCTGAAGTCTTTTATACTACACACAGAATTCAACACTAGGAAATCACATAGGAAGCTTTATTGCCCCACTGCATGAAATCACAAAACCAACTTGGAAACTAGGAAGAAAAGAAAAATATAGGAAGAAAAAAATTCTGTTTTATTTATACAATTAACTATTCTATACTGTTTTTTTGTTTTTTGTTTTTTTTTAAGATTTTATTTATTTATTTGACAGAGAGAAACACAGCTAGAGAGGGAACACAAGCAGGGGGAGTGAGAGAGGGAGAAGCAGGCTTCCCCCTGAGCAGGGAGCCTGATGTGGGGCTCGATCCCAGGTCTCCGGGATCATGACCTGAGCCGAAGGCAGTCGCTTAACCAACTGAGCCATCCAGGCGCCCCTACAATTAACTATTCTATACTGTTAATGAGTGAACTAGATCTATAGGAATCAACATGAAGAAACTCTGAAACATAATATTGATGGTGTCCTTTGGGTGATAAGAAAACAAAGCAATATATAGGTAAATATAGTATTATGTATGGCTGTCTTGTTGGTTTTGAATTAGGAGACACTGTTTGGTGCGATGCTTACCAAATTATTTCTCTCAGTTATATTCGCTTTGCTCCTCAAAATTTGACACTGAAAGATTCCTATATTTGCTTTATCTTCTTTCTGTAAATAATTAGTCAAGGCTTGCTTACTATTGGCTTCTCTAAGCTTTTGCTTGGATCATACAAATGTATATAATCTTCTTCCAATGTTTGGTTTCCCTTGGTATTCTCATTTCATTGTTAAATCAAAATTCAAGGTTCTCCTCCAGAAACAGGGTTTTTCTTATGTTCCAAGAAGAATAGCACTACATAATCCCAATTTCCAGTTGCTGAGCCCTTATGTGTTTACTCCTGAGATATCAAATCTGTATGTATAGAAACTTGTGGACTGGAGCACCTGGGTGGCTCGGTCATTAAGTGTCTGCCTTCAGCTCAGGTCATGATCCCAGGGTCCTGGGACAGAGCCCTATGTTGGGCTCCCTGCTCAGTGGGTAACCTGCTTCTCGCACTCCCCCTGCTTGTGCTCCCTATCTTACTATCTCTCTCTGTGTGTCAAATAAATAAATAAAGTCTTTAAAAAACTTTAAAAAAGAAAGAAACTTGTAGACTGAAGGCAAATCTCTCCCCCAGTCTCTCAGTCAACCTACACTAAACCCTACTTGACTCCAGTAGATCAGAAATGTTTCAATGGTGGAAACATGATCTTATAACCTTAATATGCCGTGAACTGGTAGTCATGCAGAAATTTCATATTTATGTTTTCTGTGCTGATCTAAAGATACTAGGTTGAAGTTTTAAAACACAGAAAGATTGCTTTTTATTACTCAATTTTCTTTGTATAATTTCCATTTGTGCCTTGAGAAAGCAACTTGTATTAGTTACAAGTTTTGCCGCAATCGCCCCATGCTTATGCGTTGTGTGTTAGCTGCATCCACCCTGCCATGAGCTGCAGAGTTGCAGGTTGGTGGACAGCTGCGCTTCATGGGTCTTTGGACCCAGTTTGGTGCTGTAGTTCCTAGATAATAGTAGTATGGCATATTATATAGTTCCTATGTAGTTCTTCATAATGGCCATGGAGGTACAAGAGGGCAATCCCAATGACTTCCCTACTGTGTCTTAACATCCTACTGAACAGAGTATGTCACAAAGATACAGCCAAAATCAAGTATGCAGAGTATCCTGAGACAAAATGATACATGGAAGTATAATCCCCCTGTCATGAAGCCACACAAATAGTATGGATGTATCATTCTATAACAGAGAGTGAAAAAAATTGAGACCAATAATTCAATTGACCACAGAGTTTACTTCCTGCTTGAATTGTCTTCTGAAAGGAAATATTGGCTCTGCTGAACACATGGATTTGTGAGCTATCTCTTGTCAGAAAAGAGTAACACTGTAAGCCAGCATACTTCCTTGGTTAAGACAAAAAGATTTTCTTAATTGACAGAAAATGGAGTGTACGTCCAGAATCCAAGTACAATATAGCCATCTTTTCGTCTCAGAAACCTGGGAATTCCTAACTCTGTTTTGTTTTGTTTTAAGAGAGGAACTCTATTTTATTCCTGATTTTCTGGTTTTTAATCCTGTTTTAAATCACAAACACTTTGAAGTCCTCTTGGAAGTAGGTAGGACTTTCAAAACAAATAAATTCTGGTTTGTGGGTAAAATAAATTATTGAGGAGTTTAATAAGTTGGAAAGTGGCAGCTCAAATATACATACCAACTTCCAGAAAGTATTATAGGCAAACGTTAGGATGAGAGAGCCGCTTACATGTAAATGTTCACAGAAAACTAGAACAAATTCATAGTTTCAAATGTGTCATATCAAAAGTGCCATAGATTTGTAGGGGTGGAGAGGAGAGGAGAAGAATACATTACTTGATTCTGTAAGCACCCTTCCCAGAGAGGGTTTAGCTTTGCATAGGTGTCCAGGGATGATAGGGCAGTTTGAAACTACTAATTTTACTTCAATTATACAATTATATAATAATTTTATAATAAAAGAATATTGCTGCACTGAGCCTAATAAACAGAAATAATAATGGTGACATAGAAACATAGCTATGCCCTAACAACAACAACAAAAAGGCTATTGTAAATTCTAGTGGCTTTCCAAAATTAAATAATAATGATGAATCTATTTTCCTTCTTTCTCAAAGTAAAATTCATTAGGGAGAAGTAAAAAGTATAATATATTGGAATTCAGATTTATAGTTTAACTGTTTACTGAAATCTCTGGATGAGCTATTGCAATTTGCATAATGGAATTTTTAATATATTTCTTCACTTAACAAAGACTTATTGGGAGCCTATTATATGTCAGGAACTGTTTGGGGAGCTGACATACAGTATTAGACAAGTCTGTACTCTTATTGGCTAAGGCACACACACAAAAATATGTATGTAATAAGATATTATCAGGTAGTCAAATGTAGTAGGATAAAAATTAAACATAGGCAGACAACTTGGATTGACTGAGAACATGTAGTTAAAGAGTACGAGAAATGCCATTTAAGTGTAGAAAAAAAAAAATGACAGAAGACCTGAAGGAAAAACATTCCGTGCAGAAAGAGTAGGTAATACAGTGTCTTTGAAACAGTATTTTGCACCATCCAGTTTAAGGAATGATTGGGATGTAGAGAGCAGAGCACAGAGTGGTAGGCAGGGGCAAGTCCTGTGAGCCTACATGCCAGGTAAGATTTAATGCTTATGCAAAGAGGGAGACTGCAGGAGTTCAACCAGGAAGTGGTAGCTGCAATACATACATTGAAAAGATTACTCTGCAGCATGCTATCTGGGAAATCAACCCAGGAAAGGGTCAAACATGGGAGTCCAAAATCAAGAGACAGTTTAGTCAAGTGGGGAAGATAAGATAAGGCTTGGGTTGATGATACACTTTGTTAGTTAAAAGCAAAAACAAAAACAAAAAAAGAAGGGGCACTTGGGTGGCTCAGTCATTAAGTGTCTGCCTTTGGCTCAGGTCATGAACCTGGAGTACCAAGATAGAGCCCCACATTGGGATTCCTGCTCCATGGGAAGCCTGTTTCTCCCTCTCTCAGACCCATTGTGTTCTGTCTCTAGCTGAGTTTCTCTCTGTCAAATAAATAAATAAAATCTTTAAAAAACAAACAAACAAACAAAAACAACAAATCCTTTCAAGTAATCCACTCTAGGATTTAAAAGTGGCAAACAAATAACATAAGAATAGTTATTACAAACAGACTAGGAACATAATCCATATTATGTTACTTATATTTAAGTAGAATATTCATATCACAAAAATGAATTTGAAAGTACATATTTTAAAGCTTTAAGTTTCCAGTACCACATGTAAGGAGCTTAGAAGTCACCACTCTTAGGACAAATTACTGTCCTAACAATAAGTAAAACTCTGACCAGGCTGAAAACTCAACAGCACTTCTTAGATCCTTAGAAATTAGGTCAGAGGACAAACCACTGCCACTAAAATTGAAGAGGTAGACTGGTGCATACAGAGGATAATATTATATCAGAGCAGAGACCTGTACAGGAAGCCGTGCCTGGTTAGGAAAACCTGAACTGTAATTGAAGAATTGCTGGAGGCTTACTGTGGGCAGTAAAACTTAAACAACTCAGAGGAATATCTAGTCATAGATAGGGTGTTTGTGAGATCTACCTCTCAAAAGTCAAGGGTCTCAAAGAAAATAAAGAAATAAAATCCCTTGAAACTTCTAGCGGGGGTGGTGGGGGAAGAAACCATTTTGAAATATATCAGAGAACTCTGTCTGTTCTTAAAGAGTCTGCCCTCAAAGAAGCTATTTAAACAAATCCTAAACTGCTTGGATTTTATCAGAGCTAACTGACTCGAGGGAAGGGAATTACCCAACTGCAGCACACTCTAGTTATCCTAGCCCACTTATGAGGATTAAATATATAAATAAACAAATAAACAAACAAACAAACAAACAAATACACTTGTGAAGTTTATAGTCCAGAGGCACAGGCTCACTAAGAGACTGGCACCTAATCACACAACTCTAGAATGCTTCCCCTCCCCCAGTACCTCATCATCACATCATTAAAGTCTTATTTACAGCACTTTCTTTTACTTGGCCGATTATATCTGGCTATCAAAAAAAATTACATGGCACACCAAAATGCAAAAAACACAGTTTGAAGAAACAAGAACAATCATTAGAACCAGATATATTAGTATTGTTGGAATAATCAGACTGAGGATTTAAAACAATTATGATTAATAAAGTAGATAGCATGTAAGAAGAGATGGGAAATGTATGCAGAAAGATGGAAACCCTAAGAAAGAATTAAAAAGGAAAGCTAAACACTGTAACAGAAATGAAGAATGCCTTTGATAGGCTTATTAGTAGTAGACTGGACATGGTTGAGGAAAGATTCTGAGCTTGAGGATATCTCAATAGAAACCTCAAAAACTGAAAAGCATGGAGAACAAAGACAGACAAAAACAAAACCAAAAAAAAAAAAACCAAAAAACAAAAACAAAAAACAAAAAACCACAAAAACCACAAACAACAACAACAAAAACACACACACACACAACCAGAACAGACTATCCAAGGACTGTGGGACAATTGAAAAGAATACAACTTATTCATAATGGAAATACCAACAAAAGGAGAAAGGAACAAAAGAAATATTTGAAATAATAATGACTACGAACTTCCCCCAAATTATTACCAGCCCAAAGCACAATCCAGAAAGTTCAGAAAACACCATGCAGGATGAATGCCAAGAACACTCTATTCAAGTATACCATTTTCAAGCTATAGAAACTGAAAGACTAAAAAAAAAAAAAATCTTGAAAGAAGTTAGAGAGGAAAAACCTCACCTGTAAGAACAAAGATAAGAATTATGTCCAGCTCCTTAGAACCATATGAACAAGAAGAACATCACAAAGTGAAATATTTTAAGTATTGAGAGAGAGAAAAAAATCTCACCAATTTAGAATTCTGTATCTGTGAAAGTATGCTTCAAAAATTAAGATGAAATAAAGACTCTCTCAAACAAACAAAAACTGAAGATTCTGCTTGCCTTTGTTACTCCCAAAGGCTGCTCCAAGAACATAGTCTTTAAATAGTGATGTAGTGTTAAAAATATTTGCACCGTGTATGTGACTAAAGCTAGTTAAGACTTTTAAGACTTAGCAGGATGGTGCTGGGATCCACTGGTCTCATAGCCATCGAAAACAAGGATGTAAGTTCCCTTTGCTTATTCAAACTGCCATGTACCAACCTGCAGTGGCCATCCTCTTCCTTCTGTCTTCCGCACATGGGGGTCACCTTCAGATCACAGCAGGGAAACTTCTGAGAGGACTATGAATCAACAGAGGAAAATCATAAAACTATAATGAGTGAAATCAAAGAAGACCTTAATAATTGGAGAGATATTCCTGATCATCTATAGGAACACTTAACATTGTCAAGATATCACCTTTTCAACTTGATCTATAGATTCAACAGAAGGACGTAGCTAGAGACTGATGTGACCTGACTTCAAGTTTTGCCCTAAAGTTACACTAATCAAGACAGTGTGGTATTGACCAAAACAAAAACAAAAACAAAAACAAAAAAGCAACACAACAACAAAATCAATGGACCAACACAGAGAGCCCAGAAATAGACCCAAGTAAATACAATAGCCCAATAGCCCAATTTTTGAGAAAGGACTAAAGGCAAAACAATGGAACAAGAAAGTTCTTTTTAGAAGTGGTACTGGAAAAACAGGACATCCACATGCACAAAAAAAAAAAAGAAAAAGAAAAGAAAAAAGACAAAACAGAAAACAAAAGAGGAAAGAGAAGAGAAGAAAGAAAACCTACACACAGATTTCACACTTTTCACAAAAATTAACTTGAACGGATCACAGGCCTGTACGTACAATGCAAAACTATAAAAGTCCTAGAAGATAACATGGAAGAAAATCTAGATGACCTTAGATTTAGTCATAAGTTATTAGATGCAATGCCGAAGGCACAACCCATGAAAAAAAAAATGATTGATAAGCTGGACTTGATTAAAATTTGAAATTCTATTCTGCAAAATATAATCTTAAGAGATTGAGAAGAAAATCTACAGACTGGGAGAAAGTATTTGGAAAAGATACATCTGATAAAGGACTGTTATCTGAATACACACAGAACACTTAAAGCTTAATAGTAAGGAAACAAACAACCTGGTTAAAAATTGGACCCAACGCCTCAACAGATACCTCAGCAAAGAAGATATACAGATGGCAAATTTGCTTATGAAAAGATACTCCATATTATATATTACTAAGGAAATTAAAGTTAAAATAGTAATGAGATATATTACATAACTATTATAATTGCCAAAATCCACTGAAAATACTAAATGCTAGAGAGAACATGGAGCTACAAGAGGTGGTGGGAATGCAAAAAGTGGGAGAGTCACTTTCAAAGACAGTTTGCTGGTCTTATAAAACTAATCATATTCATACTGTATGTCCCCAAAACTGAGCTCCTTAGTATTTAATCAAAGACATTAAAACCTTAGAGGGAAAGTGGGGAGTGAGGGGATGGGGTAACCAGGTGATGGGCTTTAAGGAGGGCACATGATGTAGAGCACTGGGTGTTATATACCGCTGGTCAATCACTGAACTTTACCTCTGAAAGTAATACACTATATGTTAATTAATTGAATTTGAATAAATAAATTTTAAAAACACCTTATATTTCCATAAAAACCTACATGCCAATGTTTATAGCAACTGTATTCATAATTATCCAAGCCTCAAAGTAACTAAGATGTCCTTTGGTAGATAAATAGAACTGTGGTACATTCAGACAATGGACTATTATTCAGAACTAACAAGAAATTAGTTATCAAAAAATGAAAAGACATGGAGAACCTTAAAAATTCATATTAAATGAAAAAAGCCAATCTGAAAATTATAAACTGCATGATTCCAACTGTATGACATTCTGAAAAAGACAAAAATACAGAGAAAATAAAAAGATCTCTGGTCTCCAAGGGTTAGGGATGAAGGAGGGAGGTATAGGGAGAGCACAGAGAATATTTAGGGCAGTGAAAACACTCTGTATGATACATGGATACATGTCATTACACATTTGTCCAAAGTAGTGAAATACACAACAGCAAAAATGAACCATTAGGTAAACTATGGACTTTGAGTGATCGCGTTGTGTCAATAGAGTTTCATCAAATATGACAAATGTACCAGCATGGTTCAGGGATGTTGATGATGAGTGAGGCTATGGGTGTTTGGGATAAGGAGAGATATGGGAAATCTCTATTTTTCTCAACTTTGCTGTGACCCTAAAACTGATCTAGATAAATAAAGTCTTCTGGAAACAAAATGTCATTCATTTCCTCTTAGATAACACAGAGGAGCATTAAGAGAAAGAATCTGATTTAAGACCAGTATAAACTTAGACTTCATAAAAAGATTCTTCTTTCACTTTTTCTCCTCTTACTTGAATTTATTCCTAACGCTAGAGAACTTTTTCCTCTTCAGCCAAGAAAATACACTAGTTCCAATAAATATCAAAGTTAAATGAATCTTTTCATTTATAAGATCCTTTCTCAGTAGTAGGGATAGCATCTAATCCAGTGTAAAAACTATCAGTTTTCCAGGGAGTTATTACTACTTATTTCTTTTCATGAGAGTTCATAGCATCCTCTGATGAGTCAGGTTATTATTGATTAAGTCCAAACATTAACAGTAGCTAGATTACAGTTAATCTTTTCCAGAAGATACAGAAAAAAATTTAATTTTCAAGTCAATCCTATCTCTGTTGCCTTTAAACTGTAAGAAAATGAACTTTATTGCACTTGGACATATGAAATGAGAGACCAGTGTCTTGTTGTTTGAGGTCACAAGTCAGCTGGTCCAGGCTTCAGCCCACCTATGCTGGATCCGACTCCCCTCCTCACTCTGTGCTGAATTGTATTGCAGGGAAACAGTTCTGCAGGCCTGCCTTTCTCTCCCCCTGCTATAGTGTCAGCTTGTTTATGTCTGGGTTTGGACACTGAGAGGTACTGGTAGAAGTTGGAATTTGAGAGAAAATGGGAAATCTGGTATTCTTTCCTTCCCGAGGGGTTTCTAAGAACATGGCAACACTTCCACAGCTACTGGTCTTGACAGAGGACCCAGTCCGCCTAGTTTCCTTTCTTTGTTCTTCCAGACAGCTGTGGCTGATTCCCAGGTTGCTCTCTGTCCATGGTTGGTTCTACTTATGCTTTCCTGCTGTAAATACACACAATCATTGCTGTTTTCCTGTTTGGATCTTCATAAATATATCAGCCAATACTTTTGTTTATTTGGCTTTTTTCTCTCTCTTCCTCTCTGTCTCCTCTGTATCTCTTCACTCTTCTGATGCCAAGGACAGTGAATGGAATGAAAATCTTTCATGCTGTCTCATTAGGGAATATATGAGAGATATAAATATTAATCTGGTACTATGTAAAATCAGCTCGTACTTAATTCATTTTCTTCCTCTGATTGTGTTGTCATCTTACCAGGAAGAATAAAAATGTCTGATACACTTTACTTAAATTTATGCCTGGATAGTCTTCTCAAATATATAACCTAAAAGATCTAAGTAAAGCTTATCAGGTCATAAACAACAGAATATTCATCTTCCCTAACATGATGACTACTCATGGTAGGAATTCAATTTAAATCGGTGTTGGATGGATCTGGTTTTATAAATTTTATATATAGTACTTGAATTCATCGCCTCACTCATTTACCTCAGATTTCTTTATTCTCTACTAGATGTCAAGGATGTAATGGTGATTGAAAGCAGATGATTTTCATTTCCTGAGGTCTGCAGTCTAGTTTAGAGGATCAATCAATAACATAATTGCCTGATAAATGTATATCAACTTCTCGAATGGCTGGGAAGCAAAGCTCATGGTGACATGTCAGTATATCAGGAAGCTCAAAATTTTAGGATTCAATTCAACAGAAGCCCCTCGCTGGAATTCTAACCCTGAGCTATGATCTGAAGAATGGACAGAGGCTAGGCTAATGAAGAAGTAAGGAGATTATTCCAATCCGAATAAACAAATGTTTCTGTGGCTAAGAGGAGAATGTCAGAAAGAAGATTGGAGTGGCTCTTGCAGAGGGAATAAGGATGATGAGGGCCTGGAGAGCTGCTCTTTCTTCTAATTTTAGGTCATTTTATTACTTTTTGCTTGCTACCTAACAAACCAGCAGAAATTTAGCAACTTTAAACAACAATCATTTATGAGCTCACAGTTTTGTAGGTCAGAGTCTGATGCATTCAGCTGGATACTTGGCTTAGTCTCACTCAGGGAAATCAGTATCCGACAACTTGCTTCATCCTGGGATCCCTTGAAGGGAATCTGCTCCCAGGATCATTCTGGTTATTAGAATTAAGTTTCTACCCCTATAGGATTGAGAGGCCCTGTTTCTTTGTTGACTGTCAGCTGGATGCTGGTGTTTGCTCTTAGAGGCCACCTGCATCTCTTCTCATATTTATCACATATCGCCTTGCAGGAACCATGGATGTCATGCCTTGCAACTTTCAGACTGATCCTTCTGCTTTCCTATTCAACTCTCAAGGGCTCATGAGATTCCATTGAGCTGACCTGGATAATCCATTCTATCATCCCTATCTTAAAGTTAGCTGATGAGTAGCGTTAATTACATCTGCAAAGCCCTTCTGCAGAAGTACCTAGTTAGTGTTTAACTGAAGAACAAGAGACTGAAATCTTGAGGGGGAATTTAAAAAATTCTGCCTAGTACAATCATTTTAGGGGGCATTTGCTTATTGCTAAGAGGTTTGTTATGCCACCAAAGCATTTTAAGCATAATGATCATGGTAGTGGTAGTAATACAAGCCTTCTAGCACATCATTGAAATACTTGCTGCTGCTAGTAAGAGAAACAGGTAAAACAATATTTCCATCAGGAAATGTGAAAGAGAAACAGTGTGTGAGAGTAATCAAAAACTGTATGAGAAATTCAAGTAATAAACCCAGCTGTGGACCTGGGTCCAAATAGAAGAATTTAGGAAAAAAAACAAGTACTCTCACACCAGGAAAGTTATCTACTAACATAGAAAGCTGACTAAGCAAGCAAAATAGAATTAGGAGGGTTGAACCAATAGACATTATCAAAACTACTGCAGAGTTCACTAAAAAAGTGAAAGATACTTCAGGAAAAAAGTATCAAACATTTAGGAATTTAAGGTAGGGGGACCTTCAAATTCACACATCTATTTCTAAATATATATTATGCTGGATATTATAGTTAATTTGTTTTAAATTAATATTGTGTTTTTAATGTAGGGAACAGTACAATTATCATTTCAGTAGGCATTGAATATATAACCCCTGAAAGAAGAGCAAAAGTCAAGTGCAGGGAACTGGTAATGTAACAGCTCTTCAGAAGACACATTATAGATGGGCTATCTCAATGGGACATACTATCTGGAAGAGTGAATAATTTATATGCCTCTCCCAGAATCTAGCAAGCATACCCACATTATGGTAGTATGTGATGCAGGGAAGGAATAGACATCCTTTCACTTTCTGTGCATGCATAGAAAGCAAGGATAATCAATGAGAATTCTCTCTGACTTCCTTTGTATATAAGGAAAGATATTGAACTGCAGTAAGTAAGAGTTGAGATTAGAAATAATACTCCTAGCAAATGCTCATGTAATACATTTTCATTTTCTATAGAGGCTATAGATACCTGGAGTAACTGTCCCTCATCTTGTTCAGGTTTTTTTGCAGAGTAGGACAAATGTAAGTTCAAGGAAGATACAGAAGAAAATGTGAGAGTGGGTGTGAGCTGGGAGTGTATTTTAATGCTATTTGGTTCTGTCCAGCACAGTTATTAGATTTCTAGCAATATACTTTATTTTTAATGGTAGTCAAACCATTTTTGAAGACTTTTTAAATTGAAGGAATAGCCAGCTTAATGATCTCCAATGCAAGGTCAAAGCATAATTTCTCAGTAAATATTTATCAGAAGATTTTTCACATTTCAGTATTTATGAAAACAAATGGATATGTAGAAAATCATTTATTCTTTAAATCAAAAGAATTTAGGGAGGTTCTCTTTTGGAAGAATTTACCATGGTAACTCCAGAGACCTTATAACTTTCAACTACTCGAAACTGGGTCCCATTTCTAATAATCATGAAGATTCCTTTTGGTGAATAAATGTTTCCCCTCTATCTTTGAGGAAAAGTAATTGTGCTTCTACTTCAAAAGGTGAGCTCGTAGTGTCTTTCTTTCCATTCTTGAACATGAGGTAGAGGGACAGGACTTATACTCTTATTCAGAATTCCCTATCTTCATCATTTCTTTCTCTTTTACTGGTGGAGTGCACATGTGATTCGATGAAGACTACATATGTATACAAGCATCAAGTTTAGAAAATTTCCAGCATCCAGGATGTCTCCTTCTTGCCCTTTGCAAGTCAGAATCCCTACCCAAGAAGTAACCACTATACTTACTTCTACTAAACTAGACTAGTTTTGCCTGCTCTTAAATTTCATATATCTATCAATGTATGTATTTTTGTATCTGATCCATTTCATTGGCAAATATATATTTGAATATGTATACATTCAAATACATATACCTATCTCTATATATGTATTTGACATCCCATCTATGTAACATCATATGCTTTTTTACCATTATGGAGTAATCCATTCTATAAATAAATCACAAGTTACCCATTTTTCTACTCATGTATATCTGGGCTACTTACATATTTTAGCAGTACTGAGTGAAAATGCTATGTACATTCTTGTGACTGGATTTTTGTCACTATAGGGATCCATTTTTCTTAGGTAAATGCCTAAGAGTATGTCCCTTTGTCACAGAGTAGACAGATATATTCTTTGGCTTAGCAGATATGTCAGACAATTTTTCAAAGTCCTTGAACCACTTAACACACCCATCATCAAGATTGAGGGTGCCTGTTGTTCAGCATCTCACCATCAGGATTTGAGTTGTTCTGTTGATTGTTTAGTAGTATCTCATTGTTTTATATTGCATTCAAATTGCATGAATAATAACATTTTTTTAAAAGATTTTATTTATTTCTTTGACAGAGAGAAACACAATCAGGGGGAGCTGGAGAGGGAGAAGCAGCCCTCCTGCCGAGCAGGGAGCCCGATGTGGGACTCGATCCCGGGTCTCCGGGATCATGACCTGAGCCGAAGGCAGTCGCTTAACCAACTGAGCCACCCAGGCACCCCATGCATGAATAATAACATTGACTTCATTTTTATAAGCTTATTAGTTATTCAAGAAATTTCACCATTTTATTTTGGCTTTTTTATTACTTTTTTTGAAATTTATGTAAAATTAATGTGTATATTGCACACATTTTATTCTAACTTCTGGATGGTTTATTCACATTGTTGATTCTTTTCTAAACACATATTCTTAATTTTAATGAAATTAAATTTGTTATTTTTTTTCTTTTAAGAATAATGCAATATGAATGCCCGTGTGCAATTGACTAGTGAATTATCATTAAGATTTTTTATGCTTCTTGTATTTCAACTGTTTATCTTTACTTTTTAAGACTATGATCCAACTCATATCAATTTTATTTATTTATTTATTTTTACTTTAAATTTATTTTATTTTTTCAGTGTTCCAAGATTCATTGGCCATGCCCCCACACCCAGTGCTCCATGCAATAGGTGCCCTCAGTACCCAGGCTCTCCCATCCCCCAACGCCCTCCCTCCAAGTCCCTCAGTTTTTTTACTTATGGTTTCAGAAGAGTCAGTATCCTTTTCTTTTTCACACAAAGTCTATTGTCCCCAATCATTTATTAAAAAAAAAAGCAAAACCTTCATCCCCTTATTAAGTTGTATAGTGGTATTTGTCATAAATCAAGACATATTTTTTTATGCTATGTCTAAATTCTATACTTTTCCACTACTCTGTGTGTATACACACATAGGCCTTAATTACTATAACTTTCCAGTAATCCTTGAAATTCTTGAAATTTGCTATTTTAACTATATTCTTCTATTATTTTGCTTCTTTTGAGTCATTTTCATTTCAATATAAATTTCACAATTAGATTATTCATCTTTATTAAGAATTTCATTTTTACATGTCTGTAAAGTTTATATTTAAATGCCAGAGATCTATTTGGTGAGAATTGACAGCAAATTTTAAAATAAACTTAAAAACAGTAAAACTTTCTAACAATGAACTTATCTCTTCATTTATTTTTCTTAGAAATATTTTCTAATATGAAAGGAAGACATCATGCGTATTTTGTTAGATTTATCTCTATGTTTGATATCAGTTGATATTTTTGATGATTCATGGATATATTTTGAATATTATTAGAATATTGACTCTGTATCCAGTTGCTTGAGTAAATACACAAATTTATTTCCAATAATTTATTTTAGGTTGTTTTGGATGTTCTCTGTCATAGTTCAAAGGAAGAAAATTTTACGTCTTAAAAAACTATTAATTGGCTTTATTTCTTTTTCTCCCGATATTATATTGTGTAGGATATCATTGTTACAAAATTAGGAAAGGAAATATTATCATTTTATTCTTGACATCAGACAGAAAGATATGGTATTTTATTAATGATTATCCATTTCAGTATCTTCAAAATATTCTTCATCATAATATATACATTGATATATTACTAATGTATAAATAGTAAATGGCTATTTATATTTTAATAGATTATTTTATAATAATTTTGGATTTATAGAAATATTAATATGACAGTATAGAGATTTCCCATATATTGTATACCCTATTTCCCTTATTATGAATATCTTAGCTTAGTATGGTCTTACTAATTCATTCCAGTTTATAAACGAACATTGATTTTTATTAGCTAATGTCAAAAATGTATTCAGATTTCCTTAGTTTATACAAAATGTCCTTTTTTTTTTCCACGAGCCCATCCAGGATAGCATATCGCATTAGCTGTCATATCTCCTTAATCTTCTCTTGGCTGTGCAAGTGTCTCAGACTTTCCTTGTTGTTGATCTTGATAGTTTTGAGGAGTGCTGGTTGGTTATGCTGCAGTTATATGAGTTATATTCTTTATTGGAATTTGATGTTTACCCATGGTTAGATGGGTGCTGTGAATTTGGAGAAGGATCACAGAAGTAGGGTACAATCTTCATCACATTTTATCAAAGTACATAGTATCAACATGATTGTTGATGTCAACCTTGATTTGCTATATTTGTCGGATTTTTCAACAATAAAATACTCTTCCCCTTATTTTCACACTACACTTATTGGAAGAGTACCCATATGAATAGCCCAGGGTTCAGGAGTGTGAAATTATATTTGCTCTCCTCTAATCTATTTGGAATTCTTCATGGATGATTGGTCTCTTTCCTCTCATGTGTGAATTTATTCAATTATTTATTTATACAATGTGGAATCATGATACATATTTTATACTCACAGTTATAATCCAGTATTAATTTTATGTATTCCATTTCTCAAATTGTTCCAGTTTTGGCCCATTGGCAGCTCTCTTAATTGGTTCCTGTGCTCATTTGTATATTTTGTGTGTGTATGTCTGTGTGTGTGTGTGTGTGTGTGTGTGTGTGTGTGTGTGTGTGGTGTATTTTGGGCACTCCCTTGCTTTCCAGCACTGGGCAATTCTCTGAGTTC
Organism: Spilogale gracilis; assembly: GCA_004023965.1. Classification (NCBI taxonomy): domain Eukaryota; kingdom Metazoa; phylum Chordata; class Mammalia; order Carnivora; family Mephitidae; genus Spilogale; species Spilogale gracilis. The sequence goes on along the minus strand of PITA01001028.1, from coordinate 147,199 downwards.
ATTTTATATATTTTTCTATGGATTCCTATAATCAACCATTTCTTCAATGAATTAAAAACTATGAGTAAGATGTACTTAAATACTTTAACAGTTCCTCAAAACTATGAATATATGGTTTCTTTATTGGAAAAACATATTTAAAATGAAGTACTGAGTGCTGGCTATGATTGTTGTCACTGGGATATCATTTCTTTTAGGCCCTCTTAGTTGACAAAACAAAGAAATACAAGTATGTATACTAGCCTGTGTATATATACACATCAACAAATATTTCTAGTTATGTGTGTCAATGGTAAATTAAATATAAATTGTTCCTAATGTCTCTAACTCTAATCTATTATCACATGGATTATTTTAGTTTCCTCCCCTTGATCCACAAATTTCATTTCCAAAGACCAGAAACTTGGCTTTCACTATCCACCATCCCTTTACTTAAGTGCTAAATTCCGGTATCCATGGATAGTAATAACAGGATTGTTAACCTGTACTCTCATTAGAAACAACTTCATTGACCTGACTATAATACTTTTGTGCAGTTCCTTTTGCCTCCAGACTTACAGACTAGACTAATTTCTGATTACTTATATTAGCAGTTGTCCTCCCACCTCTTCAATGAGGCTATTTTGCACATTTTTAATCCCTTTAGATTCTTTTCTTTCTATGGAGCTCTTTACTTCATACATTCAGGTTGACTGTGTTACAAAGTTCAATAGTTTTGCCAAAGGCTTAGTGTTATATATGCATCATTATAGTAACATATAGAATATTTTCATCATCCTAAAAATCCTCTGTGATTCACTTAGTCATCACTCCTCCTCACCCATTAAACTTTATCAATAACTCATTATTTTACTGACTGTATAGTTTGATTTTTCTAGAATGTTACTTAGGAGGTGGTTGGGGTGAAGGTCACTAACTTTTTGCAGGTTCAATTCTAAGTGGTTGTTTTATTTTATTATTTTATTTTTAAAGATTTTATTTAAACATTTTTTTTTTTAAAGATTTTATTTATTTGACAGAGAGAAACACAGCCAGAGCGGGAACACACGCAAGGGGAGTGAGAGAGGGAGAAGCAGGCTTCCCGCCGAGCAGGGAGCCCGATGTGGGACTTGATCCCGGGACTCCAGGATGATGACCTGAGCCGAAGGCAGTTGCTCAACCAACTGAGCCACCCAGGGGCCCCAAAGATTTTATTTATTTATTTGACAGAGAGAGATCACAAGTAGGCAGAGAGGTAGACAGAGAGAGAGGAGGAAGCAGGCTCCCCGCTGAGCAGAGGGCCGGTTGCAGGCCTCCATCCCAGGACCCTGAAATCATGACCTGAGCTGAAGGCAGGGGTTTAACCCACTAAGCCATCCAGGTACCCTAAGTGGTTATTTTAAAAGGTACCCTGGGAAAAACAAAGTGTGAACTTATAGTGGGAATCTTAAGTTCAGTTCCTTATCTAGTCCAGATTCTGGACATTTGTAAAATTCCTAGGCAGCAACTCAAAAAACTTGTTTTTCTCATCATGTCCCTTTTTCAGACTGACTTCTTCCACTTATCAATATGCACTGAAGAAAACTCCATCTCTTTTCATGGCTTAATGTTTACTTTTTTATTGAGAAATAATTTAATATTCCATTGTATGAATGTTTCAAAAAAATTTATCCATTCAGTTATTGCAGAGCAACTTTGTTGCTTCCTTTTCTTTTTCTTTTCTTTTTCTTTTTTTTTTTTTAACCTATGGAAAAAGCTGTTATAAACTTGCATGTGTAGGTCTCTGTATGGACCTAAGTTTTTTGCTCAAATCATGCCTGAGAGCATGATTATTGGATTGCATGACAAAACTATTTTTTTAATCTTTGTAAGAAAATGCCAGTTTATATGAAACCATTTTGCATTCCAAAAGGGAAAGAGAATTCCTACTACTTCACACCCTACAGCATTTGGTATTGCTAGTATTTTGGATTTTAGCCAATTTCGTAGGGGTGTAGTGGTATATCTTGGGTTTTTATATTTTTATTTGAAATTTTCTCCTGAGGAATGATGTATTTTCATATCTATCTTTTTCTAGAATGTCTCCAGGATCATGACCTGAGCCTAAAGCAGTCACTTAACCAACTGAGCCACTCAGGCGCCCCATATTTTTATTTTTTTATAGTTCCAGTATTCATTTGAGTTAATTTTTGTGAAAGGTGAAAGCTTTGCGTCTAGATTCTTTTCTTTTCTTTCTTTCCTTTCCTTTTAGCATATGGACATCCAGTTATTCAGCATCATTTTTTGAAAACACCATCTTTTTCCCATTGAGTTGCCTTTGCTTCATTGGAAATGGTGTCTGCTATATTTGTATAGATATATTTCTGGGCTTTCTGTTCCACTAATGTATTTGTTTATTACTTCACCAAAACCACATTGTCTTATCATAGTTTATCCTGATTCTTGAAGTTGTTCTTCTCTTTTAATATTACATTGGCTACCTTGGGTTTTTGCCTTTGTATATATAAATTTTACAATCAGTTTTTTGGTATCTTTAAAATAATTTACTAAAATATTGTTTGAGATTGTAGTAAATCTATAGATTATTGGAAAGTATTGATATTTTAACATATTTCCATAATATTGAGCCTTTAATTTCATGAACATGGCATATCTTTCCATTTGTTTAGATCTTTTATCAGAGTTTTGTAGCTTTTTTTTGCATATCGATCCTATACATATTTCTCTAAATTTATACATAGTTATTTCATTCTCATGCTAATGTACATGATATTATGTTTAAACTTTAAATTCCAATTGTTCTTTGCTGGTATAAAAGAAATTAATCCACTCTTACATCCTGTGATCTTGCTATAACCACTAATTAATTTTAAGTGTATTTTTGTCAATTATTTGGGATTGAGGATCTTGTCAGTTTTTGTGTCTACACAACATGTCATCTATGAATGAAGATATTTCTATTTCTGTTTCCCCTAATATGTATATATTTTTTATTTCCTTAAAAAAAAAAACTTATTGCAACTATAACAATGGGTTGTCTCTTTCTTCCTGAATTTTTACCAGTTTATGCCTCATGTATTTAACACTTGGTTGTTAGGTACATATATGTGAATGATTATTATATCTGACTGAAGGATTTTTTATAAATATAAAATAGTACCCTTGTATCTTTTTAAGATTTTATTTATATATTTGACAGAGAGAAACAAAGCTATAGAGGGAACACAGCAGGGAGAGTGAGAGGGGGAGAAGAAAGCTTCCTGCTGAGCAGGGAGCCTGATGTGGGGCTTGATCCTGGGACTCTGGGATCATGACCTGAGCCAAAGGCAGCTGCTTAAGGATGGAGCCACCCAGGCACCCCTTCTTGATTTTTTTTTTATTATTTATTCACACTGAGAATTTCTATTTTTTCATTGGTCTATCGAGATCACATAAATATAAAGTGATTATATGGAAAAACGAAATGATTGACAACCTTGTTTGAGAAACAGTAGGGAGAAACTGAAAATACTCTATTATAAGATCTGCTTGAAGTGGTGGCATGTTATTTGAAAGTAGACTTTAATTAGTTGCAAATGTATATTGCAAATTCTATGGCAAACATTTTTTTTTGATGAAGCATGAAAAAGAGTGGAGAGAAAGTGGAATCATATAAAATGCTCAGTTAAAATCAGAAAAGGACAAAAACATAAGGAAAGATTTAAAAAAGAAAAGAAGATGAAATGAATAAAAAGTGGACACAATGGACATTAATCCAACTATATCAGTAATTCTTTATAATTCCACTGGGTCTTCTGTGAATTCCATGCTGGTTTGACAATGTTGTATATGCCAAAGGTGTTTACTTCTTTTGTGAAAACCATGGCCATTTTTTCTAAGATTTTATTTATTTATTTGAACAAGAGAGAGACACAGTGAGAGTGAGACAGAGAAAGAATCGGAAGCAGATCAGGTGCTGAGTGCAGAGCCCCACCTAGGGCTCCAGCACATGACCATGAGATCACTACCTGAGCTGAAACCAAGAGCTAGATGCTCAACTGACTGAGCCACCCAGGTGCCCCAGAGAACTGTTATCTTTGCTTATCCATTTGCTTTAAGTAATTTTAAAAAGAGTTTATTTATTGATTTGATGGAGAGAGAGAGAGAGAGAGAGAGAGAGAGAGAGAGAGAGGGAGAGAGAGAAAGAGCGCGCACAAGTGAAGCAACAGGCAGAGGGAAAAGGAGAAGCAGGATCCCCACAGAGCAGGGAGCCCGATGCAGTGCTGGATCCCCGGTCCCTGGGATCGTAACCTGAGCCAAAGGTAGACACTTAACCTACTGAGTTACCCAGGTGCCTCTAAGTAACTTTTTTTTTTTGAACTTTTGATTTTTCCTTCTAATATGCTCTGCAAGATGCCAGCTCTAGCTCTGTGGTGCTGAGGTTCTCTACTTTTTTAACATAAATACTCAGAGCAAATTTTTTCTTTTGCATTTTCTTTTGTAAATGAGATATTCTTTATGGAGAATTTCACCTTTTATCTATTATTTTGTTACTGAAGAGATTTTCATAAAATATTCTCTGATTTTTCATCTTATCCACAAAAAGGTCTGCCTTTTCTGCCTTAGCTCCCTGCATTGTTCCAGGTCATATTAAAATGAACAAAATGTTTGGAACCTTATAGGAGACATAATTTTGTAAATCCAGACAATGGGATAATTGTCTGTGGTTACTGTACAGAAAATATTTTTCTGTCCCCAGTGAGTGATCACAAAATAGTGAAAGAAGCCGAGTTAAACACTCCCTTGTTCCAGCCTGTGTAATGATGCAAAAGCAAACTTTCTTGAGGATGGAGTCTGGAAGGGTTAAAATTATACTTCCATTTCCCAAAACTGACATGATGAATAATGTCTGATTATCTGCTCCTGTGGTACACTTGAGCACTTCCTTCAGAAGATTAAGCTTTTTTTTTTTTTTTTTTTTTTTTCCCCAAAAGGACCAAAAGCTTAGATCAACTAATGGTTATACCTAGGTCGGTATTGCCTGAGTATTCTCTCTCATTTTCCAAAGGAAAATATGATTTTCAGTGTTTGCCCATATCCCACAAGTGTCCTCATATTTCTAGACATTTTTTAGCATCTACAAACAAAGATATATACAGAAGGAGAACAACTTTGTTCCCTCTAATTTCAGCATTACTCTGAAATTATGGAAGTCTCGCAGGTGCCAACTTCACACCTTTATGAGATATCTACTTTACTAGATTGGTTAAAATTGCTGACCCACATTTCCAGAAGATAAAAGTAAGAAAATCATTGTCTTTTTTCCAATTTTCTTGATTAACTTTATCCATTAAATTGAAGCTACATTTATTTAGTTCCTTTCTCCCTAACCATAAAAGTATCTGTTCTTCATACTAGGATAGACTGAATTTCTAGCACCACTGGCTAAATGCAAAAACAGTTTTGATTAGTGACGCTTTTATATTTGAGCTACAATCTAAAAGATTTATTTCTTCCTCATGCTGACTTCTCTCTGCATGTCCATGTGTTTGCCTTCCTTTCCTGCGCTACAAACTTGTATTTGTTCATGGTGGACAGCAAAATATGCATCTTGCAACATTACTCTTTCCCTGAGTGGCACTGTTCTGAAATTCTACCAATGGAGATGAAATCCTTTCATTTCAAGTACCAGTGCCTAATCAATCTCATTAAGTAGATGCCTGTAAATCTCATAGCAATCATTTATAATTTTTATGAAATATTACTCCCTTGACAATCTAACAAGAAGATGAAATAGTTGTAAATATTTAAGTACCCAACAGGGGAACACCCAAATACATGAAACAGTTACTAATAAGATGTGGTCTCTCTCCTCTCTCTCTCTCTAGAGAGATATCTATCTATCTATCTATCTATCTATCTATCTATCTATCTATAAATGGAATATTATTCAGCCATAAGAAAGAATGAATGAAATCTTGTCATTTACAATGGCGTGGATGGATCTAGACAGTATAATGTTAAGCAAAATAAGCCAGTTGAAGAAAAAAATACCATATGATTTCACTCATATGTGGAATTTAAGAAACAAAACAAAACAAAAAAGAAAACAGAGAGACAAACCAAAAAACAGACTTTTAATTACAAAGATAAAACTGATAGTTACCAGAGGGGAGGTGGGTGGGGGATGGACAAAATAGGTGATGGGAATTAAGGAGTGGACTTGTCTTGATGAGCACTGAGTAATATATGAACTGTTGGGTCACTATATTGTACACCTGACACTAATATAGTAGTGGATGTTAACCACAGTGAAATAAAAATAAAAATAGATAGAAATATTACTCTCTCAATGTTATAAAATTAACTATAATCATGGAACTAAAGAGAAGAAAGTTCATGAAAGCTAACAAAACTATAAGAATTTCCTATGAGAGAGGAGAAGTCAGTTGTATAAAATGTACTTGTGGTAGTCTCAGGGCTAAATCTTAGTGGGTCTGACTGGGTGGGCAGGAGAAATATGATGACTTCTATTGAAAGATAAGCCCCATATTTTTATTATTCTTCATATTAGAACATATTTCAACATAATTCATATTCATCATTCAATAAATCGGAACAACTAACTAAAAGCCATATAGTAAAATAAGGTGGGAAGGATCAGAAGCAGTTTCGTAAGCAAATGGTGTTTTGAGGTAGAGATTTCATGGCCCCAGTCAACAAAGCTAGAATTTAGAATAAAGCTTCATTCTTTGGGGGGCAGGGGTAGACTGTAAGTCATAGAAACAAAGGCAGAAACCCAGGAACATGGGTTCAGGTGGAAGGGTAAGAAGAATGAAGATATGAAAGATATATAGTGTTTATGGTCCCACATAGGCAAAAACATGCCAGGCTTAGGTGACTCACTTATTTTAGGTACACCCTTCCCTAGTCTGACCTTCAAATCAAGACTGTAGTGTCCAGTATAACAGCAGGTTTGTTCAGAATTGGATGGGAGCTGGCTGGAACTGAGTCTGCCATGGTCACCCAGACTTATGACTGAGTAAGACTGAAAAAGCTGGAGACTGACCCAGGTGAGGGCACAATAAAAATGGGTATAAGAAGGAATTGGCAATTGTTTGGATTAAGCAAACCTAGGGAAAACTAAGGAAAGAAGAGAGAGACAGACAAGCAATAGAAACGTTACTTCTCTCTTCTCCCTACTCCGTGACCCAAATAAAGCACAAGATTTGTGCATTTCTCAGTTGTGCTAATAGCTGGTCCTCCTAATAGTACAGAAAATAACCTTTTTTTTTTTTTTTAGTTCTTCTGTACCACTGAAAATTAGACATTATTTAATTTAACATGTATAATCAATGAATAAGAAAATGTAGACTCAGAAAGACCAGGCGACTTGCAGCAATTCATAAAGTATGGATGAGGAAACTTCACTCATCAGTTTCCTCTAGTCTGCATGGTTGGGTCCTGAGCAAGGTAGACCTAGATGAAATATACAAGAATTTTATAAGGGAGACTCTTGAGAATAAATTGGAAAGGAAGGGAAGGGGAGGGGAGGGGGGAAAAGGGAAGAGTAGGGGAAGGCGGGAAACAAGAGAAGGAGAAGGTGAGCAGCAAAGGTCTTCATGGAAGCTTCAGCAAGACTTAGGGGAGATTCTGACCATGAAATAATCATTCGTAGCAGTCCCAAGTGAGAGCCAGACTTTTACACTCCTGCATTATCAACCTTTGAATACCATTGCCCTATAAAGGTGGAATGGCCTTAAGCAGGGGGTACTATTTAGCTGAGATAACCCTGAATGCGTCTAAGAGATGAGAGTTGCCTTCCCATAGCAATTCCAGCTTCCAGGGTAATAAGTATTTCATTCTGAAGTGGTATGTACCTGCATGACACCTCATTGCTTCCATAACATAGACATTCTTCTATTTTATTTTATTTTATTTCTTCTATTTTATAACTCAAGGAGAATGAATAGTCACATGAGTATAAAGTTCCATCAAGCAAGATCCACAGACTTTAAATCAGCAATAGCTGGAGAACAATTTAAAAATCATTCTGTTGACAAGAGAAGACAATGTATCGATGTGCAGTAGACACTCCTACACTTGGAAAGAGCTTTCAGAGGGTGTGAACATCATGGCTACAGGTCACTGGGTCACCATTCACTGAGACCCACTTTATTCTGGGTGAACTACACTACTGATCTTGGAGTCTAGAAATCAGAGTTCTTCTCTGTCTCTGTTGTGACCTGATCTATCAGTTTATCAGCCTCCTTTTGTCAGTTTCTTCATCTGTACAATAGGACATTTAACTATCTACTTCATTTAGCCCCTATCAAAATTATATAAAATAATTACAAAGGAATGCTTTATAACCTGTACAAGGTTACATTAATATTTCTGTGAAAGTCTCTAGCATAATGCAAGTTGAATTGATTAACAGTTCACAGCGAGACTTTCCTTCAGATATGTTCTCCACTGCTTTGTTTGCATTCAATTGGTAGATTTTCAGTCATCAATAGCTGGAGTATCAATCCTTTTTTAACATTCCATTGACATTTGAAAAAAATAGTTATTTGTAGCGATGCACATTGCTTTTTTATCTATTGTCTTTCTAATCCATTGCATCAGAAAAACATAAAAGTAACTAAAATACAATCCTTTGTTTTGCCTATCTCTCTCCTACAGAATATATTGTTTGCACTTACAAAAGGAGCATAAAGTTCTTATTTTATTAGATCATTAATTTTAAACCTGACAGAAGTTATATGCCCTGATAAAACCTTCTACTATCATAAATACCAGAAAAATAGAATTTGGATGCATGGATCTTTTGAATTTTATGACTTCCAAAAAAAATTAGACCTCATTTGTACCTCAATTGACTCTTTCCAAAAATTAGAATTTAAAAAATAATCATATTAAGATTCATAGGTGAAATAATAATTAGTAATGAAAATGATGAACAATATAAATAGTTCTTTTCACTAATGTTGACCATTCTGATAATAAACAGTACACATAGAAATGCCTTTCACAGATCAAAAGAGAAATTTGATCATCATAGTCAATAGGCAAATGACTTCATTTCTGGATATAATTTTTCAGATTTTGCAAATATTACATTACCTGATATTTTAAAATCCTGCTCAAAAATATCTTTTAGCAGTGGCTTAAAAGCCCCCATTATTATTCTATTGATTAGAACTTTGACAGTCATTGATAAAGCAAAATAATCTACCTAAAGGGATTATCTACACAGAAATTTTAAGTTATTTAACGCTGAAATTAGCCAGTGCTATGCCTTTTAAAAGAATAAGAAATAAAGGGCACCTGGGTGGCTCAGTTGGTTAAGCGACTGCCTTCAGCTCATGTCATGATCCTGGAGACCCGGGGGATGGAGTCCCACATTGGGCTCCCTGCTCAGCGGGAAGCCTGCTTCTCCCTCTCTCACTCCCCCTGCTTGTGTTCCTTCTCTGACTGTGTTTCTCCCTGTCAAATAAATAAAATCTTAAAAAAAAAAAAAAAAAGAATAAGAAATAAGACAGAGGAGTTTTTATTGAAAGAAGCTGGGAAGGTCAGATTTGAGGCCATCACTTTGAGCCAATTTGCTGCGCTTATCTTGAGACAGAAAAGAAATTGAAAAATTTTGGAAACAGTACTGAAGACTTATGTCAAGGAATTCTCAATTTCATTTAGGAGTGGTGTTTTCTCTTTTGAGTAGATGGACATTTAAAATTTTTGTCTTCCAAAAATTTATACAATTAAAAATTAGACAGGCAAGCTCGTGATCAAATTAATGCATCTATATATTTCTGACATCTTCACATACTCTTGTCATACTTTAAAATCAGCAATAAACCATGAGGGCCATAGGAAAAAGGCTTTGTAATTGTTTTGAGATAGACTGACCTTTTATCTGAGTTATGAACTACTTTGCATAATCAAGTAGGCCTCATATGTACCCAACTGCAAATCATCTACTGCTCTCCTGACATCCTGACAAATGTATTAAAACTGAAGACTAAAATGAGCAGTGATTCTGATATGGACTCACCTATTGATAATATTTAGGATAATTTCTTGCTCATTAACCTGAGAGCTTCTTGGGGGTAGGAGATATGTCTTATTTGTATTTAAATTCTAGGAGTGTTAATTAGCCTCTGTCAAGCTGCAAGTTTAAAATCATCCAGTTTTTTCTGGTTAATGGAAAAGGTCTTATGAGAATAGGCAAGGAAGTAAAAGGATTAGGTACTCAAGCACTGTGTGCATTGAACTCATGGAAGACTTCCTTGGGCTTCATCTCAGTATATAAAGTGGTTCTGATAGACCCTCATACATGTGCAACTCAGCTCCCCACTACTCCCCTGCTTCTTTCTCTGCCTTTCTTTACTTCCTACTCAAAATTGAATATAATTTCTATCCTTTTCTTCTTCCTTTCTTCTCACCTTTGTGGTTTCTTCCTTTTCTTGGCTTCATTACTGCTTTACTTACCTCCTCCCAACCCCTGTTTTGACTAACTACCTTCTTTTTGTTAGCTTGGTATGTGGGGTCCCTCCTTTTTTGTATTTATGTTCAGCATTCCAAAAACTGAACATAGGATTTTTCACCCAACTTCATTAAAAAATACCATCTCTCTCTCTTTGGCATCACTCCTCATGAGTATCACTCATTTCTGACTAATTATAGGCTTCCCAGCTATTGATTCCTTACTTCATCATTGTGAGACCAGGTAGTTTACCTCTGGTTCCATCACTTCCTGCCACAATGGTCAGGCCACATGTTTCAAAATATGTTCGCTTCCTTCAGAAATTCATGGAGATGTGTCAAAGAAAAACAAAGCTGACGACTCGTAAAACTGCGAAACAGATTTTATTCAGTAATTACGGACATTATGGGAAGAGCAGAGCTCCATTCTGATCTGCGCCAAGGTGACAAAGCATTATAAAGGGAGAATGATGTAGAGAGAGGAAGCAAGTGGGGGCTTAATTAAAGTCAAGGAAGTGAAAAATTACAAAGAGTTGGTCAGTATAAATGCTGATTAAGCCTGCTATGTCTGCTAGCTAGTAATTATCTAAGTGAGGATTCTATCCTCCCACAGAAACTAAGAGACAGAAGCCCTATCCTTTCTGATGATTACATTTTAAAGAAATGGTTTCCAGGTCCTTGAGAGAGACACCTCTGAGTTCTAGGAGATACATATGCATGTCAAAAGGACAAAGGGTGAATTCACAATTGTAAGCCCTTTCTGATGACCTATATTTGTATAACCTTGTGAAACTCAATTAATTCCGAGGGGCTTTAAATTTGTATCTGTAAACAATGGAATTTGGTTTTAACAAATATGAAAATAAGTCCATTAGGACTCTAAGTCTTTGCAACTAAACTGAAGAACATGTAAAAGTAGATTCATTTCATCATGGCTACTTTTGTTTGTATATTTCTACACTAATCTGAAAATAAATGACTTAAAAATAAAGTGATCTATAGGATTCTAGAAGCTAAATCCAAAACATATGTGAAGCTCATTTACTCTGTTATATATTTTCCAAACATTTCTCCTTCATTTGTTTCTCCCTTTCTCTCATACACACACTTCTGACACCAGACATATGGATTTTCCACACAAAGCAATTTGGACACTGTCTGGAGTTAACATCAGATACTGTAAGCTGAGGGCTCAGTCACTCAAGACTTCCCTTTCTTCAGATACCTATTACAACCCCCCAGGTTGCCTATAGTACTTCTGATCTATCAGACTTAACCTGGGTTCCCACACCCCATCCTCAAATTCAGTAATTTGCTAGAATGGCTCACTGAACTCAGTGAATCATTTACCAGTTGATTATAAAGGATGCATTAAAGTTCACAGATAGACAGCAAATGAAGAGATACATAGGGTGAGGTCGGGGGAAGGATTTTGAATTGTTCACTCATTCTCTGGGGGCAGCCAACCACTTCACATATCCATGTATTCAGAAACCAAAGCTCTCTAAACCTTATACTTTGTGGTATTTTATGGAGGTTTATCATATAGGCCCAATTAATCACTAACTCACTCTCTAGTCCCTCTCCCCTTTCTGGATGATGGGGATGGGACTGAAAGTTCCATTATTATTATTATTATTATTATTATTATTATTATTATATTTTATTTATTTATTTGACAGAGAGAAACACATTGAGAGAGGGAACACAAACAAGGAGAGTGAGAGAGGGAGAAGCAGGTTTCCCGCCGAGCAGGGAGCCCAATGAGGGGTTTGATCCAGGACTCCATCCCAAGAGTCCATTGCCGGACTCAATCCAGGGACTCTGGGATCATGACCTGAGCCAAAGCCAGATGTTTAATGACTGAGCCACCCAGGCACCCCAAAGTTCCAATCTTCTAATCATGGTTTGATCCTCCTGGTGAGAAGTCCCTATCCTGAGACTATCCATGAAAAGTCACATCATTAAAAAAAAAGACATTCTTATCCCCCAGGATATTCAAGGGATTTAGCAGTTCTGTGTCAGAAACTGGAAGAAGAGATCTATATATAAATATATATATATATATTCTATTATTTCGTATTTGTTTTTAACATGGAACATTGCTGGAAACTTTCCTGGGTTAGCGTAATGGAAATTTATTTGTAATATATGATGTTATTATGGTAAACAGAAGTGTTACACTTTTGTAATTTAAAGAGTCTGCATGACTTCATAATAACACATATACCATTATTTTCATGGGATTGGTCCTGTGTTTTTCTTTAGCTTCCAGGTAATGACTTGAATAGCCAAAATGTCAATCTTTTTAAGCCCCAAATGTTCTCTGTCACCTTGCCTCTCTATCCTTCCCAGGCTCACCCCAACTTTCTCTGTTTCCAGGAGCTTTCTCTGAGTTCCTCCAGCATGCCATGCACTTTCTCACCACGGAGATGTGCCATACATCATTCCCACTGTCTATGCTGCTCTCCCACCACTTAATTACAACTTTTAAATTTACATATATTTCATTTAAAAATCACTATTTTTCTAAGTGAGATTGTAAGTGTAAGATAATTCTCTGTTATTTTCAGTTTGTTAAAAAATAATCATTGAATAAATGAATGAAAAAAATGAGTAAGCTCATGCAGTCTACCTTTTAGGTACAAACAGCAATCTTGAAAACTTGTGGATTTTTTTCCATAGCACAATTTATTTCTCCACTAAAATGTAGTCATAGTTTTTGTTTTGATTTTGGAAAGAATATGGCATAGGATAGGGCAGTATTTAAGAGCCACATGTAACTGTACAATTTGACTGAAAGTAAAGATGTATGAGAAACATGGCAGAATTTGAATGACCTGTCAGTGAACTGTATATGATTTTGTTTCAAATATGAATAGCCCACTACTGTAGGTTTAATTGTGTCCCCTACCACCAGCCCAAATTTTTAAAAGTCCTCCTCCCTGTACCTGTAAATGTGAGCTTAATAGGGTCTCTGCACCTGTAGTCAAATTAAGATGATACTTGTAAGAAGATGTTGAACTGGGGTGAGCTCTAATCCAATGACTGATGTTTTAATAAGATCTATATACACAGATATGCAAGAAAAAGTGCCATGTAATAATGGAGACAGGTATTGGAATGATGTATCTATAAGCCATGGGACATCAAGAATTGTGGGCAAACACCAGAAGAGAAAGAGGCAAGGAAGTGTCTTACCTCAGAGACTCCAGAGAAAGCTGGACAACACCTGAAAACACCTTGACTGGACTTATAGGTTCCAAAACTGGGATTTGGGTTATTTTAGGACATCCACTTTGTGGAGTACTGTTATGGCAGCCCTGGAAAACTTACACACCTACTAATGCTTGGCCCTTGCCAACAGTTCTTTTGGAATCTGTAATGATCTCTGAAAGATCCAAGAGCCCTTTAAATCAGAGACTCCTGCTATCATTCATTCCCTTTCATATTCTCAGTGGATCTATCAAAGGTCAATGACAGAGACACATTTCCACAAACACCCATGGGTATCCAAAGTTGAAGAAGATGATTCATTGAACTTTAAAAGGTGACCTTGAATTTGGGGGAAGTTATTTGTTTTCAGTAACAAAATCCTATGGATACACAGGTTTAAATGGAGATCATTTTCAATTTCATAGTGTTTTTTTTTTTCCCCTCCCTTTAATTATTTCTCAATGAAAAGAAGCTGAAAAGGGATAAATGTAACTGTAAAACATCTCAATAATTAAAATGTCACCTAGATACTTTAAGAAACACTGGAATGAAGCTTAGGATTTTATTTGAAAAAAAGGATTTTACTATCTTGTGTTCACAGTTGGAACTTTCCAGCAGGATTCCACAGCTGTGTCTATATTGAGCCAAAACACCAGGATGAAGCATTCCATCCAGCCCAACATTTACAGAGACTCCCAGGTAGCCAGATGTGAAGTTTTTGATAAGATTTCAGATGACTCACTAAATGTTTCATTTCAATCTTTGTTTTGTCTTTACACTGGCAATAGTCGAGTTAGTTTGGAAGTGCTTCCAGTACTTTGAGAAGTTCAGAAGTAAGTAGCAGTTCAGAAATAAGTACAGTTCAGAAATATAAGTACCAGTTCCTCTTTGGGCATTTTATTTTATTTTATTTTATTTACTGAGAATTCCCTATCATGTTTTTATGTTATCTCTCATTCATTTATAAACATTAAGTATACAACTATTAAGGACCAACCCCTTCAGCTATTGGACCATTCAGGGCTGTCTCATTTGCAGAGAGCTGTTTCACCTAAGCTTGTATCCTTCCCTGGGAAAGCCACATGTAATAGCTGTTGCATCTGGAATTATGAAGCCCTTGCCCTTAATTTTAATAGAGGACAACTTTGATAGGGCATGTTTTGTTCCAGAGTTCATGGTGGGCTGCCTAAAACTGATACAGGTTAGAGAGGCTCTGACACCTTGGGGAATATTGGTGGTCACTCTTCATGGTAAACCAGAGCAGACTGTAGGAGAGGCCACTACAGAATTGGTCTCAGGGCAGCAATTGGGGTGGTATAATTAGAAATGGTAGTGGTGGTAAACCACCGGAAGCCAGAAGACTGCTATGTTTATAACGAGTGACAAGGTTAGAGGAGCAGCCAGGAGGCTTGATGCAGATAGAGTTATGGAACTAGTTAGTAGAACACAGCATCCCTAGGAATGTGCAGCCAACAAAGGCATTGCCGAGCTCTAACAATTCTGAAAGTCAGAGACACCTAATGATTTCCTCCCTGATCAATTATTTGCCATCTGTGTGATATTAGCCAACTCACTTAACTTCTCTGAATTTTTATTTTTCTAAATATCAGGGATAATGAATCCTGACTTGCTAGAATACCATTATTTAGATCAATTTTATAGCAAAATATATAAGACAGAATTTGGCTTATAGTGAGAGCTCAGTAAGGGGTAGCAATTATTATTATTTTGTCTGTGACATTAACCAGTAGAAAATCAATGAACTCTTCCTCAGACATTTAATAAAAATTGTTCTATGAGCAATGGAAGAAGAAAGTTTGGGAAGAAAGAAATAACAGATATCCAAATTGGTTTATCAATGATGATCAATCACAAATGTTACATAGATTTAGTATCTAAATTATTTCTAAGATAAAAACAATGGGAATGAGGGAGAGTTCTTTTTGCTTAAAATGGCAAATCACCAATAAGCTAAAAGAATAAATTTAAGACTCATTTTTGACCATATCTTATGAAACAGACCTTGAAATAAATGCATTGGGAAAAAAATAAATAAATGCATTGGGAAAGAAATCACAGCTTTGAGGAAATATTCAAGAGGAGAGCAAAATACCTTTTCAAGGACTGAGAAATGCGGAAGGATAATTTAAATAATGTGATTTCTATTTTTGTAGTTAAAAGACAATTTTATATTATGCATCTTGAGGTTTGCCTAAGAAATGATGACATTTCTTTAAATCTAAATATAAATGCATGGCAGAAAAGAGAAGACAGAAGCAGCTTGTCAACATGTGACAGTCAACTGCCAAATTGTAAGTGAACAATGATACTAAATGGAGACATATGACATAAAATCTGTTCTTTGCCTTAGGAAGGTGAAGTTTGGCAATATTACACATTTTCCATGAAAATCAAAAACTAAAAATCTGAGAAGCTAAGCATATCTGAGAATGTATGGTCTCTCCATGTTTTCTGAAATTAAGACACCCTGTCCCCAAGCTCCTAGGCACACTTAACTTTTTAAACCTTGTAGTTAATTTTATCTCTGGAATGTAGCTATTCTGATTATCAAAAATGTGACAACTTTTCAAAGTCTTTTGACCATTTTCCTTAAAACTTTCTAGTTGGTTCCTCTCCCTCTCAGATCATTTCCTTCTAGAGGAAACACAAAGAGTGAAACTGGATCTTTGGGGTGGTCGTTTATCGATTAAGAAAATAGTTCAAATAAAATGGACTAGTTGAAAAACAGAATTAAATCCTAAAATACTTTAATTCTCTTACATCTCTACAACATACTAGTTCTGTGATTTTGAGTGGCTTAGTTATTTTCTTTGAGTATTTGTTTCATCATCTTTAAATTAGAGATTTATAACATCTCCCGTTTGAGGGAAACTAGTTTACTTTAGCCTATTCATTTGTATTTTTTATAATAAAATGATATTATCTACACAAAAGTATTTTTAAGTTTTAAAAGATTTTGGGAGTCCCGTATGTTTATTATCCTCATGAACTGATTATTGATTGAACAATTAAATTTGATGTAAATTTTTTTATGTCAATTCAAACTTTGGACGACATGGATAATTAGTGACACAGGTTGACATATTGTCAGTCAGCATCTCATTATGGCTTGACTTATAGGTTTTTTGGAAGGGAAATATGATACTCCCTCTCTCTATTGCTCACTATTGATATTTTTCCTCTGTCACAAATCTTAAACCAGCTAAATGATAGGGGGGAAAAAAGGAGAGAAAGAGGGAGAATGTGAAGCGGGAAGAGAGAATGAATCAAATTTTTGTTTTTTTAAAAAAAGTTTATTTAAAAAAAAATTTCTAGGGTGCCTGGGTGGCTCAGTCATTAAGCTTAAGTGTCTGCTTCAGCTCAGGTAATGGTCTGAGAGTCCTGAAATGGAGCCTCTCATCTGGCTTCCTGCTCAGCAGGAAACCAGCTTCTCCCTCTCTCACTCCCCCTGCTTGTGTTCCCTCTCTAGCTGTGTTTCTCTCTGTCAAATAAATAAATAAAAATTTTTAATAAAAAAAAATTAAACTATAGTACTGAATACGTTTCAAAAGGAGTAAGAATTCCATAATTTAAATTAAAAACAATTGGCAAAGAAAAACAGAAGTATTACATGAGTAAAAAAAAAAAAATCCCTAAAATAAATCCTTTTTTTTTTTTAACATTTTATTTATCTTAAGATTTTATTTATCTTGATCTTGGAACTCCAGGACCATAAGCTGAGCCGAAAGGCAGACACTTAATATCTGAGCCACCCAGGTTCTCCATCCTAAAATAAATATTTAAAAATACACTGTTCTTAAGGTAGATACATGGCTTTCATTTTAAGAACCAGTGTGGACTTGTCACTTAAACAGGTATATCTCAGATACATGTCTCCTGCTCGTCATCTCTCTCCTCTTTTCAGTCTAGTCTCTTATCTTTCAACTACAATTTTCCTTAATACCATTTGCACTAGAAATGTTAGTGAAGATTTTCTTTAAATGCTCTTAAGTCACCAGACAAGGTAAAATAGACAATGCGACAGAATAGCACTCAGATTTAAATACATTCACTGAATGAGAAAATGACTGACACACTTGAAAACAGGTTCCTTATACAGCACTTGGAATATGTCACAAAATTTGTCTCAAGCTCAAATTATGTCTACGGAGAATGAATCTAATTTGATTATTTTATTGATATATAATTTATATAAACTAAAATACACAGATTTTTTAGTGTTTGGTTTGATGAGTTACATAGATCTGTGAATCACTACCACCCAATCAAGTTACAGAGCATTTCTTTCATTCTGGAAAGTTCCCTTATACTCCCTTCCCAGCTAATCTCTTCACCTACCCAAAACAATAATTGTTCTTAAGTTAATCCTGTAGTTTATTGTGTGTATTCTTGCATATCATGCAGACAGAGAATATGCTCTATATTTATTTGTGTCTTAGTTCATTTGCTCTAGAAAGTGTACTTGAAACTTACCCATGTTTGTGTCTGTATGAATACATTATTTTGTTATTGCGTAAGTATTACATTTTTTTTTTAAGATTTTATTTATTTGACAGAGAGAAACACAGCCAGAGAGGGAACACAAGCAGGGGGAGTGAGAGAGGGAGAAGCAGGCTTCCTGCCGAGCAGGGGGCCCGATGTGGGACTTGATTCCGGGTCTCCGGGATCATGACCTGAGCTGAAGGCAGTCGCCCAACCAACTGAGCCACCCAGGCACCCCTAAGTATTACATTTTATGGGGCGCCTGGGTGGTTCAGTCGTTAAGCCTCTGCCTTTGGCTGAGGTCATGATCCTGGAATTCCGAGATGGAGCCCCGCATCGGGCTCCCTGCTTGGCGGGAGGCCGCTTCTCCCTCTCTCACTCCCCCTGCTTGTATTCCCTCTCTAGCTGTGTTTCTCTTTGTCAAATAAATAAATAAAATCTTAAAAAAGAAAAGTATTCCATTTTATGAATGTAGCACAATTTTGTGTACCCATTGTCCAGTTCATGGGTATTTGAGTTGTTTCCAATATTTATAATGATAAATAAAATTACTATGAACATTTTTGTACAATTATATTTGGACACAGGCTTTCACTATTCCTAAGTAAATATGTAAGAGCAATATTTTTATAGTACATACATGCTTACTTTAATTTTTTGAAAAACTGCCAAACGAAAACAAATTGCAAACCATTTTCCAAAGTGATGGCATATTTTACACTCCCACCAACAATGCAGAAGAATATCAATTACTCTTCATCTTTCCATAGTTGCTATTCCTCCCTGCCTTTTTAAAAAAAAAAAATTAACTGACTGATGTCTGATTTGAGTTTTAATTTTAACTTCTTTGGTACCTAATAATGTTGAGTATTTTTCCATGTTCTTAATTAAATGTACATTTTTTTCCCTGAAGAATCTGTTCAGATCATTTATTAAATTTTATTGGACTGATTTTCTATTTATTATATGTTTGAGTCATATAATAAATGGAAATATGTAATAAAAGAGTCATATAATAAATGGAGACATATAACAATGTCATAATTTTGTATACAAGTCCTCTTCCAAATTTATCTACTATGCATGCTTCTTCAAGTCATTACATTGTGTCTCAATTTTTTTCTTTCTGTTTTTTAAGATTTTATTTGTTTATTTTAGAGAGAGAAAGCATGCACTGGGGGAGGAGCACAGGGAGAAACAAAATTCTGACTGAGCAGGGAACCTGGTGCGTGACTCAATCCCAGGACCCTGAGATCATGACCTAAGTCAATGCAAGATGCTTAGTCAACCGAGCCACCGAGGCACCCTGTGACTCATTTTCTTAATGAAAATAATTTATTAATTTGTATAAATTCAACTATTTTTTGAGTATTATGAACTGAATTGTGTTCTTGCCCCAAATTCATATGATGAAGTACTAAATCCCAGTGCTTCAGAATGAGCCTGAATTTGGAGATATAACCTTAAAGAGGTTATTAAGATAAGATGAGGTCATATGTATTGGTCCTAATCCAAAGTAATTGGTATCCTTATGGGAGATAATGACACAGATACACACACACATACACAGGAAAGATCATGTGAGGACACAGAAATAAGGCAATTATTTACAAGCTAACGAGGAAGGACTCAGATGAAACCAAATTCACCAATATCTTGATCTTGGACTTCTAGCCTCCAGAACAGTGAAAAAATAAAGTGCCAGAGTATGGTATTTTGTTATGGCAACCTCAAATAATAAAATGACTAATTTATTTCATTTCTAAAAAATCTTTGCCTACTGCAAGACTGTGAACTATATTCTCTTCTGTCCTTTCCAAATGGAAGCTTTCTAAGGTTAGTTTTATATTTAGGTCTATGATTCACCTTGAATTAATTTTTGTGTTTGAGATGATGTAGTGCTCAAACTCACTTTTCATTTTCTTATAAATATATCTAGTTTTTCCAGCATCAGCTGTTGAAAAACCATTCTTTTCCCATTGAATTATTTTGGCATTGTTGTTGAAAATTAATTGACATATATGTGTGTGTGTATTTCAAAGATGTCTATTCTGTTACACTCATTTCACACTAATAGCCCACTTCCTTGATCATAAAGATTTATATATTGATGTGAATTACTATAGGTCTTCTAAAGTTTTCTTTTGTTTCAAGATTGATTTGGCTATTGTAGCATTTTACATTTATTTTTTTTAATTTTTTTTAAAGATTTTGTTTATCTATTTGACAGAGAGAGATACCACAAGGAAGCAGAAAGGCAGGCAGAGAGAGGTGGGGGGAAGCAGGCTCCCCGCCGAGCAAAGAACCTGATGCAAGCCTCCATCCCAGGACCCCAGACCACAACCTGAGCCAAAAGTGAGGCTTTAACCCACTGAGCCACCCAGGCACCCACATTTTATATTTCTATGTAAATTGACATCTTATCAATACTTAAGAAAATATCATGCTAATGTTAGATTAGAACGTAGTTGAATTTACAGACCATTTAGGAGAGGATTGGTTTTAATAACATTGATTCCTTTAATCAATAAACATGCTACATTTAGCAATCTATTAAGGCTTTATTTAAATTTTGTCTGTGATATTTTGTATATATAATATAACATCTTCTTTATCCATTCATTTGTTAATGGACACATTATAATGGATACATAATGACACTTGGGTTGTTTCCATGTCTTAGATATTTAAATAAAGCTACAATGAACATGAAGTGAAGAAGTGCAGATAACTCTTTTTTTTAAAGATTTTATTTATTTTTTTGGACAGAGAGACAGATCACAAATAGGCAGAGAGATAGGCAGAGAAAGAGGAAGAAGCAGGTTCCCTGCTGAGCAGAGAGCCAGATATGGGTGATTTCAGTACCCTGAGATCATGACCTGAGCCAAAGGCAGAGGTTTAACCCTCTGAGCAACCCAGGTGCCCCAGAAAACTCTTTAAAATAGTGATTCCAATGCCATCGGATTTATAGTCAGATGTGGGATTGCTGGATTATATATTATTTCTGTTTCTAACTTTTTTTTTTTAAAGATTCTTTTTTTTCCTTAAGATTTTTATTTATTTGACAGAGAGAAATGCAGCTAGAAAGGGAACACAAGCTGTGGGAGTGAGAGAGGAAGAAGCAGGCTTTCTGCCTAGCAGGAAGCCCGATGCAGGGCTTGACCCGGATCCCTCCAGGATCATGGCCTGGGGCGAATGTAGAACCCTAACAACTGAGCACCCAGGTGCCCCTGTTTATAACTTTTTGAGAAGACTCCTTAGTGACTGCACCAATTTATATCCCCATGAATTGTACACAAAGATTATCTTTCTGCACATCTTTAGGTAACATTTGTCATCTCATTTTTTTTTAAGATTATATTTATTTATTTGACAGACAGAAACACAGCTAGAGAGAGAACACAAGCAGGGGGAGTGAGAGAGGGAGGAGCAGGCCGCCCACTGAGCAAGGAGCCTGATGTGGGGCTTGATACTAAGAATCTGGGATCATGACCTGAGCCAAAGGCAGACACTTAATGACTGAGCCACCCAGGTGCCCCATCACATGCTTTTCTGACAGCAGATGCTTAGCCATCCTAAAAATTGGAATTTTGATTTGTATTTTCATGATGATTAGTGATGTTGAACACTTTTTAATGCATTTTCTGGCTATTTGTATGTGTTCTTTAGAAATATGTCTATGTATCTGTTCATGTGCTCTGGCCATTTCCCATCTTGGTTTTTCAGGTATGTTTAATGGGGAATGATGATCCAATCTATTCCATCAGAAATGACCTTCCTTTCTGAATTGGACTACTTAGTATTACAATTCCTTTTGAATATTCTCCAGCCGCTCTTTTGTTTTGATGAAATATCTCTGCCCCTCTGCCCAAGACCCAATAGGAGAAGGAAGCTCATTCTGAGTGTGTTCTTTTCATCCAATGCTTTGATCTCAAATGACACACTTTGTCATATATATTACCATTGACTTTATTTCTACTTATCCCATTCTTGCAGTGTAAATTTTCTTAAATCATACTATGAGTCTTTCCCTTGTATCTTTAGCACTTTGCTTCAGATCAAGCGCAGAGTTAGCATTTGGAAATGTTCGATGAATTCCTGATTGGATGAATAAATGCCTTATCTGTACTTATTCCTATCTACACTTAACTAGTTTTGCCTTAAATTTAATTATGAAGAAAGATGCAAAAGTATAGTTCTTGGCGCACCTTGGTGGCTCAGTTAGTTAAGAGTTTGCCTTTGGCTCAGGTCATGATTTTGGGATGGAACTCAGCATCTGGCTCCCTGCTCTGAGGGAAGTCTGTTTCTCCCTCTCCCTCTGCCTGCTGCTCCCCCTGCTTGTGCTCTCTCTCTCTCTGTCAAATAAATAAATAAAATATATTTTTTTAAAAAGTATAGTTCTTAGGAATGTCTAATACACCCAATTTACTTTCCACAGAGTGGGAAAGAAAAATAAAAAAGGAGGGAAGAAAAAAAGAAAGAAAGAAAGAAAGAAAGAAAGAAAGAAAGAAAGAAAGAAAAGGAAGGGAGGGAGGAAGGAAGGGATGAAGGAAGGAAGGGGAAGGGAGAAGGAAAGGAAGGAAAGAAGAGAGGGAGGCAGGGAGGGAGGGAGGAAGGAAGGAAGAAAAGGAAAGGAAGTTAAAAGAAAAAAGATTAGCCAAGGTTTAAGACCTGAAAAGGAAATAATATATCAAATAGATATTGAGGCAATGTAGTAAAATATGCCTACGTGGAGCATATTTAAAATGTATTCAATTTATTATAACTCATCCTTCTTTTGATTTGCATAGAATCTATTCTGTTTAAGTGTTTTTTGTAGATTTTTTTTTCCTACTTACAGTAGTATGTCAGGTACAAGAATAGGAAGATGTCATATGACATTTCAGTAACCACATTATTATTTTGTACACATAATTGAGAATTACCTTCATGGGATAATTGTTTGTATATACAACAAATGCTAACATTTAAAACAATCCTGGTGGGGAGGTATGTTTCTCTTCCAAACATACAAGTGTGATACAAATTTTCAATGGTTAATTCTATTTCCCAATGGCATTTAATTATTAACACAGAACAGAATTAAAACACAGGTCTGTGTTCATCATAGTGTTTAATATATTACATTTCACAGATAGTGTATATACATTAAAAAATCAAGACATTCTGAAAAAACTCTCAGTTAAAACAATACAGAAAAGTACATGAAAGTCTTACAATGTCTAGAATTATTATCTTCCTCTTAACTTCTCTCTCTAGAACCCAAGAATATTCTTCTGACTCCAATGCTAATATCCAAAGTAGAAACGCAAAGTGAGACTTTTTCTCATTTAATCCTTTTTAAGAAGATAACGGTTTCCATTCGTTAATTCATCTTTAGCCTTTGAAACTGGGGCTCAGCTTGAGCACATTTTTGGTGATTACTGTCATCTGGAATAACTTTTTATCTTTCTTTTCCAATTGGCCTTTACCTCATCCTCATTACTCACCACCAAACAAGATCTCTTCCTCTTGTTAACACTTTTTTCCTCCATTCCCTTTCAACTTTGATTTATTATCAGCATAAGCTATGTATTTTGGCAAAAAGATTTCTTTGATTCGTTCAACCAACTCAAGTCATAGTGCATGATGGATAGATTTCTAAAGAGGCAGCCCTATCTTTCTGAGGACAGCTCTCGAAGCTTAGAATGTCCACAACATCCATTAATTAACATATTTCATGAGTGTCCTCTTTGACTAAGACATGACAGTCCTTTTTGCAATTGGATTCTATGAAAGTAAGATCTAATAACGGATTTTAAAAAGTACTCAGTTTATCTGGGGAGACTTGCATATGATGTAAAAAATAGCGTTAATTAAACAGAATGTGGAGTATGTCCTACATTATAGGCTATGGACTGGACACTGAGGTCACAGCATTATACAAAGACAAAAATCCTCACTCGTATGTATCTTATATTTTAATTGGGAACACAAAAAATAAAAAAAAAATATGATAATTAGTAACATACCTAAGAAGTTAAATATATAGGCTAAGGTGGATGGAAAGGATTTGAGATTATATGTGATTATAATTTGAGATGTGTGGACAAGATATAATGTATCCATGGGGATACCTTTGATGAGTGTTCCTGGCAGATGGAGCAAACGAGGCCAAGACTCTCAGGTGGGGGCACCTGGAATATTTGTATTTGAGAAACAGGGATTAGATCAGTACATTGTAACCAAGTATGCAACATGTGACTAATAGGAAATAAGGCAAAAAAAATGTGCAGTCTTTGTAGGGTGTTAGGTCACTATAAGTTCTCTGGGTTTTGTTCTTAAAGCAATAGGAAGACATTGGTAGAATTACATTATCTAACTCTGTGGTTACATAATCACCAAAATGAAAGCCAAAATGTCAGTTGGAGAACACGTCCACAGTCCAGGTTAGTGATGATGGAGGTTTGGACTGGGATGACCATGGTAAAAAGCTGGTCTCCCCAGAGGTACTGAGAAATGCAGGATATATTTTGAAGGAAGAGCCAACAACATTTTGTGGTAGATTAGATGTGATGTCTGAGAAAATGAGAGAGAGATACCATCAAGATTTTTGAACCAAAACAATCTAAGACAGAAATTCTTACAATAATACCATGGATTTCTGGAATGGTGGTAGTTTGATACAACCATAGTAATATTTTCTGTATTGGTGAAGTCACTCAGAAAAGATCAGAAACCTTATAGATGAAGCAGGTTTAAAACTGAACCTTCCAGGATAGGTAGGATTTAGATACAAAAGAACAGATGGGCATATCTCCAGTGAGGTAATTGCAATAAGCAAGAGAAATAAGACCCATACATTTGTGTAAACCTGCCAAATGAGTCTGAACCAAGAATGTGGGGAACTAAAAACAAATAAACAAACAAATAAAAACACTTAAAAATTAGAAATTAAATTGGGGAGAATTTTAAAAGCTAGATCAAATTGATTGAGTTAGGTACGATAGTATTAGATAATAGCAAGGTAAGGATGAAAATGATATAGATGATATTTTTAAAAGCATCTGGAGATAACGGGGAATGTAATTATACTGTTTAACCTAATTTGGATGTATTTTCATTCTAAGTGACCATACAAAATTCTGTACTTATGCTAAAATATGCAGTGCTTGGTTTGGGTCCATCATGGTGTGTTTTGTTCCTTTAGAAGCCACCCTTATGTACTCATGATTTGAAAGTATGTTGCAAAATGAGCACTACAATTTGATCAGTATTTTTAAAAATGCAACTCATCAAGCTCTTAATCCATCAAGTATGTTTTATTGTATTCAGTGCTGTTGTTTCTGATTTCTATAACAAGCAAATGGTCACTGTGTCACACAGAGAAATATTAATGACCATAAACAATGTGTCAGAAGAACAATTTATTTATTGTTTGCTTTCTACCCTTCAGTAACTTCATGAAAGTTGCCCTGAAGACAGTCTTTAACATGCTTTGTGGAGTCAAATGCCTATGTTTTTGTTTTGTTTTGTTTTGTTTTGTTTTTTTACCCTGATCAAAAACCTTTGATTATGCGTATGTGTATTCTTTAAGGGAGCCATATCATAGAGTCTATTTATGTTCTGTCAGGGATGATGAGTGATCTGCCTCTCCCACCTATGCCCAAGCCACTGGAAACTTTGGTGGAGGTACCCGTGAATGTGAAGGAAAGTCCCTCAGGCTTTCTCTGCCAAGAATCTGGAGTTATGCTAATGTCGGGGTCATGAACACCATCTTTACTTGCCTTCCTTCTTCCTGCTCAACTATCAAACTGAGTCTATTCACAAACTTCCCTTTTAATGGTAAAGGCAAAGGTGGGTTTCTTAGAAAGGCTTGACTCTGCCTGCTGTGAATCACTTTGTTTAATTTTAACCTAATGGCATTCCCCAACTTCCTCACTTTTGAATAATAAAAGACTGAGGCCCTTGACAGTCAAGAGAAACAAAGGCAGAGTCAGAGGCAAAGGAAAAGGCAGAGAGCCTACAAAAGAGAGACAGAAGCAAAGAGAGACAGAAACAGAGAAGCAAACAGAGCAACAGAAACAGAAGCAAACAGAGAGCAAGAGAGACAGAAGCAGAGAGAGAAGCAGAGCAAGAGGGCCAGAGCTAGAGCTAGAGAGCCAGAGCGTGAGCTGGAGCCTGCTTCATAGGTCTCTCCTGACTGACCTTGAGTCTGCATCAGATCTGTGTTCGTGTCATTATTTTGCCTGCCAGACATCCCGTGGTTAGGGACCCACATCTCTGCTGAGGCTGGTCCCCGGCAACAATGTTCATTGAGAGTCAAATCAAGAGAAGATGGGGAAGCACAGGGCTGCATTTCTACAGTATTGTGTTATCTCTAGAAGAAAAATATTAAAGAAATATGATGGACTTTGTATATGTATTAAACAGAAAAATGTAATGTCAAAGTAGTTTGCATTTGCATTTATGTATAATATACCACATCAAATGCATATTGATGTACATGCATTTTAAGAGGGTAACTTTTGCAGCACGAAATCATTATTTTCAAGGACAGTAGGTAGAGACTTACAGCTGGAATAATCTGTAGGAGAAGGCTTCCAAAATGTACTTTCTAAAACACACTTTTACACTAGAACCTTTGAAATGAACTAAATGAGCAAATTGATTTAATCAAATCACTGATTCAGAAGAAATCCCTTACTACAGATCTCTTATAAGTCAACAGAGGTACCCATACTGGGTACAGGTCCCAGTCCTGTATGTTTTAAGGTACTGATAACTGAATGGTGGAGTGCTCTATCAGCCTGTCACCAAACATCTGTGGCCCCAGAACCGGAGGAATAGAGCATGTATTTACTCCCAGTATCTGCCCCAAACCAGGAGCCATTTATCCGTGGGAGTCAATTTACCAGTCCTCTACCTCATATTACTGCTCTCTAGCCAGATTATCCTGAGACTATTTCCCAAGCTTCAGTTGTCCATGGCTTAGCCACATGTTTCCACTTGTAGTATTATTTGGTAATTTTAATTATTAATGCATTTTGACTAGAATATGCAGGTGCTAATACTTATTTCACATTAAGATAACCATTTAAATATTAAACACAGAATGTTTCTATATTTTACCATTAAAAAATCTTTAATACCATATAGCATATTTTAATATACTGACTCCAAAATTAAGATTGACAGCAAGATAAAATTCTCCCTATATCCCCATTGGGTTTGCATTCATCTGTATTTTCCTGTTGTGAAACTGTGAAAAACATTTAAATTAATTCAACAAAAGGGTGCCCAAATCCTGATGTGTAAGGGAGGGCTTTCGTACCTCAGGAAATCCTATGAGAGCATGGTTTGGTATCCATTTACTTTTTAAATTTTTAAAAAGATTTATTTATTTATTTATTTATTTATTTATTTATTTATTTATTTATTTATTTTAGAGAGAAAGCATGGTCAAGAGGTAGGGCAGAGGGAGAGGGAGAGAGAGAGGGACAAGCTGACTCCCTGCTGAGTAAGGAGCCTGGAGTGGAGCTCGATCTCAGGACCCTGAGATCATAACCTGAGCTGAAATCAAGAGTGGTATGCTTAACCAACTGAGCCACCTAGGTGCCCCTGATATCTATTTTCAAAGAGTTTATATGATATCAGGGACACAAATTACCATGTTAAGGAAACAAAGAGAGGATAGATAAAACTACAAGGGGATTTAGAAGAAGGAAGGATATTTCTGAGCCAGGGGATGATGAAAGCATTCAGGAAGAAGATAAAATGTTTTCTGAGCCTTCAACACTTAATTTTAAGAATATTATGAAGGGCTGGGGAGACATATTCCTGAAGATTTTGGATGGAAGGAATGACATGAACAAAGATACTAACTCAAGAGTGCTAGAAAGGGTCAGAGAGCTGCATATGGCTCTAGATTACAGGGAAAGGAATTTGGCTCAGGGAGAAGAAGGCTAAAAGAGGAGTCAGGTAGTGGATTATGCAATAATTTAAGTGCCAACATAAGGGATTTAGAAATCTGCACTAAGGGATTCTGTAATTATTTTTCTTTCCAGATCATGTAACTCTTACATGCGTATATACATATACATCCACTTAACATAATATATAATGAATTTATCATTCTAAAATGTGTATCTTCCTAATTATTACTACTATTATGATTTTATATATATATATATATAATATCGGTCTTATTATTAATGTGATATTACATGACTTACATATAGTATTTCATACATATGTATATTTATGTGATACACAAAGGCTTAAAACACTACTGCTCCAAACATTATGCATCGTTCAAACTGAAAAGGAAAAATTCAGGATTAGATAGACGTTATTATCCTTATTTTACAACTGAAAACTGGCAAACAGAAACTTGGCGACTGTCTAATGTCACAGAATTAAGATTCATACTCCTATTATGATTCAATTTATGCTTCATATACATTAAATACGGCTTTTTTTTTTTTTTTTTTTTTTTTTTTTTTTTTTTTTTTTTTTTTTTTTTTTTTTTTTTTAATGAAGGGTGCATGGGTGGCTAATGGCTTTGGCTCAGGTCATGATTCCTGTGTCCTGGGACTGAGCCTCGCTTAGGGCTCTCTCCTCAGTGGGGGCTTTTCCTTCTCCCTCTGCCATCAGTTTCTCCTGCTTGTGCTCTCTCTCTCTCTCTCTTCCTCGCTCTCTGCCAAATAAATAAATAAAAATCTTTTAAAAATGTAGATTCTCTGGGGAGTTATTCCATACTTTAAGAATATTAAGCGGCACCTGGGTGGCTCAGTGGGTTAAAGCCTCTGCCTTCGGCTCAGGTCATGATCTCAGGGTCCTGGGATCCAGCCCCACATTGGGCTCTCTGCTCAGCAGGAAGCCTGCTTCCCCTTCTTTCTCTGCCTGCCTCTGCCCATTTGTGATCTTTCTCTTTGTCAAATAAATAAATAAAATCTTAAAAAAATGAATTCATTAGAATCTCTCTGTTTCAGAATATACACTCAGTGTCTTTAAAAACAGACTCATAAAATGTGCATTGATAACCAGAATTTAATAACCAGTATACTTAGAGGCCACTGGCAGAACCAGATGTGGGCACACAATCCTTGGTTGGCCACAATACTGAATCAATATCAGTTTTTCATTCAGAATACCAGGATCTTTGACCTTAATAATCTTGAAAATCCTTGCCTAATCTATGAAGCTATAACATCCTCATCATCAGCATGAAATGTAGGCTTCAGTAATGTGGTCATATTCTTGACTTCAGTGCTTGGTATGATCATTTTTAGAAAAAGTAAAATAATTAAAGTTATTTTGAGGGCTACTATTAATTTTGAGAGCTGTAAAATTGGACAGGTCATCTTTGTTGTGTTTCAAATGTGGCATAGAATAAAGGGGGGAAAGATCCATGGTTTCAAACCACAGATTGGTCATACTCTACCTTTGCGATCTATTTGAAGTAGGTAATTTAAAATACCAGTTGGTTTATAATTTTTTAGAACTGTTTGTGTAGTTTTAGTGACATACCAATTGGATTACTCATTCTAATAATGTTTTGACACTGGCCGCTGATAATCAGGTGACTAGTACATAATTTCCCTAAACAGTAAAGAGTCATTTTGAAAATTCTTTCAGTTTTCTTTTAAGATGTAAATAATAGCTTAAGTGAAGTTGCCAAACCAGGCTATGACCAAGAAATTTTTTACTCTGATATAATTAAACAGTGTTAGAGAGAGCGATAATATTTCCTAGTTTTGTTTCTGGAAGGTCTGGGAAAAACGGTATTCTAAATCCATAATTTGGTCATTGTTTATGAAATCTAAGAAAAGAGATCCATTTTCTCATCTAATTGTCAATGCAAGAACGCATATTCTGTTACATACAGTTACAGTGTCTAAACAAAAAACTATTAAAATATGCATTGGAGTAAATTTATAATGATTAGGAATTTCAAGAAGAAGCAGACTTTCGGGTGTCATTTTCCCTGAAATACTAGTCTATTTTATTATTTAATTATAACCACAAGTTGTTTCATTTTGAGGGTAAAATAGCCAGTATTAATTTGCTCTCTATATGACTGTTCTCCAAGTTTATTTATTCTTGTCTTAGCTTTTCAATGAATGCATTATCTGTTCTTGTCTAATCCTGCTACACAGGAATGGTAAGGGATATCCGGCATGAATGCCTTTGACCTTAATCTTAAGTGCATTGAAACATTCCTGAAAGTCAAACCAGCGTGCCTTTTCACTTCTCATTCCTGAAATCTCATACTTAGAGTATGCCGTGTTTGTCTGCTTTACTTGCCTCAGGACAGAAATCCTGACCTTCTGGGCCATTCACTCTTCCATGTCCCTTTGCCATTCCCAAAAGTTATTTTACCCTGGGGAAAATTAAATAGAGCAAGGAAAATGAGGACTCAAATTATTTTATGAATGAAGGAAAGGGAAATTGATAAGAATCAAACAGCCTACATATATATATATCTCTCTCTCTATATATATATGTACACACACATATATGTATATGTATACACACACACTAACAAATACCTTTAATATGTATTTATATTTTATATGTGTATATATTGCTATATAATTTTGTATATATAAACACCTATATAATTTATATAATGTATATTATACATATATAATACATGTATATATATTATTCTTGGAGACGTATCTGAATTCTTAATCTTATGTAAATTTCTACCATCTCCAATATTAAGAAAGGATGTTGGTGCTATGCCCATGTCACATGTTTATAAAGTTAAATCTGTATGTATCATAATAGATGAAACTTATAGGTATAATATTAAACCAAAGATGTCAGACCCAAAAGAGTACATTAGATATGATTGCAATTAGTACCAATCTATGGGATTGGGGATCCTGTTAGTAGCTGGCCTTGTCAGGGTACTGATGACAGGTCAGGAGTATGGGGGTATTTTGAATTATGGGTCCCTGGATATGTGTGTGGTCACTGTGAAAATGTATCAAGTTATACCCTTATGACATAGTCTTTTATGTATATTTCAATTTAATAAGGTGTCATAAAGGTATTTCATCTAGAGAATCAAATTTATAACTCTTACCCATAGAGGAACTGTCTTCTTTTATTTTACTTATTTTGAAAAGTACAGAAAATTTCATTTTATGAAAAGACCACGTCAATAAGAAATAAGGAATGAAACTATGATTTAGCACAAAACTACTAAAAATTCCTAATTATTCTTCAAATATTTTCCTGCACTTGCTAATTAATACGCTGCCAGATTTTGGAGACACGGGAGTGATTAAAAGGGAATCCTGCCTTGCTAAGAGTTTGCAGTCTAGTGAGAAGGAGAAGAACAAACACCAAGGGAAATTAATACTTTTAATATAATTACTTTAATAAAAGCATATGGCACAAGGTGGAATTGGAAGTCTAGGGAGGAACACATGGAAATGCATACAAATAAGCCTCAGTGCCCCAAGGACATTTCAAAAAGAGCTGATATTGGGTTGTCAATAGCTGGAATGAGTCTGAATTAGACAAAGAGCGCTCTAGAAATCTTACAGGTATCCTATATGTACCAGGTGATAGATACATAAATACAACCCCCCCAAATGCATTACTCTCAACATTTTCTCAGTTGAACTCCTGATGGGACAATATGAACTTTTCTAAAGGGCGGAAAAAGAAAAGGTGTGTATTTTCTCAGTGTCCCAACTAATGGTGCCCAGAAGAAGGGCATGACTGACAGAAATAGCCCCAAGGAAGGTATTTTAAAGGTAATTAATCCCATAGAGAATGAACTGAGGATTGCTGAAGGGGATGTGGGGAGATTAGGTTAAATAGGTGATGGGCATTAAAGAGGGTACTTGTGATGATTACTGGATGTTATATGTAAGTAAAGAATCACTAAATTCTACTCCTGAAATTAATATTATATAATATGTCAACTAACTAGAATTTAAATAAAAAAATTGAAACAAGAAAAATGATAAGTAATTAATTCCTACCTTAATGGAAACATAGGGTGGCACATGTGGAAGAAATATCATGGTCAAGGGGAACAACAGGGGAACTTCTCTTCATAGAGCTACTCTTCCTTTAGTTATAGTCCAATTAGGAAGTTTCTAGCATTTGGATCAACACCATCACCAGTACATAGATATCTTGATTCACCATCCATATGTATATAAATAAAACAAGCTAAGGCACTTGAAGTAATTGAGATAACAGGAATCCTAAAGCATAGGTCTTGAAGCTAAGAATATTACCTTCTCAAACTTGACTATTGGCCAAGTTAGAATCAAAATGACTCATTAGTGGGTTTCAGAAATAGCCTCAAAAAAATGTTTCTTCTTTTCTAGGTAAGAAACGGAGAAAACATATGAATATTTGTGGTGATAGGGAGGAAAAAAATTGAAAGCAAGCAAACAGATGAAATAGAAAACGTTTTCTGGAAGAGAGTGTTTCAAAAATACCTTGAATCCTTCCAGGACTTCAATAGGTGAATACACATTCAAATCAACTCCTTAAATCAACTCCTTAAAAAATGATCATTAAAAGTTATTTCATTGGAAGTCCATTGGGCTAAAAGTTTAGCTGAATGATTAGAAAAGCACCTCTAAGAAGAGTGTTTTAATTAATCTCAAATTGTATCATACTTCAAATTTACTATCTTCCTCATAAATGAGTTTACTTGTCTATATAACAAAGTCAAACTATTCATGATGGCATACAAAAATCTTTATCATCTGGATCCTAACTATTTTTCCAGCCTCTATGCTCTCCATCCCCCTCACTTAGTATGTTTCCACTGCAGTGGCTCCCTTGAAGTCCCCAAATCAACTGCCTTGTCACACTCCCATGTCTTTAAATACACTCTTCCCTTTACCAAATATGACCATCTCATCAGAGATAATACATTCCAACGCCTCCCAATGCCCTACACAATGAAGTTCTCCATAAACATTTGTGAAATGAAAAAAAAAATGAAAGCATTAGATTTTATTTATGAGTTTAAAGGCATTATTCAAGGTTATTGAAAGATGCTAAATTTAAATAAACCCTGAACTTGCAGTGATGATTACCTCCTCCACTGTCTTGAATCTTCATCAGACACAGCTCATTTATTCTCACTGGGTGCCTAATAAGAGAATTTTCTGGAAAGGAGAGCCTGAGGTGAAATGTAGTAGTTCTTGCTAACAGTTTTGAGACAGAGTTTACATCTGGGATGAAGTAGAAGTACATATGTTTGTTTTTTTTTTCACTTATGTGGAGCTTGAAGTTGCAAAATTCTCATTCTCAATTCCAATTATCTATGCTTATTATCTATTCTACTATCCCTGCTGATTTGTAAAATTGTCTTGACTATAACAATACTAATAGCTTGTAATTATTAGGGGTTTGGTGTATACTGTATCATCTAATTTTCAAAAATGTCATCAGGGTTCCAATAGATGTACACTTTACAGATGAGGAATTTGAGGCAGGGATTTTAGATATTTTCCCAGGGATACACAGCTGATAGAGATGAAGTCAGGATTTTAAAATGTAAGGAGTCTGGAATCTTTGTTCTTAGTTACTGTGTTAAAATGTTTCCATATTTCTGCTGTACTGATATGTATTTTTCACTATGTTCTAGGCTCAGAACTCAATAATTTGTATTAAATTTGTGGGGCGCCTGGGTGGCTCAGTTGGTTAAGCGACTGCCTTCGGCTCAGGTCATGATCCTGAAGACCAGGGATCGAGTCCCACATCGGGCTCCCTGCTCGGCGGGAAGCCTGCTTCTCCCTCTCTCACTCCCCCTGCTTGTGTTCCCTCTCTGGCTGTGTTTCTCTCTGTCAAATAAATAAAATCTTAAAAAAAAAAAATTACCTCATTTGAAGTTTACTAGAATTTTGTTTACTATATGAATGTCAAAAACTAACTCAGATAGATGACCTCTGCCCTAAATCATGTAATTATTAAGTTCATTGCATAAATTAGGTTCCAGGTCTATTTATTCTAATTTTAAAAACATAAGAAATGACATTGTTATGCTTTGGAAGAAAACATCAAATGATTACATAAATGCTGTCTAGTATGACGATAACATGAAATACAAATAAAATAACAAAAAGATAAACATGGAGATGATAGGACAACCTCCAAGGAGTCATGGTCATGGACAGACACCCTGATAATTTCTATGCATTGTTCTCCACTCAGGTGCAAAGAATTAGGGCTTTACCAAAAGTTACGTGCAGCTACAACTGTAGACCTCACATACTTCCAACCATTTACGATGAATTTTAGAAAAAAAAAAGCTGGTACGTTGCCTTCTCTCCTCCAAGTATACCTTTCCATTTTATACATAAAACATGTCCATTCTCTTTCTCCTAAACTTTGTTTATATTTTCTCTTACCACAGACCATGGTTATTTAAAACACTACATAAGGATACAGAATTATGACTCAAAACAACTCCCAATTAGTGGCATTGCCAATACAAGGCCCCAGATCTTCTAACTCACATCTTCAATTGAATGGCACTATGTGAAATTTAATATTTATCTTCTTATCTTCAGAATCCAGGGCATAAACACTGACCCTATGAAAAAGAATTCACAGTCATAGAAAAAAGGGAACTGAAAATAGTTACAATATACAGGACAACTTTAATAAAGTGAATATGAGCCCACAAGAATAAATTAATAATCTAACACAAAGAAATCGAGAAAGACTTTGGCATTGGAGTTTCACCAGGGTCTTCTTGGAGGTTTGGGGCAGGACACCTGTAACTGATGACTCCAGCTATTTACCTTTATAGAGGAGATTTTTCTTACAATTTCTTGTCTCATTTTAAACTTAATGCAGTTTTACTCTTATCCATAATTTGTATGTGCTTTATTTGGGATATAAAATTATCCGCATCCTTGAGTAAAATTAAAAGAGCAGGAAGAAGTGCCCTGTTGGAACTGCACTTCAGCTTGAGGATCAAAGCCTCCCATGGAAGTTGGCACCTGGCTAAGTGGAAGCGTCTGTGTGGGGTGGGGGTAGCTCAGGCACACTTGACTCAGAGAACAAAAGTCTGGGAGTACCACAGCTAACGAGGGTTTGCATGTTTCATGAATGGTGGGAAGACCAGAAAGGTGGACTACAGGGAAAGCAAACAGTGAATTCTACCAGAAGTGTGAGTTGTTACCGGCTTTCTGGGAGTGCATAAAATAATAATAATTAGGGCGCCTGGGTGGCTCAGTGGGTTAAGCCTCTGCCTTTTGGCTCAGGTAATGATTTCAGGGTCCTGGGATTGAGGCCCGCATCGGCCTCTCTGCTGGGAGGGGAGCCTGCTTCCTCCCCTCTCTCTGCCTGCCTCTCTATGATCTCTCTCTCTCTCAAATCAATAAATAAAATTTTAAAAAATAATAATAATAATTAAACATTTCTGTCTGGAGATGTCATTAGGCGTTTTTAAGGTAAGTTGTTTTCTCAGATAGTTTTTAGGGCATGTTGCCCTTTGGTTTGGGGATCTCTTTCCTTATTGGAAAGGTGAAAGGAGACCTAAGATTTCACTTCTTGCATGGATATCCTCAATTTCCTCTACTCATTCAAACAGCAACAGAAAAGCAGAAGTGATGCCTGAAATTCTTTTTTTTTTTTTTTTTTTTAATTTTCTTTGACAGAGAGAAACACAGCCAGAGAGGGAACAAAAGCAGGGGGAGTGAGAGAGGGAGAAGCAGGCTTCCCGCCGAGCAGGGAGCCCAATGTGGGCCTCGATCCCGGGTCTCGGGGATCATGACCTGAACCGAAGGCAGTCGCTTAACCAACTGAGCCACCCAGGCACCTGCTTGAAATTCCTTTTTATGAAATATTACTCTCTAAATACTTCTGGAATATAAAACACAAAGTTTTTTATAGAGTAACTTTATTATTGATAGCACTATTGTTTTTAAAAATGTAATGATTATTTTTAATTTCTCATTAGAGCATTTCTTCCTGGAAAAAAAACTCTGCATCCTCCATTTGAAACCAAATTTTTTTTCTCCTGCTTTTTAAAAATATATTTTTTAATCATTGAAAAGTCAAAATTCTCCTTCTACAAAAATACTGCCCTTCGTTTTATGTGATAAGGGGCTCCCTGGGAAACAAATACTCCCTCCTCACCCAGACATACACTGTGGGTCTTCAGCTTATTCTGTTCATTTGAAGTCTTTGCTCTTATGTATTACAAGCTGTAATTGCTTTTAGCAATATAATGCCTTACCTCACTAACATAATCATAATGCAGTTACTAAATATTTTTTACATGGCAGTATCTGTCGTTGGGTAACTATTATGTTGGATATTATTATAATTCTCTGTTTTCACCATTGTAGTTTGAAGATGTATAGAATAGAACTGGCTTCTATTTGCTGAGCAATTAAATGAAATATTATAAATAGGATAGCCTATCAGTAAAGCCTGACTATTTACTTGCTGAATTAATGTTCAGCAGAGAGGCGGCAGCAGCCCAGAGTGCCGTAGGTGGGGAAGGACGCATTTCATCTAAAATAATGCAGGCAGCATGCTTCCTTTATGAGTTCTTGATATTCACTTCCTTTGTTAGTAGAAGGTGATAATAGGGCAGGCAATCCGGTGAGGTCTAACTGCACAAGAAGACGAAGAAGGATATCAGAACATCCCCCATTTCAGCTCACATTCAGAAATTCTGCTGATTGGATAGAATGATAATAAAAACTGGCATTTAGATTATGACTTTCATCCCAGATCTCAGCCCTTGTAAAAATCATTTCTCCCTTTTCTACACAATTATCATCACTAGGTAGGAGCCAATTACCTTTAAAAAGCCCAGTCACCTGCCCAAATATCCTTATATCATCATTCAAACAATGCATAGGAGTATAATATAATCAGCACATCGAGATTGTCCCAATGTGGGAGGTTATTTTCCAGTCTTCTTTTTATAAGCCTTGTGGCGACTGGAATGATTATGAGATCTATTCTCACCTTTTAATTAATCATGGTCCAATATTGGTCATCAGGGTCAGAGACCTCAGAAATTTATGATGAAAGACATTAGCAAGTTCCTATACTACATTTCCTTGATATGAGCTACATTTTTATGCCTTAAATAGACCAATCCAAATAAATGTCTCTCCTTCTGAATGCTTATGCCATTTATATAAGTTTCTTATTTCCTTATGCATTGTCATGTGATTTGTTTATTTTAGTTTAACTTCCTTTAAGAATATAAGTATTTGGGATGCCTGGGTGGCTCAGTGAGATAAGCATCTGCCTTTGGCTCAGGTCGGGTCCTGGGATGGAGCCCCACGCTGGACTCCTTGCTCAGTGAGGAGCCTGCTTTTCCCTCTCCCACTCCCCCTGCTTGTGTGCGCGCTCTCTCTCTCTGTTAAATAAATAAACAAAATCTTTAAAAAAAGAATAAAAGTATTTGACATATAAGATTGAAATATCAAGTTGCCTCAACTCCATGTTGCACAGATCACAGGTTAGAATTTAATAGGTTTTTTTAAAAAATCATTTTTTTTATTTGAGAGAGAGAGCGAGAGAGCAAGCACAAATGGGGGGAGGGTAAGAGGGAGAAGGACATGGAGCTTGATCCCAGGACCCTGAGATCATGACCTGAGCCAAAAGCAGCCATTTAACTGACTGAGTCACCTCCGTGCTCGAATAGATTTTTCAACTGATAATCAACAATTAATAAATTAGATGTGTTGAAGAAGAGTTCTATACCAGACAGATTTCTTATTCCTTTGAAATATATGATTTTATTTACCCATTTCAAGGTACAGCACTACTTCAGATTAAATCATGTCTGTGAGATACTTAAATTCAGGACTTCCAGGTAATAATTGTTTATTTCAAACTACAGCTACTTTATGACTGGGTGGGTGGACTGTAGTCCAAGCAAACTGTATTCCAAATTCATTCATTTTAGGATGGAAGCCAAATGTATTTGTGAAATCAAGAGTATTTAAATTAGGTACATTTGTAAAGTTAGAGCATCATCTACATCAAAAGAATACACTTTTTCTGTCAGTCACTTTGCTATCATGGAATTGAACCTAATCTTTGTCATACAGGTCAGACCCTAACTTTTATATCAGGCTGTCACTGATGAGAGGAAAGAGAGAGAGGGTAAATCAGTAACAGCATTTGTTAGATTTGAACCAAACTAATACTGTCACCTTGGACCAAAATATAAACAACATTTTGGAAAAAAAGGGTAAGTGCTCCCTAAATTATTTAATTTTGTACCATAATTAATATGCAGCACTGCTGATTTAATTAAACTAAGCTGTCTCCATACCAGGGAAGGCCCAAAGTTAATTAGCAGCATAGCCGTAAGCATTTCAAATTCTAGAAAAAGTAATTTGGTGGTAAAATGCTTGTATATTATAATTTCAAAGACCTTACCTATGTGAGTAATTTCTTATCATTAGTACCTCTATAGATGCATTACATTTGCTTGTATCACTTACTAAATATTACCTTTCCTGAGGGTGGTGCCAATTCTACAAATACTCGGGATCAACATAAACTTAGAGCTCCATGGAGAATTGGCAGAACCCTCTAGGTTCAACATCCCTGAGGGATAAAAATAATCGGTCTGCCCACCCTCTTCTTTTTCATCTTCAGCATTTATTAGGCACCTATCAAGAGCAAGCTGAAACTAAGAACACAAAAGACAACCTAAAGTGTGAGACCTAAGAATTATCTGCCATTCTTCTTCATCTGCCTATATTCAAGAAATCACCACTAATTGCTAATTCTACCTCCTAAAGTCTCTTCTTTCAGGCACAAGTGAAGAAGATCTTGCAGAACAGAGTTTTTTAAAGCCATGATCTTTTTTCCCCTTTGATAGTCCATCTATTTGAACTGCTATTCTTGTTTTCTGACTTAGATCTGATGTTAGCTCTCCGTACAGTCTTTAGGAGGCATTTTTGCTAACACCACCCTGTCTGCGTGACTATCCCTTCTTAATCACTCCAGTGACTGCTTATCTTATGTCAGATAAAGTCCAAACTCCTTAGTATGGAACTAGTAGTCCTGCTTACAAGTGAAAATGAATCTGTGGCACATCCAAGCTTACAGATTACACATTTACAATAGCTAATTGCAATGGTTAATTATTTGTAACCTCTTAGGCTATTCTCTGCATTTTCTCCACGTATACTTTTGGAAAATTTATAATAAGTCATTCATGCTTCTAATCTTTCTCCTGACAAAACAGTGCATACTTGTCCGTGCTGTGTCTGCCTCATCGGATGATGAGCTCTTTTCGAGGAAGACATGTGCTAGATTTATCTTTATGTCTGTAGTGTTTACTATATCACCAGCTTATCACATGTTTTTTTATCATATGGTTTTAAGGAATGTCTTTCCCATGCAGTTAAGAGAAAATTATCTATTTGAGATATATAATAATAACAACAATCTGTAATTGTACACTATCCAAATGCTAGGGACTTTGTATATCTTATTTCATATAATTTTCTAAGTCATGAAATATTTCTCTTACATGAAACCTAGAAAATTAAAGCTCAGATGATTTCAGGGATGTCACCATGTTTCATTCTTATTTTGTTCTAAGATTTAATTTATTTATTTGAGAGAGAGTGTGTGTGTGCAAGAGAGAGAGAGTGTGCACATGACTAGGGGTGGGGGCAGAGGGAAAGGGAGAAGCAGATTTGCCACTGAGCAGAAAGCCTGATATGGCACTCAGTTGAAGGATTCTGGGATCACGACCTGAACTGAAGGTAGACGCTTAACGGGCTGAGGCACCTAGGTGCCCCAACGATGTCTTTTAGAATAGAAATTTGAACTCAGGCAGTCAATGTTCTAAAGTCAACCCTCTTAATCACTGTCCTATAGAAAGTGATAAACTGTACCGTATAACTATAAAAGCCTAGGCTGTTATTGGCATGCTACACATAAATACAGTCAATATCCAAAGAATCAAAGCAACACTGCGGTCTGCAGACCCAGGTGAAGTATCATGAGAGTCCAGGCTTGAGTCGGAGTTTCTCCTCTGGGCTCAGAGTTTCCCTTACTTCTCCTAACTGACTCCATTTACCGTGAGTGTTAACTTATTTTTATAGCTCCATTGTGGATATTCTCAGATATTCTCATAAGTAGCAAACTTTTGAGTATTTTCTTCTTACATCTTTTAATACAATCTTTGTATTTAATCTGTTAAGATACAAATGGCTTGATCTTCAGAGATGCTGAAAATTTTGGTGACTTTGACCTTGCTCTGAGAGTGTGCTTTTTATTTTTTGAGAAAATTAACCACGTAAACATATGTTCTCATAAAATCAATAGCTGACATATCACATCTCATAGTGACCTGTCAAAAGGAAGAGTTACCATAAATCCAAGCATCTGTAAAATGTAAATTTAGAGGGCATAAAAACCCCATGCGATAATACAAAGCAGAATCTGGTTAGAGAAATACAGGGAATGTGGAAAGGATTTATGCACTAACCATAAACTTGAATACACTAAATATGAAGCACCTGATTAAAGTATCTGTCCCTCTCTCTTTTGTTTATTTTATAGTACATTTTCTAAAAGGAAGTACAAGGCAATGAACTATGTTTATTTAGAGATTGGATTTGGAAAGGCCCTTCAAATCTTCCTTCCATTTAGGGAATGAAAAGCCAAAATGTACTTTTATCTATTGGGTCCAGGAGAACATCAGCTCCTTTCTTCTTTCTGCCAAGACTAAGTGTACTCCTCCCCATTAGAATATACTAGACAAAAGCTTTAAGTTACCTATGTTCCAGTGCTAATAGTTGGGTATTTTGTCACTTTCATGAATGTTTGCCTTTCTAGGTTACTTTTTTTAGCTAAGTATGAAAATGTATTCCCAGGGTCTAGCTTTTCCAAATATATTATTCCAGGAAAATTGTTTTCAAAATCAGTGATGCCTCATTGCCAAATCCAATATTCAGTTATTCATTTTCTTACTGAAATTCTATAGCCTTATAAATTGTTGATTGATTGAATGATTATTCTTTTATTTCAGTGCTCCTGTATTTTTGCTAATTTTCTTTCTAATTACTTCCTGTGATTCTGTTCCACAGTTTATACCTCTTAAATGTCTAGGTTGCTCAAGCTTCTTTTCTCAGCTTTATTATTATTATATATATTTTCTTCAGATGATGTCACCTAGGTGTATGCCTTCTATCATTTCCTGTGTTACTAATGATACTAAATTATAAATCCCCACCCCTGACTCATCTCTTGGACTGTAGATGCACATGCTTCCTGAGGTCACGAGTCAGTGCTCTGTCAGTGTTCCCAATGGAGTCACT
The DNA here is from genome assembly GCA_004023965.1 of Spilogale gracilis. Classification (NCBI taxonomy): domain Eukaryota; kingdom Metazoa; phylum Chordata; class Mammalia; order Carnivora; family Mephitidae; genus Spilogale; species Spilogale gracilis. The sequence goes on along the minus strand of PITA01001028.1, from coordinate 105,740 downwards.
ATCTGACACATGATTCCTCTTCCCCAATTCCTTCATACCCTCCAGTGTGCCCTGACCCAGTAGGTGATCCATGACTCATCTCTCTCCAGCGTTTTAAAAAATGCTATTCTCTTGGCTAAAATTAATAAGTCAGGAAATGACATGTGTTGGTGAGGATGCAGGGAAAGGGGAACCTTCCAACATTATTGGTGGGAATGCAAGTTGGTGCAGTTACTCTGGAAAACAGTATGACAGTTCCCAGAAAGTTGAAAATAGAGCTACTCTAGGTATTTGTAATTGTACTACTGGGTATTTATCTCAAAGGTAGTGATCCAAAGCGGTATGTGCATCCCAATGTTTATGTCAGCAATGTCCACAATAGACAAACTATGGAAAGAGCCTAGATGTCCATATTTATCCCAAAGGTAGTGATCCAAAGCGGTATGTGCATCCCAATGTTTATGTCAGCAATGTCCACAATAGACAAACAATGGAAAGAGCCTAGATGTCCATCAACAGATGAATGGATAAAGAATATAAGAGATATATATTCTTTATCTATCTATCTATCTATCTATCTATCTATCTATCTATCATCTATCTATAATGGAATATTATGCAGCCATCAAAAACAAAATCTTACCATCTGCAATAATGTGGATGGAACTAGAGGGTATTATGCTAAATGAAATAAGTCAATCAGAGAAAGACAATTATCATTTTATCTCACTGATATGAGGAATTTGAGAAACATGGCAGAGGATCATAGGGGAAGGGAGAGAAAAATGAAACAAGATGAAAGTAGAGTGGGAAACAAACCATAAGAGACTCTCAATCTCAGGAAACAAACTGAGTGGAAGGGGGAGGGAGGGATGGGGTGGCCGAGTGATTGACATTGGAGAGGGTATGTGGTATGGTAAGTGCTGTGAATTGTGTAAGACTGATGAATCACAGATCTGTACCCTTGAAACAAAAAATGCATTATATGTTAATAAAAAATGAAAAAAAAATAAAAGCTATTCTGTAACTTACATGTTCAAACTTTATGTTGAACTCTTTCAACATTTGGAGCTTTCTCAGAAAAGCAGAACCAAGCTGTGTTTTGGGTTCATGTTAGAGACTGGAGACACATGGAGGACACAAAATCCCCTGATAAAACACACAAGTGCTCCAAACTTCCAATGACTTGGCTTCTGTGTGGAGGCTGCCAAAATCAATGTGGCAACCCATCTGACTGAATGACCCTAAATGGGGTTCAGGGGAATCACTTAACAATAATTCTTGCATAGCCAAGAGATGATTACTTTCAAGGCAAATGGGAGGACATCCTTAGGGTTCATAGTTGCATTTTACTATAGCATCTAGATGCATTTAACTGGAAGTATATAGGTCGCTTGAACAGCATAGAGATAGAAAGTTTGACAAAGAAAGGAAGGGAGAATCAACCTGCCATTCTCTAGGAAATCTGCCTACACAGCTGGCACCATGGGGATTTCTTGTGTGCATTTTTGAATGTGTTCCAAGGTTTCAAAATAGGATTTCCAGATTCTAAAATGCTAGGTGCCTATAAACCATTTTGTTTGTCAGAGTTTAACGGCTTCCCTCTGTGTGAAGGCAAGGTAAAGGGAAAGAGCTCCTCTGAACTTGATAGCTCATTTCGACTTGGCTCCCTTTATTATAGCATTGCCCTTTCTGAAACACCTGCTTTGACAACTCTACAGCCCCTAACATGCAGAAGAAATGCTACAGATTTACAATATGCCTTCCTTCTGTATAGCTCTAGGGACTAGAAGGCAAGCAGCAGGTGAATCGAATAAATGAATTTTCTAGGATTCCAGACTTGGTTGTTTGTTCTTAAATTTAGAAAGAACTTTAAAAAAAATAGCTCTTTCCCTACATTATGGAAGTCCCAATTCCTGCCTGAATCAGCTGTGGGTCACAGAATGTTCTGTATTGAACCCTACACTTGGTAAATGCCATATCTAAGCAGAACTAAAACTTTGGTTTTTATTGCTTTGAATTAAAATCCAGATTTTTAAATTTATTTACTGATCAAGGATGATATTTACAAAGCTTAATGAGAGATTTTGTTATGCAAATAGTAGAGTCCTATTATATTGATTCATTATCTAACATTTAAAAAATTTCACTATGATTTGCCTTAACACCAGATTCTATTATTCTCCATCAGCCCCCAAATAAAAGCTAAAACAAGACTAATACAAAAGGCATTTTAATATAATCAGTATAGAATCTCACAGATGGCTTCCTCAATGCCACTAACTACTCAATGTGTAGCCCATGATGGGAACTTCTCGGGAATTTTTAAGTATAGAAGGCCGATCTGCCTATTTAGAATGACACAGATGTTGTTGAGCCCAATTTTTCCATGCATTCCAATATGTTGCTTAACTTCCCATTTAAATAAAAATTTGATTCTCTTACCATTGGTGTTTCACTACTGTGTTCAGACTATCTGAGGTTGAGGGTTTAAATTCCACTCTCTTCTCTTTTCAGGAGTTGTTTTATTAAAAACTCTTCTTCTATTACTGCTTTTAAACACTTGTCTTTAAGTATTTTATCCACCCATTCAACTATATTCCTCTTGCTGGGGTGGGGAAAGAAAAAACCCAAAATATGATACTTAATTAGTTCTGCATTCCTTTCAGTGTTATTCCTAACTTAAAATACCATAAAAAGTAATTTCTTGTCAGAATGAATTTTTATTGAATTTCCTCCTGTGCTTCAATTCAGTGGCAATGTATAGACTCAGAGTCTTGCTTCAATGTCTACTCACTGGCACACATTATTCATATCGCATTTCAGGAAACCATCAGTGGAGCTCTCTTGCTTCCTTAAATTAGAGAACCAAATCTGTGAGCCAGATCTTGAGTTCTCAGGCTATACAAATAGATGTGTGCATTCCTGGCCAGTGTAATGTACATTTCTCGTATCAGATGCTCTCCTCATTTCATTCTTTCACTTTGGTTTTAAAGAAGTTCAGGAAATTGTGTTTCTGGAGGATAACCTTCATAGGGCTTTGACAATATGCTGCTTTGAAATAAAGACCACTATAGACTGTTCATAAATATCTGATTCTCCATGATTAGTACCAGAGAAGGGAAAACATGATTCTGTTTATATAGTAGATGAAATAAATATTAAGTGTTTCAGAGGTCAGTATCAAGTTGTTTGCAATTCATCAACCAGAACATTCACATGTTATGTTAAGAGATCAATTCTGCTATTAAATAACATGTTGAATCATACTTAAATGCATTTTCTAAATCTCTCAAAATAATCTCCTAAAACTAGATTAGGAATACTACAGCTAACTAATTGAGACCTAATAGGAGGAGTCTGTTTTATGAGGTTCACTTATGTTTGAATTGTACCAATCAACCCTTCTCTCTCTCTTTTTAAATATAGTTAACTGTGAGTATAAAAATCAAAGCAACTACCTGTTGTCAAAGACTGTTTTAATCTTCTCTTTTCCTTTTTTTAAAAGTTTTTTTTTTTTTTAATTTATTTGACAGAGAGAAACACAGCTAGAGAGGGAACACAAGCAGGGGGAGTGAGAGAGGGAGAAGCAGGCTTCCCGCTGAGCAGGGATCCCAATGTGGGCTCCACCCCAGGACTCCGGGATCATAACCTGAGCCGAAGGCAGATGCTTAACAGCTGAGCCACTCAGGCTCCCCAAAGACTACTGTAATCTTTTCTATTCTGATTATTTGAGAATAAGAGTATGCAGTATATTGAAACAGGTGTTTTGATTATCTAACATTATAAATGCTTAATTTTAATGGGATATTTCAATGAAGTCCTACTCTTGTGAACAGGAATCTGAGAATGTTCAAATATACTGTGATGCAATGTAAAGCACAATTATGAAAGTAAGTAAAACCAGACATACATCACTGATTTCATTAAGCAAATAGACCAAATACATGCTATGACCTATGAACTAAAAGGAGTTTGAAGGACCCAAAAGTCCATCTGCCCTCTAGAAATCAAAATAAATAAACTATATATATACTATATATAAAGTATAATATAATATATAATATGGATATATATACACATGTATATCTATATAGTACAAGATCACAAAGGGAAGTAGTATGGCCATGACACTTCAGAGAAGTTAAGACAACTCATCTGCAGTCACTCAGGGAAGTCTTCTCTGACAGTGGCTGTGAAGGACCATAGCATTTGGTCAGGCAGAGAGAAAAGGGAAAACAAGCCCCAATTGGAGTGATTTATAAGTAAGAGAATGAAGATGGGGCTGAAGCTTGCACTCGGATATCATAAGAACAGAATAGAGAATTCAGTGGCATGACCGTGAGTTTTATATTCTCCAGTCAGATTATAAAACTTTAATGTTACATCACTATCAGACATAAAAATAAGCATAAGATTCAATAAACACTTATTTACACCCAGGACCATCATATTCTATAATTTGAAAGATTAAAAGAAAAAACAATAAAAATGCCTTAGCACACTATACCAACTGCAGTCTTGACTTGAAAACCAAAAATATGTGCTTTAAATATTTATCTTCATCTCTACTCCAATGATAAGCCCCCTTTTACTCCCAGTTCTTTCCTTGTCTGCCCATCCTAATTATTAAGAAAACTGAATTACTGATGCAGCATTTTATAAAGGAATTCGATGTTTTCTTTAGGGGCTCAGGGTCACTAGTGCCCTAAATTAGTTTGATCTCATCCTCACCAAGATAGCTTAGTAGCTTGCAGATTTGGAGCTCAGTCTCCAGGGATTCCAATTTGGTGAATCCATTATGAAGCCTAGGAAGCCACTTAAAATCAAAATGAGGAACCACAGCTCTGTTTGATCATTCTTTTTGCTCTAGAGCTGATTTACCAAAATACAAGTGTGTTTTCATTGCTAAGTTGGAAATGACTTGAGACATCAACTAGAAATAGGAACATGTTAAAAAGATCTCCCTAATGAGTTGGAGTTCATCGAAAGTTTGGTAGCAATGCCTTGCTTGCCCACACAATGACTGGCGACTGGCATATGAACAACAACTAGATATCAAAGCATCAAATAAATGATTGCAACAATTGTTTGTATTTTGCCACATTATTATTAATGAACTAAAAAATAAGGAAGGTTGTGTGGTCTCTCCACACACCAAAACTCTTGATGCAACAGTGGTCCCACTAGCACTTTCCAGGATAAAGTTTAATTCTTCAATAGTCATATGTTTTGCACCTTCCTATCATGTACAGTAAGATTATTTGTCTAATTCCACTTTTTAAAGAAGATGAAATAATATTATGAGGAGAAACCCGATATATTGCAGATCTCATAAAGTTTAATGAGAACATTCTTTCATAGTGAATACCTTTAGGTCCATTGCATTCACTGAGTTTGTCTTCAGTATGGATTCTCTTATCTTAGAAAAGTTGCTTCTTTTGATTGAAGGCTTACCCATTTTCACACAGTCATAGCATTTATCTCCAATATGAATCTTCTGGTGTTGCAAGGGAGGAATTCTTGGTGAGGGATTTTTCACATTCATTATTTCCATGGAACTTTGCCTACATAGATGCTCTGATGTTTAATTTGACATGAGGTGTGTTTAATGTGCTTTCTCCCCATGTGTTTCACATATGTGGGATTTCTTTCTTGCCGCAACTGTCTGCTTTGTAATAGAAATTGATCTGACTCTAAAATTGATCTCATGTTTCCAAGGATATCTTTCTTCTGGGGAATTGCAATTTGCTTCAACTTTATGAGCAATATGTTCATCTCCAGAATTTTCCTAACCTGGAGAGTTCACCAGGTGAATATTTCCCCTAATATTCACTTCCCAGAAGTGCCCTACTTTGATAATGTTTTCTCTATTTCAGATAATTTCTTATTATGGAATGGAGTGATTGCATTTAAATTGCAACTGAGATCTGAAGATGTAGATACCAAATTTAGGTGCCAGAATAAAATACAAATATTCAAAGTGAATGTCATACTGATGGCTTCAAATTTATTAATGCCTCTCAATCACATGTGAAATATATAAAACAGGTCTCAGAAATAATTTTGTGAATAATATTTTCTTGAACTATTTTGGAGTCTCTCTCCCTTCAAATGAAAGAAGAGTATGGTGGTATCTACTATCCTAACTTGAGCCAGGTGAGGGGAAACTTCAGTATCAGTACTAGGAAATTTAGTGACTCCCATACTTGAGGAAAGACAGGGTATTTTAATTATTGTATGGGCCTAGATATTCTAACAGAGACTTTAAATGCAACTGAAAGTATACTTAAGACTTTACCAGAGGGGCACCTGGGTGGCTCAGTTGGTTGGACGACTGCCTTCAGCTCAGGTCATGATCCCGGAGACCCGGGATCAAGTCCACATCGGGCTGCCTGCTCGGCGGGAAGCCTGCTTCTCCCTCTCTCACTCCCCCTGCCTATGTTGCCTCTCTAGCTGTGTTTCTGTCTGTCAAATAAATAAATAAATAAATAACTTAAAAAAAAAAAAAAGACTTTAGCAGAGAATGAGCAAAACAAGCATGAGCCTTTGGAGTTTTCATCCAAGAAATAGAAAGAATCCCTCTACTGGGATAAAATTCCAAAGAAATAGGAAGCAGAGAAAATTGAACTGTGTATTGATTAACCCTCTTAATATGATCAACATACATGTTCTGTGAATTTCACATACATCAGTTTTCATCATCTGTAAGAACCCTTTGCTCTGATTTGATGATTAAATTTATTGTCAGGGAAATGCACAAAGTCTATGGAGCTGTCTCCCATGGGAGCTTCTTCCTGGGTGAATTCCACGGATAGACTTCAATGGTATTGTTTCAGAACTTGCCAAATTTCTTCTCTTCTGTACTAGGTCTTAAGGATATGGTTTTAGAGAAGAAAATCTGTGGGGCGCCCGGGTGGCTCACTTGGTTGTGCATCTACCTTTGGCTCAGGTCATGATCCCAGAGACCTGGGATCTAGCCTGGGAAAAAAGAAAAAAGAAAAAAGAAAATACCAAGACAGCCAAGAGGAAAAAAAAAAAAAATAGCTCAAATTGTTTTGCTGCCCTTTTATCTTTGAAAATGCGAGGTAAATGTTATGCTTATGGATTCTAGACTCTGATTGAAGTGGATGTCTTAATAGCTTCTGTGAAGACTGACCCTCGATCTCAGTGCTGATTTAGTTTTTGAGGGGTTTTGAAGGTAGTGTGCATAATGGGTTCTTATTTCTTTCTTTCTTTTTTTTTTTTTTTAAGATTTTATTTATTTATTTGACAGAGAGAAACACAGCCAGAGAGGGAACACAAGCAGCGGGAGTGAGAGAGGGAGAAGTAGGCTTCCTACCAAGCAGGGAACCCGATGCAGGGCTCGATCCCGGGACTCCAAGATCATGACCTGGGCCGAAGGCAGTTGCTTAACCAACTGAGCCACCCAGGCACTCCTGGATTCTCATTTCTATCTGCAACCAGTGTCCACCAAGTCAAGGGGCAACATCCACCTAAATGTTATTTCATTTTGGACTTGAGAGACAACTCATAAAATATGTAGCTGAAACATAGAAATTAAGCTATACAATTTTTTAACCAAAAACAAGCATTCAATAGGACGCCTTTACAATCATTTTACTATGGATATACAAATTCTTTTCTCATGAAAGACGCACAAAACCTTGCCACGCATTATTGAATCACAGTCTGTTAATTCCTTCCGCTTTCACTGAGCAAGAAGGGGTAACTACATATTCTACCAGAGAACTTTTAGATTTAGTGTCCCTTTTCTCTTTTCTTTCTTTTCCTTCATAGGCAAAGTTGAATTCTCATAAGGATCTCCTTCAGACAATCCTAATACAGATGTGTGCATATATAGATACATGTTACAACGAACTGGTTCACATGATTATGAAAGTTAACAAGCCTCAACTTGCAGTATCGATGGTAGTTAAAGACCAAGTAAAGCCAAAGTTTTAATTTTAGTCCAAAGGCTGGAAGAATGAAGAATTTCTTCTTGCTCGAGAAGGTCTGTCTTATTTCATTCAGGACTTCAACTGATTCAACATTGCCCATCCAGATTATGAGGGTTATCAATTTTGTCTAAATTCACTGATTTAAAATTTTATCTCATCCCAAAACACCCCCCCCGACCATAGAGATGAAAGGCCATCATTAAAAAATACATAAGACAGTAGAATGCATGGCAAAATTTTTTTTGTTTTATTTTTTAAGGAGAAATTTGAATTGAATGACTAATAAACTTTCAGCTCAAAAATTTGAATGATTGAAGCTCAGTAGCTATAAATAATTTTGCAAATTATCCAAAATGCTTTTTTTTTTCATCCACATTCTACCTTTTGGATAAAGTAGACCTTATCCAGAATTGACCTTGAGCTTACTGTAAGTCCCTTCTCGTAAATGAGGAATTGACTGATAAAATTATAATCAATCAACTGTGCTATTAATGACTTTTTTGTATTATCTATGGAATTCAATTACACATTCTTGAGTTTCCCATAAATAATCATAAATAATCAGTGGTTTCTATAATCTACAGGGAGTACAAGAAATGTTGGATTCCAGAAATTATTTTGAAAATCAAAGAAACAAATGCTATCTAGTGATTCAAATGTTAGATAGTGAATCTGATATTTATAAGGCTGGATGATTGACAAAAAGAAAAAGCTCTTGCACTTTCAATTTCCACAACATTCATTCATTTTCAGTATAATTTTTTTTTGTACCATATTAGTATTGCAATAGGATATTAGATAGCCTAAAGGAGACAATTTTGATTTATACCTGAGTACTCACTTTGACTAATGTGTCCTTTTGGAACAGTTGAGTAAATCTTGAAAATAATAGATACTAATGCAGAAAGGGCCCATAAACCTTTTTTTTTTTTTTTCTTATTTTCTTGGAAGCTTCTCTGAGCTGAATAAATCTTAAAAATAATGGAATTTTTAGCTTGCTGTTCCTTAACTGATTGAATTTCTAGCTTATGTCCATTAACTGTTATTTTGTAATTTGATTATTATTTTTCAAAGTACACAAAATTCATTTTTCTAGGATAAGTGTAGTTACTGATTTTATCAGTATGTGAAGATAAAACAACAATAATAACAACTGATCTAGCATTCCCTAACAAATAAAACAGCTAAAGCCTAAAAGTAAGTTGTAAATGATTCCTTTGGAAATAAATTTTGGTTACTTTTGATGGTTTGTAGGTGATATGCCTGAAGTTAGATAGCCATCTATAGAGGCAGAAACATGATTTATTAATGTCACAAAATATATGAAATAGTAAATAATTAGGAATTCACATAGAAAAGAGGACATTCAAAATCTGCTAAAAACTGTTTTCAAATTTTAGCAGGAACCAATGGAATGGATAATAAAACAATAAAGAAAATTAACAAAACTCACAGTTCATTCTTTATTTTTCATTATTTTATTTTTTTTTATTGTTTATTTTTTTAAGTGAGTGTACAATAGGGGAAACTAGGTGGCTCAGTTGGTTAAGTGTCTACTTTCAGCTCAGGTCATCATCCCAGGGTCCTGGGATGGAACCCCATGGGAGTCCTGTTTTGGGCTCTCTGCTTGGTGGGGAGCCTGCTTCTTCCCTCTCCTTCTGCCTTCCCCTGCCCCCTGCACCCTGGTTGTACTCACTTGCGCTCTCTCTCGCTCTCTCTCTCTCTCTCATTCCCACTCTCACTCTTGCTTTCTTTCAAATAAATAAAAATAAAATCTTTAAAATATAGACAAATAAATAAATAAATAGACTCTAGCAGAGTGATTAGGGAAAAGAAGGAAAGAAAAAAAAATGAGAAAGAAAGAAAAAAAATATTAGGAGTGAAAGAAGAAATATCATTATGGCATCTAATGAAATTAAAAAGAAGAGTAAACGAATATTATGAGCCAATTTATTCCAATCACTTCAATAATTCTAGTGAAAATGACATTATTAAAGCACAGGTCACCAAAACAAACTTAATACAAAATGAATAGTCTGAATAGCTTCTATGTATTTAAAAAATGATTTATAATCAGTGACCTTCTAATAAAAAACACTCCAGGTTCAGATAGTTTTACTTGTGAATTCTGTCAAACATTTAAGGGTAAGATAATATTCATAAAAAATAGAGAAAGGGACACTTCACAATTCATTTCCTTAGCTAACATAATCACTACACAAAAACCTGACAGACTTGCAAATACAGACCATAAACCTGGATGCACAATCCTTTAAAAAAAAAAAAAAGAAAGAAAATTAGAGTAAAATAAATTTCTGCTGCTTTAAAATAATGTTGAAAATGTGATCTGCCTTCTTTTGATGAAAGTCTGTGAACGTCTTGCTCTGAATCCAAGTAATTGTGAACCTCTATATCTAATTAGCAGCCTTTCAAATCATAATCGATTAGCATGGAATTAATCTGTACTGACTCAATCATTTTTCCTGATAATACCTCTTTGAATGTGTTTCTCGTATTTCCTTGGTTACCCAACACTTCCCCTTTCTACACTAAAATGGCATGATAAAAATCAGTTAGAACTTCCCAAATACAAAATCTGAGAGAGATAGGAAATGTTATTAATTTTAACCAGACATGATTCTGAAACAAAATGGGCCTCTTATTTTCCATCTGAAGGCATAATCATCTTTTTTGTTCTTTTGTCTAGAATTTAGGTTGATCTCCATGGGTTTAAATCTATGTTCAGGTTGGCTAAAAAACGAAGGCAATTCATATTTGAATGATTTTCTGTAAGTGATAGTTAATAAGGAAGCTCACTCTCTAGAGACCATGGGATTCACATTCCCTCTAAGATAGAACAAAAATAATGAGAATTATGTCTTTTAATTTGCCATATATTATTTCTCTTTGGGTCAAATAAGCAGAAATGTTTCATTAGGAAAGAAATGTTTATAGAATTCTTTTCTATTTTGACAAGAATTAACAAATGCTGTTTTGTAGAGTTAGAAATTCTCAGAGAATACTCTGGCACTGTCTTCACACCATCCATGTACATATGCTTACAGATGAAATGAAATGCAAATAAGTTCAGGCATCCTGAGGTCCATCCATGGGAGAGTCCAGTACCACAAATTAAGATGTCCTACTCTAGTGTTCTCTTTCCGCATTTTAAAAACACTAATTCATATAGGGTTTTAAAGAGAAATAAGTAGGAAAACAAAGGTTATGTTTTTAAGAAATATTGTGATTCCATTACTTAAAGACAAATTCAGTCTGATTAGGAAATAATGAGAACAATAAATCTAGAGAAATAATATCTTGATAATAGATTCAGCCCAAACACACGTTTGCTGTGTGACTTTGGACAAGGTCTGTTTCTGTATTGTTAGTTCAAAAAACACAGTTCTCCAGACATGATTCTGAAACACAAGGTTATTATAAAAAATGAGTGACGAAATTGTCCTGAGATAAAATTCTCACTGTGACTGGCACATTGACTGGACTGTTTTCATAAATATTCATTGAACCCACATAATGCAGATTGCAGGGCTCAGGTCAGAACTATCAACAATTTCCCAGAAGAGCCACCTTTCAGTTCCCTCAAGGAACTTCTCTCAGAGGTGCTGACGTACTGTGTTACTGAAACGAAAGTTGTAAAAGCATAAATAAGCAATCCAGGGCCCTTGGAAATTCAAGAAACCCAGTAGATTTATTTAGTCAATTTCAAATCCTACCCACAACCAAAGTGCAAAATACTTCGGTTGCATAATGAAAACATTTGGGAACAGAACCTCAAGGTTGCAATTGTAGACTAGAGCTAGGGAAGAAATGTGTCTGTGGTTATGGTGCCCATCCACAGCAGATGTTCCATGATCTGGAGCCAAGCCATGACCCAGTTGCCTACAATAGCATTTTTGACGGTCTCACAATTACTAGTTGCTTCTTTTTCATATAGCAGTTGTCAAAATTCAGGAGGTACGCCCGCTTAAATACACATCAAGCACCTTGGGCTCTGTGGTGGCTTTCAACATCCTTTCATTCTCCAGCTTCTGAAAAATATGCTGGGCCTTCCCCTGCATCTGTGTTTCTTTTCTTTTTAAAGATTTTATTTATTTTTGGCAGAGAGAGAGAGAGATCACAAGTAGGCAGAGAGGCAGTCAGAGAGAGAGGAGGAAGCAGGCTCCCTGCTGAGCAGAGAGTCTGATGTGGGCCTCGATCCCAGGACTCTGAGATCATGACCTGAGCTGAAGGCAGAAGCTTTAACCCACTGAGCCATGCAGGCACCCTGTGTTTCTTTTCTAGCTGGGAAAAGAATACAAGATGATTTTCTTTTAGTTAAAATAATACAAGGTCATTTTCTTTTATCAATGTAAAGTGATTTTTGCTGCATCAATTCTTTGCCTATAATAATCTGCCCATTTTCCTTGTGATTCTGGTATGTGCATACTGTCCCATACCCACAAATTACAAGCCCCTCACCTTCACCACAACTTATACATATACACACAAGTACAAACTTCATTATTACCACCCAGTCTGGTTCCCTTTAGAAGGCACCAGGGACTTAACTATTTTGCAAATGTTATCCAATTTAGTTTTCTAAGGCATTATTGATGTTTTACTGATGAGTAAATCAAGTCTTATTTCATTTTCAATATCACAACCTACCAAATGGAAGAATCACAATATGTTTCTGATAACAAAGCCCAGAGCTTTTGGTCACTAAGTTATACACTTCTCCCATATACTCAGAGTACAGAGATGTAGATACACACAGATGTTTTGCAAACCGGAAACCCTATGGGGTTCAGGAATACATGGTCTTAGGTAGATAGCTTGAACACAACTGGCATTAAATTAATCAACAGGAACAATGTTCTCTAGCTGTTTTCTCCAAAGTTTGTTGCCATTCTAAGCTAGGTCGCAGCAATGCAAGATAGAAAATCTACTAGAGGATGAAGCTGAATACTTAGTGACATTACGGTTAAAGGCTCAAGGTTGTCCAAACTCTTTCCTGTCCAGCCAATCATCCCTTCACAGCTTCTGCTGTTTAAGGAACGTAAATTTAGAGAACAATGACAAAATGGGAAGCCAAGATCTTAGTTACTAGCTGTAGAACTCAGATAAAAAGGATTGTTAGGCCAGTAGGGTCTCATACTTAGCTCTTGCTCCTGGTCCAGTGCTTAGCTTTTCCTTCATCCTAGATCAATATATTGTGAATCCTTAGACTAAGGTTCACTCCCTAAAGTTACTACTTAAGTCCACTCACCTTCATAAACACATGGAAGCAACAGAAAAAAAAAAAAAAAAAAAAAAAAAAAAAAAAAAAAAAAAAAAAAAAAAGGAAAGAAAGAAGGAAAGAAAGAAAGAAAGAAAGAAAGAAAGAAAGGAAAAGAAAGGAAAAGAGAAGAGAAGAGAAGAGAAGAGAAGAGAAGAGAAGAGAAGAAAAGAAAAGAAAAGAAAAGAAAAGATAAAGAGGATTCTGAATGATCTGTCCTGTTGCTGCATAGAGTGTAAGAGGAAGTGAGAAAGAATAGAGCCTACTTCCCTGATGATAATCATCTTATTCAACAGGTCAAGTTTTGTCCAATCACAATATTAAGAATTCCTCTTTTGTTTGTGACCCTGGACATATGAAGAGGTACTTAGCAGAGGTGGTATAAGCTCCTTTGTGAGGGGAAAAAAGGCTGAAAATACCACACCCCCCAGCACAGATGTACTCTATAGTCTAATCATTAATTAATTAATTAATTAATTCATTCATTCATTCATTTTATAGATACTTAGGTGGCAAGTGTTGTTTCTAGCCCCAGAGATGTTTCCATGAACAAGACAAATACATATGGTGCTAACATCCAAATTATGTCTTAGTGAGGATATAAGGGCAACAGATATATTACATAGAGTTATTTTAGAGAGTGATGGTTACTTTAAAAAAGTGGCAGTGTCATCTGACAAAATGTCACCTAGTAAGGGAAGAATCCATGATTGGAAGTCAAAAGACCGCAGGTCTTCAGATACACATCATCCATATTTCATGGAGGCTCCTTTCAATTCTCCCCTGTAATATGGAGAAATAAAAATCATTCAAAAGCATAAGACTCCTGAGAAACAAATGTAAGTGATAGTTAATACCAGTTCTATTCTTGGTTGTTGTTTTGTTGTTTTTTTTCCTCAGTCACTGCTCTAAAGATGTTACCCGCCATACTGATTTTAATTTTAAAACAATTCTAGGAATTGAATGCCATTGCTATACCTGTATTACCAGTGAGAAAACTGGGGCAAAGAGATGCAAAATAACATGCCCAGGAGCACACATGGAGAAAGAGAGCTGTCAGAAGTGGATCCAGGGTTACCTTCTGTGAAAGATGAGCATACCAGTATACTCCAATTGTTTTTATTTTAATTTTTTAATCTATAAAGCAATGTAAGATAATTGTTGAAATTGCTATAATTGATTAACTTTTTTGTGGCAATTATTTTTTTTCCCTCTGTGTAGCAAATATCCAAGTGGGGATCTATGGGGTCTTAGGGTAGAGTTATGACTCTTTGTGTCTCACCACGGACTTCTTATCTAGTACATTTGAGAGTTGGTCTTGAGGTATGTGGAAATATTTTCTTTAGGACATAAATCCTGTTGAGATGGGAGGATGATAAATAAAACTAATACATTTCAAAATTTTGTTGTTTTATGTGTCTTTGTCCTTAAATTTCCCCTTGGTTCAATTTTGTTTTTAAGAATATGGGATTTAAAAAAAAAAGAATAATATGGAATTTGAAGTTACTACATGTTCTAGAAGTGAAATACATACATGGGAGAATATTAGGAAACCGGAAAACAAAAACAAAAACATATGATAAAATTGGCAGAAGGTTTGCTGAGTTTCCAGGAGTATAAAGAGCAGTGTGGGAATACGCAAGTATTCCCTGTCTTCAAAGAGATTCATCTTGTTGCAGACACCCACCAGAGAATGGATATAAAACCAACAATCTTATCATTAGTAGAGACATAGGGCATTAAATATACAAAGAGTGAAACAGAACTCTAGAGTTTGGAGGAGATGACTATGTTGAAATTACCAACTTTTACATGATGTTATGCATTTCCTTTCTTTTAGCCTTCCCAGAAGCACAGCCATGTTAGCATTCTGATGGTGGGCACCATGGATATAGATCGGTGGAAGAAAGGTCGGGGAATACCAAGGCATCATATTAGAAATAATCTTCAAGACTACCTAACTCAACCCATACTGACTGCAAGACTGCTGAGTAGTAGCAGCATGAATGTAGAGGTAAGAATGAGAAGGTAGGATGGGACAGGAATAATGCTAAAGTCATGTGGAGTAGAGGATTCTTGGTGCAAGTAGCACAAAGTGAAGTTGAGCAGACTGGGAAGGGCTTTCAGCTCCAGACAAAGTGGTTTGAACCCTAGTCTCGTTATCCATAGCAACTGCCTTGGCCAAAACGATTATCTTCCCAAAGAGGTGAGCTCAGCAGGTAAGCATAATAATGTAGTGTTATTTTGCCTTGCCTTAGAGGGTGTCCCAGTGCAGGACCAAGCCAAGTCTAGGGGCTTCACAGTCCTGCTTTTTGTTTGTTTGTTTTTGTATTCTTTTTTGTTTTCTTTTAATAATACTTTATTTTATATTTTCAGTGTTCAGAGATTCATTTTTTTTTAAGATTTTAAGATTTTATTTATTTATTTGACAGAGAAAAACACAGCTAGATGGGCGCCTGAGTGGCTCAGTTGGTTAAGCGACTGCCTTCGGCTCAGGTCATGATTCTGGAGACCCAGGATCGAGCCCCATATCGGGCTCCCCACTCGGCGAAAAGCCCGCTTCTCCTTCTCTCACTCCCCCTGCTTGTGTTCCCTCTCTCACTGTGTTTCTCTCTGTCAAATAAATAAATAAAATCTTAAAAAAAAAAGAAAAAAAAGAAAAACACAGCTAGAGAGGAAACACAAGCAGAAGAGTGAGAGGCAGAAAAGTAGGCTTCCCATAGAGCAGGAAGACCCTCAGGGAGCTCAATCTCAGGATCATGACCTGAGCCAAAGGCAGACACTTAACTACTGAGCCACCCAGGTGCCCCCAACACAGCCCTGGTTTTATAGGCAGTGCCATCATTAAGAGACAAAGCACCATAGAGATCTGAAACGAACAGATTACACATGCCTGTCACTCAGCTCGACTGTGCATGGTGGCTAATGGGGACGGCTCTGCGCTCCTTGAGCTAGGTCTCCGGGGAGCAATTTACCAAGTGTGACTTAAATGGAGTCACCGTAAATGAGTCTGTACAGGGCAGGCTCTGAGTGTGTCATATGGGAATCAGGCTGTTTGTGTCAGAGACGAACTGACAATCTGAGGGCTGGAGAAAGGGTTTCGTTTAAAAAGAAGGACATTCAGGCTTTAAAATGGCTCACATTATTCTTAATATTACTTCAGAGGTAAAACTGGCTCTATTTCCAAGATTGAAGAGATTTGTATGTTAAATATATGTTTTAATTTCTAACATGTAGTATGTGTCTCATTTAGAATATAGAAAACGTATACAGGCATGGGGGAAAGAAGTGAAGTGATAAATCTTCAGGACCTGAGTTTCTAAGTCATCTTTATATACAGTGTAAGCACAAATAATGAACTCGCAAAAAACAAATGCTCCAGAATATCTGTATAGGTAAATGAGCTCTGGTTACATTTTAAATAGCAATTGTGATAAAAAAAAAAATCAGAATTTGGAGTCTGGCAGTCCTGAATTCTAATACTAGCTGTTGTGTGCTCACTGTATAGCCTTCAACAAGTCATTTCTCTTGTATAAACCCCAGTGTATTATTAAATAACTATAATACATAACTACAAAGTTACTGAGAGGATTAAAGAAAAATCATGTAAAGTAAAAGCCAATGGTACATAATATATACACATCAAATTACTCCTAGTATATCTACTTATTCCAATGAGGTGTCAATGCTTTAACCTCTTTTAAAAATTTCTATATTCTAGGTCTTTGTCCACTAAAGGACGAAGTGAGTGAATGACTTACAAAACTTATTTGCTAAATAATAATATTCTCCTTCTTTGTAGATTACATGTGTGAAAATAGAAATTTACTATTCAATTTCTCAACAAGTCCATTAAAACTTTCAGTACATCTCTCTCATGTTCTTCTTAATACAGATAAATATTCTTAGAATAGATGGATCACTTTATTCCATATAATCATTTACTCCTAATGATTTTTGACCACTTCCCAAATTCAAATCTCAGGTACAAATCACAGACAGGCAGGTTGTATAATCTATCACCTCCAGATTTAATTCCAGGCTTGACTCAAATGATCCGTTCACTAAGTGGATATTACCTTCTTACATCACAACTCAACAGGCATCCCTCCTAAAGATGCATGAACAAAAATGATCATTTTGATGATCTTTTCAGAAAGAGGCTATGATACATATTCGTCAATAGCTTGCAGTAAGTGCCTGACCTCTGCCAGAGTCTCCAAATACTTATGAAAGGCTATTTATAGGAGAAAATGAAATTTAACTTTAGAGGACAGAGATCAGACATGATGACAGATACCCACAGAGTGTCCTCTCCAAGAACCTGAGGGAAATATCAAGAACAGAATCCCAGAAATATTTCATGCAGTGACAACAGCTATTCCCAGGGAAATGCTTAGCCTCCTTTATGCTTTGAGTGGGCAATTTTTATCTGATTTATTCATTTTTGAATTCCAAACTCCTAGTACATGCCTGGTCCATTGAAGGGAGCATTGCAGTGAGTGAATAAATACTTGAGTGAATTAATTTGTATATGTAGCTTTCTTTTCTCTCTTTTTTTCTTTTTTTTTTTTTTTTTAATGTCATTGCTTTGAAACCATGGATCCCCCAGGATTCTTTTGAAGCATGAAATATTGCAAAAAGTTTATTGCATAGTCTGTTTCCAAAGTCTCCGGCAGGAGTACATCACAGCTAAAGATACTTGCAGTCTAACCTCAATCATCTGAAGTTTACATGCATCAAGAATAGGGGGGGCGCCTGGGTGACTCAGTTGGTTAAGCGACTGCCTTCTGCTCAGGTCATGATCCTGGAGACCCGGGATCAAGTCCCACATTGGGGGTCCCTGTTCGGCGGGAAGCCTGCTTCTCCTTCTCTCACTCCCCCTGCTTGTGTTCCCCCTCTGGCTGTGTTTCTCTCTGTCAAATAAATAAAATCTTAAAAAAAAAAAATTTATAAAAAAAAAAAGAATAGGGCCAAAAGTTTTAATAAACATTCATTATTGTCACGTCAGTGATAGAATGCCAAGCTTCACTGATTCACTGTTTGGTTATTCTTCTATTTAATACAGATCTTCAGATTTTTTATAATAATTTTTTTAAAGATTTTATTTATTTATTAGAGAGAGAGAAAGCATGAACACACAAGCAGAGGGAGGGACCTTGGGACAAGCAGACTCTGCTGAACGCAGAGCCTGATGACGCAGGGCTGGATCCCAAGACCACAAGATCTATCCTGAGCCAAAATCAGCTACTTAAGTGACTGAACCACCAATGCACCCCCAGATTTTTTTTACATTTTAAGAAAACCAACTATATTTCATTACTTAAAAGTTTTAAATTATGAGATTCTCATCAGCATTTGTTTTTGAGTAACTAGTTCAAGATAAAGTCAACTTCACACTCCCTTTATAAGGGAAGCTATAAAAACATTCAATTACATTACCCTTGAGCATGGATGTTGCATGAATGGGAGTGGAAACTAAGCTGAAAAAATAAAATAGGATGGTGTCAGGAATTACAATCCTACCCATACCCTTCATTAACTTGAAACTTCAACTAGGATACCTAACACATTTTGGCTTCCATTTACTTGTATAAAAGTATACGGAAAAAAAATCTATAAATCCTGGTATTGTTGTATTGATTACCTAATGCAAAATAAGCAAGTATATAGGAAAAGTCTTGGTACTCAATAGGTGCTCAAATTAATGTGTATTCATAGGGAGGTTAATAGGAGTAGTTCTCAGGTTACACACATTACAATGCGGGGTTATTTTGAAAGATGGACTACATAGAGACTTTTAAAGGATCTTAAAAGAGAACTAGAGCAAAATTCCAAGTACATTATTATCCAAGTCTACATATTGAATATATAGAATATTAACGCCACTTTAAATAGGGGGCATCTGTATAGAAAGGAATTTTAAGGCAGTGTAATTAGTTTGAGATGGTAGGCTTTGATTTGGTACCTGCAAATTAGCGTGTGTGCAAATGTCACAATGTTCTCATTAGCAAAGGTTCACACGCATGCCCCTGCAGCATTTTAGCTCCACTCAACAACCTCTTCATATGAGAGTTCCCCAGAGTAAATACTGTATCATTCTACTTTAAGAGGAATTCCTGGTGAAAGCAAAAGAACCATGCAAATCTTTGCTAATTCAAGAATTTCAATAAAATTGAAATTCTCTCCTGCCAATACAGGACTACGTTAAACATTTTATTTATTTATTTATTTTTCTGGAATACCATGAGCTGTCAGTAACTCTGAAAATGAAGTGCTGCTTCTCAGGGTGTTGGAAAATGATGGGATGCTTTCGTTATATGCCAAAAGCTTATCACTATCAAGCATACAACAAAAGACAAGGCTGATACCAAGAGACACCTGATTGCCTGGTGAAGATACAACAAGGTGCTTTTAGATTCAGGTCATTTCTAACTTACAGCAAAAGGAAGAATTGACAAAAGTGCTGGCTACCCAGCCCCTGTTCCATGTACCATCCCATTGCACACAATGACTGTAATACAAGCTGTGGAATATGTTGTACTTCTGAGGAGGGAAATCTAGACTACAGCCAAGTGGCTGCATATCCTGCTGCTTTATTCTGTGGGGCAGAAACCCTATATTCATTAGAATCTTGGAGGCAATGAGAAAGTTTCTCATGGCAACTTCTCAGGGGAGAAAGGGAGGAGGCAAGAAATGGCCTCCTTAGCAGCTTCCTTGCAGGCTTCCTGTGTTCTCCAGTTCTGAGGGGATCATGGAGATCCTCCAAGACTCTGATAAGCCCCCATGAGAACCCTTGCTTGGATGGTCTATGGAAATAAGTACAAGATCACAGGAGCACAATTACAGGGATACTCTTCTATCATTTCATCTGTGTTGATCTTTTACAGAAAGAGTAATGAATTGTTTTGCATTCTCCACCCTAAATATCAAATGTAAGTCATATCACTATAAAGGCTAAAAACCAGAATTTTCATGAAAAGTTTCTAATCCATAATTTGACATCATAGGATAGGAGTGAAAACTTAAAATTTCTCAGATACCTGAAAGGAACTTTCTGTAACATTTTAAAAATGCATTAAGCTAGCTTTTATTTTGTCCCTGAAAACCCTTACCATTTCCTTATAAAACCATGCTTCCTCACCCTCATCTTGAAATCTAACTAAAATAAGCTAGAGGAGAATAAAACCACCAAAGCTCTCAAATAAGGTTAACCTACAACATCCAAACATAATGACACATAGGCCATATAAGTGGCATTGGGAGTCGAGTAGGGATAAGTTCTAGGCTTTTATCCATCTGACTAGGAGCTACTTTCCATCATTCTGCTCCTCCAGATACCTCTTCGGCAAGGGAGAGCAGGAGAAGGTAGAATAGCTCTGATTCACATCTGAGTCCTTTTCAACATTTATGCATGTTGCTTAACCCATGATGAAAAGAAGCCTCATCCGGGGAGGAATCTTGGGCTCTGGAAGTGGAAGACCTCTGATATATCTTAGCTTTGTAAGAGCAGACAAATTAATAGGGACACATCTGCCTCAGTTTCCTTATCTGCCAAACTCCCATGAAGAATTCCAAGAAAATATTATTTAGTAGTGTTTCTCTTAGGGGAAAGTACCAAATTTGTTTGAAGTAATTTTTTTTTTGGTAAAAAAAAAACAAAAAAACAAAAAAATAGACTCCAGGGAAATATATAATAATTAAAAAAAGAGAGAGGACTGTTACTTCTGTTATCAAGAGTAAGAAGGAGGATTTATTCTGCATCAGAGAGAGAGGGGGATCAAATCAATGAAGAACTTGAGAGGGGAGCTCAGATGATGCTACATAGTCTATGACCCCCCAATTTTTATTTAAATGTTTTCAGCTCACAGATTGTTCAGTGTGAATGATTATTATTTTTAATTCATCTGAGGAATGTGCTATGGTTAGATATCAATCTCATTCTTTCAATCAGCTAAAGCAAAAATCATTCACTCTGAACATAGCCCATCAGAACCTGGGAGGCAAGGCTAAATTATCCAGATTCTCACTGATATCCTCTTTGCATTTACTTGTACAACTAACACTGGAAGCACTTACAACCTCTGCGGTACAGAGGGATTTACTTTTACTGGCTTCAGAAACAATGTCAACAACTATACATAGCAGACTAGAAACACTAGTGAGTTGATGCCCTTGGAAGTAGCCCAGGGTCTTGAAAAATACCTTAGTGTTTGATTGTTGGCTAGAAACTCTTCAGGAATATTCTGCACTGTCTCCAAGGACTCCCTCAGTAGAAGTGAGCTTTAGTTGTCCACAAGGTAACTGGCTCTATTATATAAACTGTATTGGCTTTTTCTGCCCCTGTCTCACTTTTCATTTCCCTATGTATAATCTCTTGGATGAACTCCCACCAAAATTACTGGCTCTTAAATTCTTGTCTTAATCTCTGCTTCTGGGAAAACCTAAACTGAGATATCAGTGCATAAGGTGAAACATACAAAAAGTATATATACACTCCAGAGGTCTAGGATTCAGAGACCACCATAGGGAAATAAGTTACTTGGAAAATTAGAAGACAAGCCTTGCATTTACATGAGACATGGAGTTAGTGACTTCTTGGCAAGTTAAAATGAGATCTATGAGAAGAGTATCTCTCATTCAGCTTACATTGTAATAATAAGACCTACCACACTGGGTGGTTGTGAGGTTTAAAATAAATGGGGTAATACATATTTAAATGTGTCATAAACTGTTACCTTTGTGAGGGATGTAGAGCATTTCTCAACCCTGTGATTTTGATAGATAAGTGAAATGAATTTTGATTAGATATATTTTATAGCTTCAACCTACTTTGCTGAGTTCACTTGGCTTTAGCACAGGTCTGAAAGAGAGCACTCACTATTACTCCCTCTCCTTATTCCCAGTCTATGTCTGTCCTTTCTCTTATTATCAGATGAGATCTGCAGCTATAGCAGTTTTTGTGTGAAATCCCTGTGCTAAAATCTTCAGCTTGGGGGTAGGCCACATAGGTGACTCTGTGCACAGAGGAAGTGGCATGTTAGTTATCAGGATCTAAGAAAAGATTGATTCCCTGCGTCAACACTTATGAAAAAAACGAGCTTGACTTTGACATGAGTATTTTGTTTGTTAGGGTTTAGTTCTCTGGACCAATCATGGCACAGTCAGGAAACAAGACTCTTAGTACTGTTTTCAACTGTTAGTTTTGTTATCTGAGCCATGTTTCTTAATTGATGACTATTACCCTTTGGGGGTCAAGCCTCAAAGTATGGATGTGCTAAGTGCTGCATAGAATCATGACTTTTGACGTTGGGATTCCTGAAACTGACAGTATCATGTGGAGAACAGGATTTTATTACAGAAACAACCTGCAAACTTGTTCATGGGGTATGAATGACAGCTTTGAGACAAATATATTGTGACTCTTTTTTTCCCCCCGTTATTATAAGCCCATCACTACAGAGGTCCAAAGTGAGTTCAGGTCAACTTAAAAAAAAAAAAAGAAAATATATTTGTTACTACCAGGACTCACTTTTATCACCCTCTGGCTTACCACAGCTTTGTTCTTCGCTGATTGGCAGCATTGTCCACAGGTTTTTCACAGCCTTTAAAAAAAAAAAAAATCATAAAAAGACTATCTAGTGGGTAAATGCCTGAGTTACTAGATTTAAGCCAGGCCACCATGGAGAATGTAACCCAGAATGTTCACAGGGAGGTCAGAAAAAGATTTGTCCCTTGGCTCATTTCAATTCCCCAAAAGGAAAGATGAGAACTGAGATCTTGGCCTTTCAATATTTTGTTGTGTAAAATCATTACTGCACATGGACTTTTATAAGAAAGCAGATGTGTAGGTCAGCATCAAAAGCATTCACTGGGATATTCTTTCAGGAGCCCAGGGAGAGTGAAAGACTGGCACTAGGCTGAACTTCCTCACTCTGCCCCTCATGTGGTTCACAGCTGACAAAGGTGAGGATCCAAAGTATTGCTAATTAACCATAAAATTGAAACCATGACCCCCTGCACACTTGCTAACCAATAGATCGCCTGGGTCACACGTGTATAAGAAGAAAGAAAAAGAGAACCAGAGAAAGGACAGAAGAATTAGATCATGACCAAAAAGTTAGTGATGCTAGAATAATGTGAGTTGTGTGAAGTTCATCAGAGTAGAATGGATATAGGTTTAGGAATCAGAGAGGTGAGTTCTTGGGGTATCTGGGTGGCTCAGTTGCTTAAATGTCTCACTCTTGATTTTGGCTCAGGTCACAGTCTCCCTCTCGCTTTACTCCTCCCATCTCTCTCTCTCTCTCTCTAATGGAGAGAGAGAGAGAGAGAGAGAGAGAGAGATGAGTTTTCACTAAGTGATATCTTCAGTTTCATCATCTGTAAAGCAAAAATGTCTACCTAACAACCGTTTATTTACTGGTTGATTGATTGATTGATTTACTTTTTATTGTTTGCATAAAACACCAAATGAGAAGAGTTGTACTAATTAAAATCTTTGCAAAGTCTTTAATTCAGTATCTAGAAAAAAAGAGATCCTGAATCAATGGCAAATATCAGTATAATCACTCAAGTTTTTTCAATGAATGAACTCTGCATAGTTCTTTATGTTGAAACCATTTATTTACAAGTTCATAAGGTCACCTCTTAAGCACCACAGTTATTGTAGGAGTAGAAGTGCACATAATCTAAACAGTAGATAAACAAGAAGTCATTTGTATTTGGAAAAGCTGTATAGCACTGATCTGGACACTAGTCTGCACTTATGAACCTGAATTCAAAAAGAATATGGCAGTGAATAAAGAAATGTAAGGGAATTGGATTTTTATCTCTGATATCTGGGCATAATAATAATAAAGCCATCAATACCTCAATATCACTATAACCTTCTTATAATATACTTGGTAACTTTGAATATTCTGATGTATGACCTTGTGTAAAGATATTCACTTAGCTGAAATTGGCCTTTATTTCTTTATATACTAATGAAGGGTTGGATAAAATGCTTGGTACATGTCAAGTCTAAAATTGCACAGGTTTTAGAACATCCAATAGTTTTATGAACTAAAACATTAATTAAAAATATTTTCCCAAATAATAATAATAGTTTTACAGAAGGAAAGTGAAAACCCAAAGATATAGGTACCCTTATGTTTATTGCAGCATTACTTATCATAGCCAAGATATGGAAGCACCTCAAGTATCCATAGATAAATTAGATAGTGAATGGATAAACAAGACTTAAGTACGCACCTATATAATTGAATAGTACTCAGCCATAATAAAGAATAAAATATTGCCATTTCCACTGATTGATCTAAAAGGCATAACGCTAGTGAAACAAGTCAGTCAGAGAAAGACAACTACCATATAATTTCACTTTTATGTGGAACTTAAGAAGAAAACAAGATAAATACACAAACAAAAAAGACAAGCTAAAAACAGACTTTTAAATACAAGCAAAAATTGGTGATTGCCAAAGGGAGGTAGGGGGCATGGGGGAATAGACAAAGGAGATTAAGAGTACATTTATCATGATGAACACTGTATTATGTATATAAATGTTGAATTATTATATTGTACATGTGAAATGAATGTAGCACTCTATGTTAATTATAATCAAATTTAAAATATTCCTGAGTCATAAAATAACATTTGTTTTCAAATATTGCATAAATTTAGATAACTTCTCAAACTTAAATTTTAGAACCCTTTACATAGCGTGACATTTAATGACACCACTGTGATGTTCTAGTTGAAGTAGTCACTAGTATGGCACTCTGTATATTTGCTTCTAAATCTTTGCCCTGGTTTTAGGGAGGGACACGTGGAGGAGAAAACTACAGGTTTATACTCTGTAGAACACTGGGAATTTTAAATTTGCCAAAGATTATCCACAAGATCGATACCCCACAGGACAATTACTGCAAACAAAGATATATGAAAATATAGTTACATCATGCCCTAAGGACACACTATCAGAACTTCTTCCTCCTGACTGTTCTGAAGACTGAACTTGAAATTATAGAATATGGTTAAATTTTGTAGTTTTACATCCCACAAGATTTTATGACACTTAGAGAAATTGAAATGGAAATCAGGCCAGCCAACAGAAGAATAAACACAAAAGATGCTTTAACGGAATGTATGGCAAGCAGCTTGGAGCCCATTTAAGTTTATGTATTTGATGGAAGTAATGTTCTTTAGGCCTTAATGCCTTTCTTCTGGGCTATCATAAAACATACTGGGTCACATGAGTCTTCTCTCACGTGCTCCTCTAGCCTCTCAATTAGTCTAAAGATTGGTATCCATATGCCTAAAAGTCTGTTCCTTTTACTGTATAACCAAACTATGTGGTGTTTAGGTTGTAGTTCAGGGTTTTTGGAAAAAGTGGGTTATTTCAAACGCTCACACTGCGAAACAAACCGACACTGTTCCTCAGAGAGCAGAGCTCATGAAATGCTTGCTGCTGGCCAATGGATATGCTCTGTAGCCATCCCTGGAGTTTGCTTTGACAGATGTCAGCTGATGGACATTTGCACAAAAGTCTCTGAAATGCCTTATTTTACACCCAGTGTCAGTTGGCACATTACTTTCTTGTACCTTCTGTGTTTCCATTAAATTAGGTTGGAAAGAAAGCCTCCTATTTACTGAGAAGATTCTTTTCTATGTGAAATGGTGAACAATTACAACCATTACCCTGCCAACCATTTCCATCAGTTCAATTAAAAACGCCTACACTCTGCATTCTGAATCAAAGTTACCCTGAGTGGAGCCTGACTCTGGCATTCATGACCAGTGAAAAGTCTCTGATCACACTAGGGTGACGGTGGAGAGTTCTTTATTTTGTAGCCTTCTTAAAGATTCTGAAAAAGTGAACCACATTCTCTGAGCTGTTGGCACAGTGTCATGTTCCCATTCAAAGGAAGAACCTTCCACGATTACCAAAAAGTCATTATATCAAAGAGATACTATGAAAGCGTATTTTGATGAATTAAGTATAAATGAAGGCGAAATATACCAGCTGGAGATGGGTGCTGTTTTGACCAAGAGTTGAATGTCAATGTATTCCAGATACTGTCAAGTTCAAAAACATGGGAAAATGGAAGTGAATTACTTTAAAACTGCAAAATAATGTCACATTCTCTGTGTTTCTATGGGTACTCCTATAATTGTAAGCTGCCAAACATTATTCCCAATCTGATCACTTCAGTAAATATTTCTAAACTAATGCCTCATTACCATTCATAAGAAAGTTTTGGTCATAAAGTTTTGAACCTAATAATTTATTATTCATTTATCTTATAAGTCATTATTTAAATAATATTTTACCAAGTGGCTATAAAGTCCATAACACTTTGCTAGATCATGAAAGAAATTTAGTTGACAACAACTCCAGCCATCTGGATATTATAGGTGCTGGTGGTGAGCAAAATATTCATTCAAGAAACAGTATATATCAATACAAGTTAACAGATCATTACAAGCTCAAGTGAGTACATCAGAGGATACCTAAATTATCTTTAAGGAACATGGAGATGGACTTTAGAAATGCATGATAATAGACACATAGTAAGATTTAATATTAACTTAATATGTTTTTACAGAATTTACATGGATATTTTAATCCATAGTTGACCAAAGGAAGTTGAAAAAATTCTTTGACATTTTAGGAAAAATTGCTTTCAGATTCAATTATAATTTAATTAGTGTCCATTAAATTTTTGGTAACAACCAATTGTCAGGTGGAAAACATATTGCGGATCACATTTTAGAAAGAGAGAAGAATGGGGCGCCTGGGCGGCTCAGTGGCTTGGGTCACTGGGGTCCCGGGGATGGAGGCCCGCATCAGGCTGCCTGCTCAGCCAGAAGCCTGCTTCTCCCTCTCTCACTCCTGCTGCTTGTGTTCCCTCTCTGGCTGTGTTTCTCTCTGTCAAATAAATTTTTAAAAAAAATCTTAAAAAAAAAAAGAAAGAGAAAAGAAAGAAAGAAAGAAAGAAAGAAAGAAAGAAAGAAAGAAAGAAAGAAAGAAAGAAGGAAAGAAAGAAAGAAGGAAAGAAAGAAAGAAGGAAAGAGAGGAAGAAGGAAAGAGAGGAAGAAGGAAAGAGAGGAAGAAAAAAAGGACGCAGAAAGAGAGGAAGAAAGAAAGAGGAAGGAAGGCAGTGGGGGAGGGAGGGTGTGTAATTACTGCAATGAAGGAAGAAAAGAAAAACTGTTTTATCTACTGATTCCATGCTACATCTAACACCATAAATTATATTTTTCTGTAACGTTTTCTGACACTTTGGATGTAGAGCTAGATATCCAGACTTCCTGGCTTACAATTCAGAGTGTATCTTAAAAGAAGAAATTAACAAATAGTTTGAACTGTTCTCTGAATAACTGAGCTCCATAATTCATTGACATTGATTCTTTAAATTATTTGTTTAATATTCTCTTTCTTACTACACTTCAAATTGCAATTAACAATTGTAAATCTTCTATTAGAAGTGTACCTTAATTTTTTTATAAGTGCTTGAATTAAAAATATAAATAAAATTTGACTAAATAATTCTTTGTTGTTCCCTCATCAAGATTTTTCTATTAGATCATGAGTACTGGCTTACTTCCCAAAAGAGAAACAATACCAAGATTTATTTGTCACATGTTTAAAAATCTGATTGCTAAGATTTTTCCAACTTCATGTATTTAGTTATCTTCATGCAACAAATATCCAATTCAGCTGAAAGTAGAATATGCATGTAAAAGGTGACCAAAATAAGAGCAGAACAACGCAAAGGAGGATGTGATGACCCTACACAGAGGCAGGGCTATGGAAACTTAAAATGGGTCATGGTCAGAAAGTCATAACAGTAATTGAGACATTTTTATGAGGGAAAAATTGGCAAAATTGAGATCCTTATTTATCAAGAAAGAGAAATATATAAAGGCTCATAGAGGTTTCTGATGCAGATTCTGCCACATACTAACTGTGAATTTTGGAAAGTCATCAATCTGATTTGTATACCAGAAAGGAGAATTACACACTTCAAGGGATAATGAAATCTGATTTTAATAGTATGCTGAAAACATTTATAAACTGATAATTCACTATAGGATATTAAGAATAGTTGCAAACATAACCAAGAACCTAGGATGAAGACCTCTTTCATCCTATCTGTCATAAGAAACTGGCAAACTATAGAAATTCAATGGGGAAAGAGAAATCAGGCATATCAGAACTCCATCTACCTTTGGCGAAAACTCTTGCAGAGCACTCTTCAACAGGAACCATTAGTCACATATAGCCATTTAAACTAACATTTAAATTAATAAAATTAATTATAAGTAATAATTCTGTATTTTTTTAATATAACAGTGGCTATATTTCAAGAGCTTCATAGTCCTGTACCGCTAATAGCTATCATACTGGACCAGGCAGATACAGATCATTTCCATCACCACAGAAAGTTTGTTTCCAATAAGCCCTGCTCTTGATCTGTAGTTTTCAACTAGGGCCAGTTTTGCTTTCTAGGAGATATTTGACAATGTTTGCAGGAAATTTTGGTGTTACTGGAGTGCCTGGGTGGCTCAATTGTTTGAGCATCTGACTCTTGATTTTGGTTCAGGTCATAATCTTGGGGTTGTGAGATTGAGATCCCCATCAGGCTCTGTCTGGGCTTGGAGCCTGCTTGGGATTCTCTTTCTGCTTCTCCCTACTTTGCACTGGAGTGTTCTCACTCGTAAAATAATAATAATAATAATAATAAATAATAAACTGGTGTCTCAACTGGAATGGCGGTGCCCAAGGATGCTGCTAAATACCCTACAAAGTACAAGAAATCCTTCCATAACAAAGAATTATCCAGTTCAAAATGTCAGTAGTGTCAAGTTTGACATTCATGCTCTCGGGTAAGCAGGGCCAAGTTTGAAATATGAACTTCCCAGACATGTGCAGCTTGAGGAAAAACTTCACCTGGAGAAGAGAATCACCTCCACTTGTAAGAGTGGTCAGTTTTTCAAAATAACTTCTATGTATGACATCAACTTGTCACCTGACATGGCCCATGAGGGAACTTATTGCAAGTTTTTCGGTACAGAAAACTCTCAAAAATAGCTGAAGACCACACATAAAGGAAATAAAGTGAAAGGTAATACTATCAGGAAGATCTAGGACAATGCTTGGAGTCATATCATTGAGATTAGGAAATAAACATCAATATTGCTGACGTTAAACTATGAAAGGTATAGCACATACAAGGAATAAAAGAGGAACTTGATGCGAAAGCCACCACTAGATAACCACCTTGCAAACCTAGGATACAACATGAAGGAGTTAATTTAGCCAACATTTAGAGCCTATACTTTCTGTTTGTAATGAGGAATAATAAAACCTATGTCCCACAGTATATTAGAGATCATCCTCTCCAAATATTAAGGCATCTTTTCATCTTGAAAAGGAGAATAAACCATACTAAGTGCAGCTGACACTGCCCATATTGCCTTCCAGATCCATCTTATCAGTGCTGCAACCTACCCTAGTGTAGTTCATGACTGGCTCTGAGACACGAAGGCCCACCTCCCCCGCCTTAAGGGGGAGGAATCTCTGAGGGTGATTTATGTTCTGGACTCCCTGCAGGGTCAGGTTGAGGTTAAAATTTTGCCTGAAATTACATCTTTGTTTGGCTTCTTGCCCTTTCCTGTCCTGCTCTCCACCCTGTAGGTTTCTCTTCATTAAGTTTTTGCATCTCTTTAATTCATCACTTGACTTATGCTTCAGAATTGGCTTCTTGAGAACTTGTCTTAAGATGATAGCTCTTAGAACTCATGCATTCTTCCAATCATTTTCTGTTTTCAGATAATTTTATTTCTTTTCTTACTGTGATTATTTTCTTCCTTCTCATTGATTTGGATTTATAGTCCTCTTTTTCTTTCCTAATTTCCTCAGCTGGAAGACTAGGACCTTGATTTCTTTCTCTTTTTTCTAGTATATGCATTTAATGGTGCATAGTTTCCTCTAAACATGGCTTTAGCTGTAGTCCACCAATTATATGTTTTGATTTGAGTTATATTCAGTTCAAAATATTTCCTAATTTAGCTTCTGACTGCCTTTCGACTATCTTCTTGCCCTGCTTAATTTATATATATTTGGAGATTTTCCAGATATCCTTAATGTTATTTTCGACTTTAATTCTGTTGCAGGGTGAAAACCACTTTGTATGATTTCAATTCTTTTAAATTCATGGGCATTTCCAGACACACTTCAAAATGTTTGTGTTGTAATGTTATATGTGGAGTGTCCCATTTAGTGCCAAATAGTTTAAGTTGGCTGATGGTATTAATCAGACCTTAGAAATCCTGTATTTATTGTTCTGATTTTTCTCCCATCCTATCTTCCCCCTCTCCCCTCCCTTCCTTCCTTCCTTTCTTCCTTCCTTCCTTCCTTCCTTCCTTCCTTCCTTCCTTCCTTCCTTCCTTTTTCCTATCTTTCTTTCTCCCCTTCTTTTTTATCAGTTACTCAAAGAAAAACTTTCAAGTATCCCAGCATAATTTTGGATTTGTCTATTTTTTCCTTTATATTGTAATAATTTCTGTTTCATCTATTTTAAGACTTTGCTGTAAGATACATTCATTGGATCTTTAAACCTTCTGGGAAAATTGACTTCTTTTCTCTTTTTTCATTGTGTATTCTCCCTCTTTAATAGGTAATATTTATTGTTTTTAAATCTATTCTTCTGACATTAATATAACCATTCTAGCGTTCTTTTGAGGGGTTGCACGGCATATTCCTTCCCATCCTTTTATTTTATCCTAGATCTGTCTTTATATATAAATTGAGTCTCTTGTATATGTCATATAGGTTTAAAAAATAAAATCTGGCAGGGCACCTGGGTGGCTCAGGTGTTAATCATCTGCCTTTGGCTCAGGTTATAATCCCAGAGTCCCAGGATTGAGCCCCACATCGGGCTCCCTGCTCAGTGGGAGTCCTGTTTCTCCCTCTCTCCCTCTCCCTGCTTATGTTTCCTCTCTAGCTGTGTTTCTTTCTGTCAAATAAATCAATAAAATCTTTTTAAAAAATAGAATCTATCAATTTCTACCTTCATTTGGTGTGTTTATACCCCTTATATTTGGGTTTGGATTTGGTTGTTATTTTGGTTATATCTTCATGTATCACCAGAATAAAATTTGCTGGTTTTACCCTGGCTTAGGTATAGGCTAGTATGCCAGAGGATTCCTAAATAATCCTCCATCCTAACCTTTTGGTTTACCAGTGTCACTAAGTCACAAAGATCTTCTGTTTGGCTTCATATCAAGGACAAAGCCTTCTCAGTGGCCCTGCTCATCTCCTGGCTTGTAGTTTTAGCAGATTCTGTCCAGAAACAATTTCCTGACCCTCCTCCACTATCAGGAGGGTCTAATGGCATTGGTATAGAATTATAACCCCAATATTTTGCCTGCTTCTTTCTTACTATAGAGAGAGGTCTTTTGTTTTGTTTTGTTTTCACTCTTCCTCCAGTTGCAAAGGATTCTTCACTTGAGTCTGGGAGGTTACAGGACTTATTACCCTTCATTAGAAGCATAAGGCTTTTTCCTGTTGAGGAATAAGATTCAGTGGGATTTGTCCCTTTCCTGCAGTGACAGTTGAATTCACTTTTTGATGTCTACTTTGCTGAGGCAAGTTTTCTCTGGTCTCCAATCTATTTCAAAATTTTGTTGTGAGTACTTGATATTCAGAGAGAAGAGACCTTGAGTGTTTGCAAAGTCCCTGATTCTGGGGATCCTGGAAGTTCTCCGTTATCCAGGGAAACTATATAGGCATCAGCTTAAATATTTTAGTGAAATTCTACACCATCTCTATGTCCAGCAGCATCTGCTTCTCCTGTACTTTGCCAGTCTCAGGCACATCTCCTATCTCCTTCCTTAGGATGTGTGTCTTCCCTTGGCTCTCTCTCTCTCTTTTTTTTTTTTTTTTTCCTAAGATTTAATTTATTTATTTGACAGAGAGAGATCCAGTGAGAGAGGGAACACAAGCAAGCAGAGGGAGTAAGCGAGAGAGAAGCAGGCCTTCCACCAAGCAGGGAGCCCTATGCTGGCTCTATCCCAGGACTCCTGGATCAAGATCATGCCCTGAGCTGAAGGCAGACACGTAATGACTGAGCCACCCAGGCGCCCCTCTTTCCTTGGCTCTTAGGCTACTTGATGCACTGCAACCTCAGCTGTGTGAGTTTAAAAGTAAGTAGGCCTGGTAGGTTTGGGTTTTTTTGTTTTGTTTTGTTTGGTTTTGTTTGGTTTGGTTTAGTTTGGTTTGGTTTGGATTTTATTCTTGTCTTTAAAGTTACAGACTTTCCACATTTCCACAGCCTAGGGAATGTG
Organism: Spilogale gracilis; assembly: GCA_004023965.1. NCBI lineage: Eukaryota > Metazoa > Chordata > Mammalia > Carnivora > Mephitidae > Spilogale > Spilogale gracilis. The sequence goes on along the minus strand of PITA01001028.1, from coordinate 73,169 downwards.
GAACCTATTCCCTACTCTTTTTTTTTTTTTTTTAACATATCATGTATTATTTGTTTTAGGGGTACAGATCTGTAGATCATCAGTCATACACAATTCACAGCACTCACCAGGGCACCTACCCTCCCCAATGCCCATAACCCAGCCATCCTATCCCCGGCCTCCACCCCCAGCAACACTCAGCTGGTTTCCTGAGATTGAGTCTCTTATGGTTTGTCTCCCTCCCTGGCCCCATCTTGTTTCATTTTTCCCTCCCTTCTCTGCATGACCCTCTGCCCAGCCTCTTAAATTCCTCATATCAGAGATATCATATGATAATTGTTTTTCTCTAATTGACTTATTTTGCTTAGCATAATACCCTCTAGTTCCATTCATACCATTTCAAATGGCAAGATTTTTTTTTTTTTTTGGAGGGCATAGTGTTTCAATATATATATACCACATCTTTATCCATTCACCTGTTGACGGACATCTACGTTCTTTGCATAATTTGTCTATTGTGGACATTACTGATATAAACATTGGGGTGCACATGCTTCTTTGGATCACTACATTTGTATCCAGTAGTGCAATTGCTGGGTCATAGGGTAGCTTTATTTTCAACTTTTTGAGGAACCTCCATACTCTTTTCTGGAGTGGCTGTACCAGCTTACACTCCCACCAGCTGTGTAGGAGGGTTCCCCTTTCTCCTCATCCTCACCAACACCTGTCATTTCCTGATGGGTTAATTTTAGCCATTCTGACTGGTGTAAGGTGGTATCTCACTGTGTTTTTGATTTGTATTTCCCTGATGCTGAGTGATGTTGAGCACTTTTTCATATGTCTGTTGGCCATTTGGATGTCTTCTTCCTATTCCCTTACTCTTAACACAGATATATGTTTATTTATAAGAGGGGATTCTTTTAAATAGCATATAATTGTCCCTTATTTTTATGCACACTGGCAATATGGCTTTCATTTGGGATCCTTAGACCATTTACATTTAACACTATTCTTTTTTATTTTTTCTTTTTTTTTTTTAAATTTGATTTATTTGCAAGAGAGAGAGACAGAGAGAGCACAAGCAAGGGGAGAGGCAGAGAGAGAGGGAGAAGCAGACTCTCTGCTGAGCAGGCAGCCTGACATAGAGTTAGATTCCTGGAGATCATGACCTGAGCAGGAGGCAGACAATTAAGCACCGAAGCCACTAGGCACTCTTAATGTAATAGTTATTATTATTAGATTTAAATCTATTGCCTTGCTGATAGTTCTCTATTTGTTATCTTTTTTTCTTTCTTTTTTTTTTTTCTTTCATTGCTTTTCTTATTTATCTGCCTGCTTTTTGGTTAATTTGAGTTGATCAATTTTTTAAAATTCCACTTTATCTTCATTTGTTACTTAACTGTTATACCTCTTCTGCTACATTATTTTAGTGATTGCCTTAGGTTTTACAATGGACACCTTAACTTATCACCATTTGCCTTCGAAGTTGTATACCCCTTGAAGTATAGTACAAGAAGCTCCTAATAGTATATTATCAATGCTTCCCTTCCATTCTTTGTGCTATTGTCTTCAAAATTTTCATCTTTACATAGTCCAATGTAACCTGTTTTAAGGTTCTCTGAGTTTCTTTGCTCTTTGGTCCTTCATTGCTTAAAAATTTGGGTAATGTTTACTGATTATTTCTTGACAATTTCTTCTCTATTAATGTGCCCTCAAAAGTTTTCTTCACCTCTGACACTATGTTTTTAAATTTTTGTCATTTCCCATTATGTAGGGCACATGATATAATGATCACTGGGTATTAGATAAGACTGATAAATCATTGAACTCTACCTCTGAAAATAATAATACACTGTATGTTAATTAATTGAATTTAAATAAAAAATAAGTTTTTTCATTTGCAGTTGAATTAAAAAAAAATCCTATCCTTGACCAAACTCTAGTGGGTTTACTCTGAGCCCCTCCCACTTTTTTGGTGAAATATTCCTCTTTCTTTTTTTTAATATTTTATTTACTTCTTTAAAAGAGAGAAACACAGCTAGAGAGGGAACACAAGCAGTGAGAGAAGGAGAAGGAGCAGCAGGCTTCCTCCTGAGCAGGGAACCCAATGTGGGGCTCAATCCTGGGACTCAGGGATCATGACCTGAGCCTAAAGCAGATGCCTAAGGACTGAGCCACCCAGGTGCCCTTTCCTCTTTCCTTTTGAGATATATATGTATCTCTTAAAACAGCAAGAGTGTCTTTATCAAGGATCTGAAAATAATTCCTTTAAAATGTATTTATCAGGGGCACCTGGCTGGCTGAGTCAGCAGAGAATGTGAGTCTTGATTTTAGCTTGTAAGTTCAAACCTCACACTGGGTGTGGAGTCTCCTTAAAAATGAATAAATAGTCCTTAAGTGTCTGCCTTCAGCTCAGGTCATGATCCCACAGTCCTGGGATTGAGCCAGGCATCGGGCTCCCTGCTCAGTGGGAAGTCTGCCTCTCCTGCTCTCACTCCCCCTACTTGTGTTCTCTCTCTTGCTGTGTTTCTCTCTGTCAAATAAATAAAATCTTTTTTAAAAAATGAATAATAACATAAAATATGAATCTTGGAACAATGCATCAAAAACTAATGATGGGACGCCTGGGTGGCTCAGTTGGTTAAGCGACTGCCTTCAGCTCAGGTCATGATCCCGGAGACCTGGGATGGAGTCCCACATCAGGCTCCCTGCTCAGCAGGAAGCCTGCTTCTCCCTCTCTCACGCCCCCTGCTTGTGTTCCCTCTCTGGCTGTGTTTCTCTCTGTCAAATAAATAAAATCTTAAAAAAAAAAAACAACTAATGATGTATTTTATGGTGACTAACTTAACACAGTGAAAATTTTTAAAAATGAATGAATAATTAAGTTAATTAATTAATTAAAAATAATCCATAAAAAATTAAATGTCCTCATCAGGAAGGATAGAAGCTCTGTTTCCTATCTGCATGAGGATAGAATCTAAGCTCAATAATCTCCTGCTAACAGACACACATCAACATTTACACAGACCAACTGTCTGTAATGTCTCACTTTCCTGACTGCTGAACGTTCGCTTACCGTCTTCCCTATGTCCTCCTTGTTCCTATAAAATGCTGGTCACTTCTGTTCAAAGCAAAATTGAGTTCAATTTATGCTGAGTCCTCTTCCATATTGCACTGGTATGTTACTAATTAAAATGTGTACTTATTGCTATAACTAATTCCCAGCTTTGTTTTTAGCAGTTCTTTCTCTTTTCTGAAATCTACCATCACTTGACAGAATTCAGTTTCCCATTAGATCTTTTAACATGCCAATCACAGTTACATAAAATTCCTTGTCTGATAGTTCCAATACTATTTTCACCTCTGGGTCTAGTTCTGGTATCGCTTTGACTGTCTGAGAGTAGAGTGTGTGTGTGTGTGTGTGTGTGTGTGTGTGTGTTTAATTTTTGTGTGTGTGCTAGATAACTCATGCAAAAGGAAAGGCTGAAGTAAATAGCATTCACACATGGAAATGAATGTGTCTTTTCTCAGGCAGCTTGTGTGGGAAATGATCCAATCTTGTTAGATAAGCTGGCTGGGCCCCCAGAGCTTCTTGCTGATAGAACCTAACAATAAGCCAACAAGCAAGGGGAGAATGGGGGATGTTGTTTTCAGGCTCCTAGTTCTCCAACTTAGTTCCTCAACATTTGTATAGTCATAAGAAGTTTTCATACAGAGTCTTCCCTCTGTATGAAACTCAGTATGAAGTTACACACACACAAAAAAAAAAACAAAAGAAATAGTTTTCATCACTATCACTAAATATTTTCTTCTAAATAAAATTATGTATTTGGACAAGTGATTCTTTGATTCTTGTTTCCTAAGATTGAATATTGGGATATATGGAATAAGATCAGGAGCTGAGAATGGGAGTGTATGGAGCATTGTAGGTTAAGGAGACTAGCAGGTCTGCAGACAGGACAGGGATGATGTGATGCCTTGTGATCAATTCCACTATAAGAAAGCACCCTGAGAGACAAATCCAAACTATTCCACAGGGGCCTGACAAGAGCTGCTGCACTGTGCCCTAATATCCAGATCCACAGCCAGCACCCCCCATCCTGATTTCATCCCAGAAGAGTGCAGAACATGTAGTTGGGGTGAAGGACTGGCACCCTTTGCTTTCCTTTCCTTTTCTTTAGCTCTTTTATTTAATAATCTTCTTAAATAAACATTTTCCCAACTTAATAACTGGTATTCATTAGTGACCCTTTTAAAACTCTTACACTATTGATTTCAATCCTTCATATCACTGTAGCCCATGTTATGATGTTAATTGATTCTTTTCATGAAGTTCCCTCTTCAAAAGACACCTTCCTTATTTAACTCTTTTTCCCCCTCAAGGACATCTCCTAGGCACATGCTACTCCCAGCTCACCAGCACTAGAGCAAAATTAAGTCAGAAAGCTTCTTCTTGGGTCGCCTGGGTGGCTCAGTTGGTTAAGCCACTGCCTTCGGCTCAGGTCATGATCCTGGAGACCCGGGATCGAGTCCCACATTGGGCTGCCTGCTCGGCGGGAAGCCTGCTTCTCCCTCTCTCACTCCCCCTGCTTGTGTTCCCTCTCTGGCTGTGTTTCTCTCTGTCAAATAAATAAAATATTAAAAAAAAAAAAAAAAGAAAGCTTCTTCTTTACACTTCAGCAAGGGGTTGTGCTCAGAGTTGACTCTCAATTTGTTGGAAGCAATTTATTTTTCTGGTCTCTCTTAAGTGCTGCATTTATTTTGTTTCTTTGATAGAAGTTTGAGAATTCCTTAGATCTTGATGCCAAGCCTGTGACGTTAATCTAGATAAAGGGAGACAGTGGTGGGGATGGGTTGAAGAGGATTTGAAGTCAGCCCAGGGCTCAGTTCAAAGGACGTGCCAAAGAACTATTAGGTAAGTGTGCATTTTTGTTTTCTGGAAACAGCTCTGGAACACTGGGGATATAAGAAAAGAATGACTGATGTATTATTTCTTTAAAATACTTGGTTAGGATGTAAGAATAACAGACAAAAGCCTCTGGGTTTAGCTGAATCATTAGTATGAAATATTGTACCTGATTCCAAAAATACGTCAGAAAGTAATAAGGAATATAAGCCAATTCCCAGCAGTTTGAATTTATTATTTATGATGCCAGTTACACAGGCTAATGTGCTCTGTAAGAGTGGTTATAGCTGCTATGCACTATTAGTAGAAATTAGTCAGATGCTACCAGCTCAATAAAAAATAAATATACAAAGGTTCCTGCAAATGACAGTTTCGCTAAGTTAACATGACATTTGAGAACATCTAAGCTGCCTCAAAATTGGCAAGTGGGTTTAGAACCAAACTCAGCACTTACTAGTGTAGGAAATGAATTCTAGCACTTTACCCATGGTGCAGAAAGAGTCCATAACACCTCCCTCCTCACTAATCTTTCTTTTTCAGTTTTCGAAGAAAACCTGTGAGGGTGACCTTCTTCATGTTGTTGAGTTGCTTCTCTGCCCAGCTCCTGCTCATCAGAGTATACTCTGGGAATGCTTTCCAGCTGTGAGTTCTGCCCTACAGGTCTGTAATTATGTCAGCTTGCTGTTCCTTAAGGAAATGATACAGGAGGATCTTGTTTTGCAATATTGGTTGTTTAGCAAAATTATTTTGCTAATGAAAATGCATATCGGGTGCCTGGGTAGCTCAGAGGGTTAAGCCTTTGCCTTCGGCTCAGGTCATGATCTCAGGGTTCTGAGATCAAGTCCCACATCAGGCTCTCTGCTCAGAGGTGAGCCTGCTTCCTCCCTCTTTCTCTGCCTGCCTCTCTGCCTATTTGTGATCTCTCTCTCTTTCAAGTAAATAAATAAAATCTTAAAAAAAAGAAAATGCATATCATATTTATTTTTAATTCATAAACATTTATCATGACTATATTGATGCTGTCTTTTGATAAAAAGCTTAAGGTAATAAAATATTGGCTCTTTCTGAAAACTTATATCACATATCAAGTAGCAGAGACTATACATATATGCAAAAACACCATTTACATTTCTCAGTCTGTTCAGGGAAATGTTAGTCTATCCATTTGAAACATTTTGCCAAGAAGAATGCATACCTAATTTTTAGAGGGATTTTGAGTAATCCTTGAAGACTACAGAGAAAAGCAATACCCTTTCAGTGGAAATGTGGGCTCAACGAAATTCATCTTCAAAGTGGGTTTGAATAATTCCTGCTGCTTATTTTTCTTGCCTCCCCTCCTTTCCCTTCTTTTCCCTTCTTCTCATCATTCCTTTGATGGCCATGTACTATCCTCTCATTAAGCATGAATTCTACTCCTTTGAGGTAAAAAAAGCACAATGTTCTACTCCCCTTGGAGCTTGCCTCCAGCCATTGGATAGGTAACCCATAGGAGCTTTAAAAATATTTTGTGCATTTCAGTGAGTATAAAGATAACTGATGATGGGGCGCCTGGGTGGCTCAGAGGGTTAAGCCTCTGCCTTCAGCTCAGGTCATGATCTCAGAGTCCTGGGATTGAGTCCCACATCTGGCTCTCTGCTCAGCAGGGAGCCTGCTTCCCCTTCTTTCTCTGCCTGCCTCTCTGCCTACTTGTGATCTCTCTCTGTCAAATAAATAAATAAAATATTTTTTATTATTATGTTATATATTTTTTTTATTTTACTTTAAATTTATTTTATTTTTTCAGTGTTCCAAGATTCATTGCCCATGCCCCACACCCAGTGCTCCATGCAATAGGTGCCCCCAGTACCCACCATCAGGCTCTCCTATCCCCCACCCCCTCCCTCCAAGTCCCTCAGTTTGTTTCTGTGTCCAAAGTCTCTCTCTTGGTTTCTCTCCCCAAATTACCCTACTTCCCATTTCCTTTCCTTCTCCTAGTGTCCTCCATATTACTCTTTATGCACCAACAAGTAAGTGAAACCATGTGATACTTGACTTTTTCTACTTGGCTTTAAATAAATAAAATATTTAAAAAAAAGATAGCTGATGTAATTCTTGTGATTAACTTCATTCTTGAAATATGGGATTCTGGACACTGTATGCAGATATATGTGAGCTAGATGCAGGTACAGGTTAGAATCCAGAGCCAGGCTTTTAAAAGTAATATTATTTAAAGTTACCATATGATAATTAACTTTCTCTTCTCCATTAATTGCTAAATGTTCTGTTATTGTTATTCAGCAATAACTGTTTCTGTTATTTTATTTCAGTTCCCAGTTCTCTATCTCAATGATTGCTTTGGCCTCCAAACTATTCTTCCTGCTATTAGGAAGAGTATTTGCAGTTTCTTATGGTCTCTAGACCATGGAAACAAGAGATATAAAATTTCAGATACTTGGGTATAAAACGTTAATCTTGAATACCATCCAATTTTACTCATAAAGACATCTATTGTGACACTTGCCTCAAGTGGTATGTACAATAACATTCGCTTACATCTATTTCTACTCAATTATCTTACCCAAACTTTGCTACTACCTTTAAATTAGATGAAGAAGGCAGAATTACTCTCTGTTGTAATTACATAAACAGAGGTCCCAAGGCAAAAACTGGCATACCTCAGGTTACTTATAAAATACCTGAGACATGGTAGTTCCTCTAGGACTGCTTTAACAAAATACAACAAGTTGGGTGGCTTAGACAACACGGATGTATTGTCTTACAGTTTAGGAGGCCAGAATATGAAATCAAGGTGTTGGCAGGGTTGGTTCCTTCTGAGGACAGTGAGGGAAGGATCTATTCCAGACCTCCCTTGCTGGTTTGTAGTTGGCTTCCTTCATGTTTATGTGGCATTCTCCCTGTGTGCATGCCTGTATCCAAATTTTCCCTTCTTATGAGAACACTGATCATGTTGAATTGGGGTCCAACTTAAGGACCTAGCTTTAAGTTAATTACATCTATAGAGATTTTATCTCCAAATAAAGTCACTAACTGAAAGTTAGGACTTGAGCATATGAGTTTTGGGGACATAACTCAACCCAACATTATAAATACCCATGTCTTTCAGAATGGAATAGTGTTAACAGGGATAAATCAAAAGAGAGCTGAATGATGGGGAATTAGGGGCAAAGTGGACATTCAAGGAGAAAGGTAAAAAAAAAAAAAAAATGAATAAGAAAGCAAGCCAGGGCACCTTGGTGGCTCAGTTGTTAAGCATCTGCCTTTGGCTCAAATCGTGATCCCAGAGTCCCGGGTTCTAGTCCCACACTGAACTCCCTGCTCAGTGGGAGCCTGCTTCTCCCTCTCTCACTCCCCCTGCTTGTGTTCCCTCTCTGGCTGTGTTTCTCCCTGTCAAATAATAAAATCTTTAAAAAACAAAAGCCAAGAATCACAGCTTGAATACAGGTCACAGAACTCCCCCAAGATGGTTCTAAATTTGATAATACATAGATTTTCTTCTACGCTTTGTAGGATTAACCAAAACAAAAGAAAGTTTAGAATGGAGTAAGAAAGCACTTGTCTATTCTATTTAGTTTATGGTAATAAATTCCAATTATTTTGAACTGACATTGTTGTGCTCAGCCTAAAGTTGACTGCAAGAACTTCCTTCTCTGCTCTGTTTAAGTACCAAAGACAAATGACTATGTTGGATTCTTTGGCATGGCTCCATTTATTTAAAGCTCATCTATGCCTTTCTTTCACTCTCTAAGAGACTTTGGGGGAAGAAAATACACACAGACGGAACGCCGAGCCTGTTGTGGATGCTGTGATTTCAGAAGAGAAGTGATCAGAGCCTGAGTTTTGGCTCTTGTGGTTAGCAGCTTCTGTGGAGAAATTACCCTAACTACAATGGATACCAGTTTATTGTGTAAACATGGGAGGGGTCACCATCCCCCACCTCCACTTAACCCCTGCTCCTCCAACCCCATCAAATGCTGAAACTATTAATTCAAGCTATACATTCCCAGATCTGTCTTTTTCTGTCCTTAATCTTGCTCTCATAAATATTTGAAAATTACAGCAAAAGCCTACTTGAGCTTCTCACATGACGGAACAGCAGGCAAGTATAGAAGCACAGTGCTTGAAGTTCCTGGAGGAGGGAGGTGAGAGATGATGAGATTTGGGGACAGTTTATGTGAGCAATTTGCTAAGCACGTAGGAGGAATAGTGACTTGATGACAGATTCACTTCTTGGTCCTGAACCTTAATTAACAAGGCCCTTTGAGAAACACATTGAAAAACAATAGGAAAATTCTTTGGTGTTTTACAGATTATTCACTTATAATCTTTAGGGATTTATTTTATTATTATTTTTCTTTCTCTGGGAGCTGCAGCCTTGTTGCCTTGACATCCACACTCAAGAGTTATTGGTATCAAACCAAGCTATATAAAAAGCTATCAAGCACTTTTCAGATTTTCTACAGTTCAAAGCGGTGTTGGCAGCATGCCAGCCATGAAAGATGATCTGAGCCCCAATGTGGTGAGTGTGGCTTCACGTGCAAAAGGGAGCCTGGGGGTGAGGTGGGAAAGGCTGATAACTTTGAGGGTCCTGGAAGGAAGAGAGCTGGATGTTTCCTCATAGACCTGAAGGTCACATTTCCCCCCTGCAGGGAGCAAATGGAACTTACAATGATGTCCACTGAATACAACAGCAGGAAAGCAGGAATCTCACTCTCTTGGGGCAAAAATAAATAAATAAATAAACAAACAAACAAACAATAAAAAATTAGAAAGGGGAAATCTAGTAATATTAACCAGATAAAATGTGAATTAGAATTTTATTTATTTTGGTTCCAGATAAACCAGAAAACTTAAAGGTTAGGAAATCTCCTGAGACCAAATGGCCAATACCTGGGACCTGTGTTGATAATATTATCTTATCATAGAGAATATGAAATTCTGAATTTCTAAAAAAGTCTGTGACATTCTTTAAATCTTGGCTCTGCCCCAGGCACAAGTTTCAAATTTACTTTTAATGTCTGTGGTCTGTATTTTCTAATCGTAGTTGATAAATTGAGGTGGAAATGTAAGGCACATCTTAATTCATTTTTATCTTTCCAAAACAATTCTGTTTAGTGTTCTTTTAGGGAAAGATGATAGACAGTGGTGTCCACATTCCGCAGATGAGGGCCATCATGACCCAGAGATGTTCAATGCTTGTCAAAGCTCACTGACCTGCAAGGTAGAGAATCAGAACTCAAGATCTGCTTTCTACCCTCCCGTTTCATCCCCCTGATGCAGGGATAGCTTCCCCTGCTTAAAGCATATTTATTTATGAAAACAAGCTTCCTATGAGGCTGATTCTATTGGTGTTCCATATGTCATCTGGGTGTTTTGTGGTGCTCACACTAGAAGTGAAAGTTAACCCCCTGGGAGTGATCCTCAAGGAGTGAGGGAAAGAAACTGGGGACAGATACCACAGCTCCCTCACCGCTCAGTGATACAATTTCATGCACATTCAATGCAAGTTCTCAAAAGATCCACAATGGACTGAGTGTTAGCTGTCCACAGCATTGGCTCAGTTGTTATTATACCCATTAGTTGGCTGTCTTTTCACTGTCTTAATTCCTCTCTTCCTCACTTCCAAATACTCCATGAAACTAAATCAAACTAAACTTACACTGTTAACTTGAGTATTTCCCACATACTACATCAATAAACTGACCTTGTATTCAAAGATACCACAACAATTAAGAAAATGCAACTGGACCTGTGGCTTCTGCTTCAAATATAGCTTCACCTGAGTCTTGCATTGCCACTTTCTTCTTAAAGCGCTTTGATATGCTATTAAAATATATTAAGAATAATATAGTTAACTATAGTATATATTTAAATAAAAGAAGATAAAAAAATAACTACTTACCCTAAATTCTACTAAATAGAAATAGCCATTATTTATATATATTCACAGATATATTTATATACACAGATATATACACATACATTTGTTCACAAAATAGACCATTATACATATTACTATGTAAACTTTTTACTTAATATATCATGAACATCCCTTAGAGTCTTCAAAAATTATTTTTAATATTGCTTTTATAACCTCAGACAATTTAACCTGTTTTATATATAAAACTTTAAGTAAGTAGTGATACAGGACATTTTTTTTCTATTTTCTACTTACATAAATGTTTGTGAATATAAGAAATGTTATTTGTATTTCAACTAGCAGTTAATAAAGGCACCAAGAGCTTCCTTGAAATTCAGAATCATACCCTTGAAAATTTGAAAAATAAAGCAAAAATAAAATAAAAGAAAAATTTGCTAATTTTCTTATGATGATTGGATTTTACCACTTTCTAACATGATTTTTTTTCTTACTCAGTGAACTCTCTTTTGTATGGTTATCGTAAGTATAACAGTCTCCCTCTTTGAGAATGGGAAAAACTTTGCTGTGAACTTTTCAACTTACAATTCTTTGTGGTTGAAAACTATCCCTAACAGCTGTCTGAGAACTTAGTCAATTCCACCCTAAGCAGCTGTTGGTTTTGGTGGCTATTGGGGTAGTAAGAATGTTCCAAGGGATTGAAGCAGTAAGAAGATAGGACTTTCTGAGGTATTGGGAATTGAACTTCAACAAGATATTTTCTTGTGGTTTTTTTAATGTGTGGGAGAAAGACTTTTACCATATGACCTTCCCATAATATCTAAATCAACAATATCCTGTCTGTCTCTAAGTTTAAAAGCAAAGATCCCTAAAAGAATGCAATAGAGCTGTATGAAACGGACTTTATTTAATCTCTGATTTCCCTTATCAGGAACATTGCTCCATGATTCTCATAGTTCTTAGAGGGTTATGAGCTCAGTGTCTGCCAGGAAAACTTGAGTGATTTTAGGGGTTTTCATATTTCCTGCTGCATCAGTTCCACTCAGAAATGTAGGGGAAAAATAATCTCTCTTATGAGCATCTGTGCACTCTGGCATCAGATCCTTAAAATGTAAGCAAGCTAACCACAATGTCAGAAGAAAGTTATTTTAGTGAAAAGGAGATGAAGGAGGTAAAGAGGAGAAATGGAAATAAAAGGGGTAGAGAAAGAGACAGAGGAGTAGGGAAAGGAAGAAGAAGAAAGGTAAAGAAGGAAGGAAGGAAGGAAGGAAGGAAGGAAGGAAGGAAGGAAAGAAGGAAGGAAGTAAGGAAGAAAGAAGGGAGGAAGGAAGGAAGACAAAGGGAAAGGGGAAGGGAAGAAAGAGGGGAGGTAGGGAGGGAGGGGGAAGGAGAAAGGGAAGGGAAGAAGGAAGGGATATTGAAGATTTATACTAAAGCATAATTTGGAATACCACAGGGTTCCATTAGGAGCAATTGCTAATGTCACTTACATCCCTGGATGATAAATATTTTTAATGGGAAGGAAGGGGCTTATATGAACTCTTACAGTTTCCATGAATGCTGTTATTCTATCATAATTTACATAATTTCTACACATGCACATGTGCATGATATGCTTCCACGATTTGGGCTGATGCTTTTACTCTCCAGACAGATTCAAATACAACAAGTTCTGCTGATGTTTCTCAGTGTCTTCTACTCGCTTTCTTATAAGTTATAGACGTATCTCCAACCTCAAGCTGGACAAAAGAAGATTGAAAAATAAATATACTTTCTGACCTAGCACATCACTACACCTCTTCCCACTGAATCCATAGCTTTGAATAGATAGAACAAATTCATTCAAGCCATTCCATATAGCAGCTCTCACTTCCAGAATACGTCTCCTTGCTGTAGTTTCCCCATTGCTTTCCATTTTCCCTTTTCAACTACTCAACCCAGTCCTGATTTCAGCTCTCTTGGTTAAGGGAGAGCCAAAGGCATAATTTTAAGCATAAACACATTTGCCTCAGGAAAATATTTTTACCCAACATTGTTATTCAGGGTTTGCCCAATAGCTTCAATTAGCACTTGTAGTAAACTAAGGCTAAGTGGATGAATCATGTGGCCTGTCAGTAATTGGTTTTGATCACCAACTTTTTATATCCCACATGAAGTTGAAATATCAGCAAATTAAAGAATTTGAGATGAGGGTTAAGGCAAGATGGATCTTTCCTCTACCTTTAAAATGTTCCCCAAACCAGTGATTATCATACCAAGAAGTGCAATAAAGCATAAAATGAAGTCTAGGTATCCCCAGGACTCATCCATTGGTAGAAACGCAGAATCAAAGCAATGCCAAAACTACCTATAACTTGGGAATGTCTACTTCGCATCAGTTTTTGAACTACATGCCATTATTTTATTAATTCCACAGACAGTTACCACAGAACTACCAGGTGCCATATATTTTCAACATACTGAAAATATAGCCATAAATAACTATACAATTGGAAAAATACTATTATTTAACTCATATTATAGATAAACAAAGGTTCAGAAACTTAGGTCAATTGCCCCATATCAATTAATCAATAAATATCAGTAGAATAACTGCACCTATCTGACTCTTTAGTGTGTGCCTTGATATGTTTACACTTAGAATCAAATAATTAATTTCTACATATAATTTAAAGTCTGCCCCTAAGCCAAATTTGAGGCATGGGGGTAATTTATGCCATGCTTTTTTTCCTTCTCTTACTTTCCCTCTCTTTCTTTCCTTTTTCCTTACTACATTCTTCTTTTTTTTTAATCTTCCAACTTTTTTTTTTCCTCACAGCGGGAAAGGCAGTGTTATTTGTTTTTTCTTTTTTCTTCTTTTTTTTAAAGAGCATGAAAAAATGATTAGGGTACTGAGAATCTTTTTATTTTCCTTTAAACTCTATATCAAAGTCCTCATTTTTAAACTGCCTTTATTTTCAGTAAAAATATAAAGTTACATAAGTTGAAAAGAGAATGAAAGATTGTCTTTTGAGTTCATGAAATTGCAAAGCATTACTAGTCAATTAGATAGAAATGCATGATGCATAAAGTAGGGGTTGGTGGGTGGGTGGTAAGGGGTTTCATGATTATACTGAGAAATAAGAATTTTGATTTGGCTGAAGTGTTAATATTTTAACCACAGCAGAGATTTGTTTTTTTTAAAGAAGATACAACAAAACACTCCAGTATTCCAAGCAATTGAGACAAATATCTTATACATCTCATAAATCAAGAAGGATGTTTATATTCTCTGAGACATTCTGTTACATTTTCCTTCTTGAATGATAAGCTTCTACAGGAGTGTTAGATTTGGGCTACAGAAACAGGAATGCTCTTTGTTTTGGTTAGACAGTCACCATCTTTGAAATAAAATGTGCCTTGCTATTCTAGGAAATGTTTTTTTAAATGACTTCTTAGAAAATATGGTAAATGATTCTTCTCAAGATGTAGAAATGTGCTCCAAAAGGAGACTGGTGGAAAACATAAGGAGGAAATAAAAAGCAGAGCTTCAGTTTCATGACTTCAAAAGGCATGGATGAGCCTGTCACAATTATGGGGATTCCTGTTGTTTTTTTTTTTTTTTTAGAATCCTTGCTCAGGTGGTATTTGAACTCTGTAAACTTGGCTTGCTTTATAAATCCTCTCCTTGTCCTTTTTATGTAGTTGTTCTTTTTAAGATCAATGAACAAAAATAACACACACACCTTAGCTTTGCATAACTATTTAATAGAAATGGAATTTAAATGAGCATACTCACACACATATGCATTAATTCTATTACGTGGGTTAGCAAAAAACAATGCTGTAAGCCTTCATTATGTCCATGTTGACTCTGCTATAGATGTGATGTAGGACAATGATGCACTCAGGGTGTCAGATCATTCATTCATTGCATATAAAGCATGCAGTGGACCATGGGGTACATTTCACTTGCAATTATAAGAAAGTGGTATGAATGCAAAGGGATTTTTTCACCTAACATTGTCCATTGGATTATGCCTTGAAGGTTTGCTGCTGTTTTATATGCTTGATTCCAACTTTTTTTTAAACTTGCATTTAGTTATTTGAAGCTATGAAATACAGTAGTAAAGAGGACAAGCTTTGAAAACAGTTTCACATGTTACACATCTTGCCATTTTCTCTCATAATTAGTACCCATACATTATGATCAGGTTCTCAATCATTAATTTTAGCCTTCTCAATTGTAAAAAGAAATACTACTTAAATTACAGGGTCACTAGTGGATGCAAATGAGTTAAAAGACGTCAAGCATTGATAACACAGATATCATCTGGAAACTCCCTTTACTCTTGAAATTTCAGTGAACATGTTCAAACTCACAAGTTCATTAACTAGAGGATACAGATACCTTTGCATGATTCCAGAACACTTCTGATAAGTTACGTCTTCATGGTTCTTGCTTTCTCAGCTGCTTATCCCTATATGCTTTCTCAAATTTGTTCTTGGTCAATGGGTACCACACTTATTGACTTCTATAGAGGCAATTCCACTCCCAAAGCCTCGGTGAATTTAATAACAGACTATATATTTTATAACATTGTGCCAACTCTTGTGTCTACAACCATACTTTGTTTTACAATAGCAGAGTGGAAATCATTTCTTATTGTCTCAAGCAATATAATTTTAATCATAGGCAGGCTTCTCAGGTTTTCAGTTTGGGTTCCAAGTTCTTAATCAGGAATTTTCTTATTATTTTATATAGAAGATAATCTATTTAAGTCACCAAATAAAATATAGTATTCTAGTCACCAAATAAAATATAGTATATATTTATTATTCTATAAATAGTTTAATATTTATGTAGTTGGGAGAACTTTTTCCTGTTTATTATTGATAATATTTAAATGCAGAAATCTGATATACTTAGATTCTTCTTGGTCTTGAGTCCTGGTGCCCACAGAAAATTTGTTTCCTGCTCCATTTACTGCCACTAACTCAGTACTTACTCAGCACCTACTGTGTGCCTGGCACTGTTTTAGATGCTGTGAAGACAGCTTGTGGCTGTCAAGGGATATGTAGTATCAGGTGGATAATCTAAGATTCAAGTTCAGGAATTCCATTTTTATCATACATAAAGTTGATATTTTGACATATGTATGTCATACTCCTTGTCTATTTTTATTTAATTCAAAAATTGTATATCATATAATAGTCTAATTTAAGGGCCAAATTCTAACATTATTATTATTCTTTGCATTTGACAATGTGTCATCTTTCATTTCTCAGAGCTCAGTGACTTTTGACCTCAAGATACTTCTGTTTTTCACTTGAGACATGTTACAAAGCAGTCATTCATTCAGAAAGAGCCAGTACACTTTCCCAGCTCCTCTTAGAGAGTTTTTGTACAAATCTAATGAGTGATGCAGCTTTTTTAAAATATAAAACTAGGACCAGCTATATATCACTCTCAGCTGCCCTGTGCTATCGTTCTATTTGAGCTGTGTCACACTTTTACAGAAAGTGCTAATTCTTAGTAGAATTCTTGAAATGTGGATTTACATTAGTAGGGGGTCACTTCTTATGACACTCACACAGCTTCATGTGCACGTGCACATGGATAATACCTCCTTGCCAAACATTGCTGATACTTGACTTAATGCATTTGGGGACTGTCACCAGTGACCTTCTTTGTCAACGGTAAGCTCAATTGTTTAGCATATTTTGAAGGATTGATCTGTTTCTTTTGATGATGGGAACATGAATCTAACAAAGTAAGACAAAAAAGAGAAAATAACTTTGGGTAGAAGAAACTAGGGCAACAAAAAGGGAAAAGAAGCTGAAGGTAAAAGCCATGTGTTAGCTGCTTGAAAGATGGGTTTTCATCAGCAGTTAGGGGAATGATTATGGGGATGTGGGAATCCCTCAGAGTGATCAGGGCACACTAGCCAGAGTCAGGTAGCATGTCAGCATTCGAGTTCAACAGTCTGAGCTGCAAAGCATTGTATTTGTTCTTGCAGAACAATGTGGTACTGACCCCAATTCACAGAATCTAGTGGAGTCATACAGTGGGCTAACCTCTATGAGCCCATATAACACAGGACTCACAGCTATATTTTAGGCACAAATTATACCAGGTTCATTGCCCAAATTTCCAAATCTACTGACTATAAGCCTCCTGAAATATTCACCTGCCTGTGTAACAGGATCCTCAAACTGAGAATTTTGCATTGGTGCTTATCCCAAAGAAGGGAAAAGGACTTTACAGTTTTGAAAGGGTTTGATGATCGTGTCCTTACAAAGATCATGAATCACTGAGTAACTATTTGTTAATTAATTAATTAATTAATTAATTAATAGATTATACTGTTCACTACATCTAATTCAATAAGCAAAATAATTATGTGTAATAAAATGCAACAATACAAGGAAGTGTGGAAGTGAGAGAACTTGCTAAACTTAAAAATCATGGAAACAAATCACAATTATAATTGCGCATATTGAAAAGTAAGCATTTCTCAAATCATTATAAAATTAAAAGGTAAATAATATATACATAAAAATGCTCGTACAGCTATGACACACAGGGTAAATATTAGTAACATGTATTAAAATCCTAGTAGATAACAGATAAGTGAATGATTCAACAAATCACAGAACAAAAGGTGTGGTTTGAAAAAAGTGAAAATTGCAGGTTCATCAAGGACCAAAGGCGAGGCCATGGAAACGACAAAATACAAGCAAGTTTCTTACTAAAGTGGCAAAATTTTATGAAGTTTGTACTTCCATTTGGGTGGTGAGAAAATGGTTTGGATTTTCTGTACTATAATTCATCAGTCTCCACTGAGAGTGACAATAAATTCATTAACTTGTATTTACCCTTTTTTGGATGTCTCACTGGAATTTCAAGCATCAAGTACCTAAAATTGACCTCCTTTTCCCCAATTATGCTTGCACTGTTTAAAAGTTCCTTATATCAATAAATGTCAGTGTAAATCTAATTTTTCATGTCACCTAATCTAGAAGCAAATCCTGTATCTCATATTTCTCATGAGAAACATCTCTCTTCCCAGCTGCTACCACCCTTCTCCAGGTAAAACCCATCCTAGTATCATCACCTGGGCACCTATGCTAACTGTGTAACTGGTTCCCTTTTCCACGGGGCTCTTCTACTCTCTATTTCCAACCAACAACAGAGCGATTCTTTAAAAATTCAGGCTAGAACATATGATTTCTGATTTCAAAATCCATCTGTGGTTTTATATCATGATTAGCATGGAATCCCAAGTCTATGTTACCTGTATCTCACTCTCTCAACATATTCATATCTCAGATTAAAAATATTCTCCTCAGAAGAGCACATCCACTTTACTTTTTCCCCTTGTCCTGCTTTAATATTTTCCCTAGGACTCATCACAATCTTACATTATAACATGTGATACTTTATGTCTTTATCATCTCTTTTACTAAAAGAAAAGACCAATGAAGTCAGATCATTTTTCTGTCTTTTTCTATGTATTTAATAAATATTCAATCAAGTAAATAAATAAAGTAGTTAATAAGGAATATTAGCATTAACCTAAATAAGCCAAAATAAAGTAGTCAAATTAAATGGATTATTACAAATTATATTTTCAAGAATATTTACTAATCTAAAGAAATAATTCTATATCATGATGTCATATGTCTATAGTGGCTGATTACTTAGCAAACATTCTTGTGCCGATACTACAATATTATGAACAATTTGAGTCTTTTGTATAAATTTTATCTTTAAAAATTTTTATTATATTTTTGTGTTAAATAAATTTTTAAAATTTTTCAGTCAGAGGCTCAAAACCAAGTTTTGCCATTGTCAGCTTGCAGAGTTCGTTAAGATTACACGAGATCAATGGAAAAATAGTCATGCAGGAAAATATCTTCATTGAATCATTGTTCCAGATATATATCCTGCTTGCTTTTCTAGTTCTGTTCTTCTCACTTCTCTGCCTTTCTCTGTCTCAGAAGGCTGACATGTAGAGACCATAACAACCAGTCTCCCTGCCATCTTTGTTCTCTGTTTCAGTGAATGGGGAATCCCAGTAGGACTTGAGGGTCACAGGGGAGGTACCATCCCCAGGGTTCCCTCCCTGTCCAGTAGTTTACTCCTGGCCACCCCCCTTGGAAGGTCACTGCTTCTCAAGAGGAAACTGAACATACTCATCTCTGCCTGGGTTCCAGGAGCCATTCATTTTTTGGTCATTTTCAGGAAGCAATAACTCAGTTGTTACTAAGTTCTCAGTACCATGCTGTGACCCTCCTATCCTTACTCTAGGTAAATGGCACATTTTCAAATTATCATATTCCTTCTATTCTATTTGCTTTCTATGGGGACACTGAATGAGACTACTCTGTTGCCTGGCCTTACATCCCCTCAGCCTATCCTTTTATTCCAGGCACTAGGATAAACCAGGGCTTCATGTCCATCAATTGCTTATGATGCATTTGCTTTCCCCTTTC
Source organism: Spilogale gracilis (assembly GCA_004023965.1). Lineage (NCBI taxonomy): Eukaryota > Metazoa > Chordata > Mammalia > Carnivora > Mephitidae > Spilogale > Spilogale gracilis. The sequence goes on along the minus strand of PITA01001028.1, from coordinate 53,931 downwards.
AGCCCCTGGGCTCTAGGCTTCCTTGCCTGGAATGTCTTCAGGGGTCTATTGAACTATTCTGATACATGAACAAATGTGGAATTGAGAAGATATTAGCAAACCATAGGCAATTTCTGACCAGAAAGGGACAGGAGTTAGAAAAAAAAAAAAAGAAAAGAAAGAAAGAAAAAAAAAGAAAAAAGAAAGAAAAAGAAAGAAAGGAAAGAAAGAAAGAAAGAAAGAAGGAAAGAAAGAAAGAAAGAAAGAAAGAAAGAAAGAAAGAAAGAAAGAAAGAAAGAGAAAAAGGAAGGAAGGAAAGCAGGCAGGCAGACAAGGAAAAAAAGAAAAAAGAAAACAACCACCACTTCCTTCTTCGTTCTTTTGCATGAACAATTCTAAGGCACATATTTTACTTAGACCATATAGTATCTTAGCAGGATTAAACCCTAGTCATCCATGCAGTGAACCAGCTTAATAATGCATCTTTGGATTGGCTTCCCTCTATCCTCGTTCATCCTTCCAGGTTCTTAAACCCTATACCTTGGAAGCATCCCAAAATAAACTGCCTTTTGCAAAAACCTGTTTCAGGCTCTGTTTCCTAATCCCAAGCTTAGAGATACTATGATTGATACAGTGGCTGTGTGTGTGTGTGTGTATGTAATTTTCATTTAATACCAAAATCTTTCTTTCATAGAATTACTAAGGAAATTGTCCTTGATAATCACTCAGTGTGTTGTTGTCCATTTACTAAAAATCAATTCTAACACATACATTCCCATCCCTGCTCCTTACCCACCGTCTCCACCCTCCACCTTGCATCCTACCATCTTCACGTAAATGAGAACGCATGAACCTCAGTGCACACTGGGTAATCCATCAGTAAATTTTTCCAGTGTGCTTCCTGACAGGTCTCAAAGAGGCTCATAATAGCATTTCCCTGAGGGCAACAATGCCATTAGTCAGAAGTAATAAAACCTTTTAGTGAAAGGGAAATAGGAAAGAAAGAAAAAAAAAAAAAACTTCATATTCTCTGCACATTTTCAAAATTGAGTAGATTTAAACTTCGGTTTCCAGACTTCTAAAATAAATTCCAGGCTTAATTTCCATAGCAAAGCCATAGGCAAACAGGTGCTGGAAAGAATTCTAATCCACCCACTCCATAACCTGGGCAACAGGAGCGCTGGCCTGTGACTGAGTGGTGGCTGCACCCAGGCTGTGCAGGCGGTGTGCGCAGGCGGCGGGGCTTCCTCTGCAGAGCCTGACTCGGAGGACAGGAGTAAGGAGTGTTTCTCACATAGAGAAACGACTGAGCAAGCAAGCCAGACTAAACATCACAGGCGCACCCTGCTCTGTGAACATACCCCAGCACCAAACTCTTAAAAAGATAAACCCTTGGGTAAAATACAAGCATGAGAGCGGTTTTTGCATCGAAGAATGCCTATGATTTTGATTTGTCTCTTTTCACAAATTAGTTTTCATGGATTCTGGTTTTATACATAGGAAGTGGAGAAATACAAGTATTGGAACAGCAAGAGGAATCCGTTCTGGGTGTTTTCCAGGAAAGACCCCAAATGGGAACTCCCAGAAAGGAGGCAAGAAAGCCTGCACTCTGGAGATTTTCAGAAAGGCTTTGCCTCTGAATTAGGTCTAAGTCTGCAGAAGAGCTGCTTTGGCACACTAATGTAAACCTCAGGTCATTTGGGATTTGCCCTTCTGCCTTAAAAAACACGTCTCATACTACAGATAAGTGTAAGCACTGAAGGTCACATTCTCCCTCCCTTCTTAATTCTGATTTACATTTACAGGAAAATCAGGTGGAAAACCATGAGCTGGGAAATGCTGTTCAATTGCAAAGAGGCATTACTGTTCCAGGCCTCTGGGCTGAATCATACCATTTTTCCAGGTCCCAGGTGCCAACCTCCACAACACCCCGTTCCTGCCCACACCGCACACAGAATCTCAGCCTAGAGCCATTTTCAACCATCTATCTGACTTTCTAAAGGAAATTGGCTCAGTGGTGCACTCAAGTACCAGATGTGAGACCCATCTATGAGTCTCTGAAGGTCAGCCAGGATAATGGTCACATCTGCCCACAAGATAGCTCAAAGATTATCTACATTGTGCTCCCCTTGGCCACAGATTTTATGTGCTGGATTGGGAAGTCTGTTTCAATTGGCAAAGCAGTTAATCTAACTCATTCTTTGCCCATATTTGTTTACTTTTTTTTTTTTAACCTGACCAAAAAAATTCCCAAGGTATAAAATATAGCCTTTATTCCAGGTTTTATTTGCTGGTCCATTTCATCCCTATTCCCCTAAAATAAGGAGGCGCTGGTCATATCCACATAAGGGATTTTTTTTATGCACTTAGAATATGGATATTTCGCTGATAAGAAAAAAAAGAACATGGGCATTAAAAATACATCAGATTTACAATCGTAAATTCTCTTTTGAAATTCCTGTTACTTCTTGTTAAAATATCACTGCACATTTGAAATGTCTTTTTTTCATTTCTAAATTGTCATATAATCAACAATGAAGCACTTCTGGCTATAAATGTTATTGAGAGTTGCAAAGAATATTTGTTCTACTCCCCAGTTTTTCATCACTCTTAACTTTATGAATAAAGAATGTTTTGTTTTATTTTTCTTCTGACAAAAAAAATGTTTGCTTTCTGACCCAAAGTCATTTGAAGTAGGGAAATGGGAATGTGTCAGCAGAGAAAAATGAATGTGTTCAATGGCTTAGTCACAGTAAGAAAACAAAAACAGTTTCCAACTTTTTTTTTAAAGATTTTACTTATGTATTTGACAGAGAGAGAAATCACAAGTAGGCAGAGAGGCAGGTAGAGAGAAAGGGAGGAAGCAGGCTCCCTGCTGAGCAGAGAGCAGGACACAGGCCTGATCCCAGGACCCTGAGATCATGACCTGAGCCAAAGGCAGAGGCTTAACCCACTGAGCCACCCAGACACCCCAAGTTTCCCACTTTTTAAAGCACATTTCTGGTTATCTTATTTCTATGATGTTGAATA